>JANAVB010023800.1:36921993-37277687 GCA_029216955.1 Iris pallida | reverse complement strand
TTTTTTTTTCAGTGAATTTGCCCGTCAATCCTGCGGGAGAACCTTTGGTAGGTCGCGCCCAATCTGCTGTGGGCTATAGGTTCGACCATATAGTCGAGTATGTGGTGAATCGGCTTCCAAAAGACGAACCTGTGGAGAGGCTGAGAGACATTAAAAACCAGTCCTTCTTCTTTATCTCGGGGATGATGAACTCAAGGTTGCTGGGGGGCAAACACCTGAAGCCTGCGTTCCTCTTCGGGATGCCTTAACTGTAAAGAACTCCCAAGTTCTAGATATATCTGAGAGTTGGAATTTTACTTCTGACGGGATGGAGATCCATATTCCTCTAATGGAGCGTCACTTTCCACTGTCGTGGTTCAACATTCTGCCGATGGACAGAAAGATGGAGGATTCCTTGACTCCGTGCCGGTCTGGGATGTTTGTGTGCAATATTCATTATAACAATAACTTGGGGTCAGTATATGCGGGCAAGGTACCGGTCAGCCGCTACGTGATGGGGTTGGCCCCGGGCAATTTCTTGAATGTGCTGGGTCCCAACTTCAAGTTCTCCCAAGCTGACACTTTCATGAACCAGCTTGCTCGGAAGGGGTCATATCCCACTGGCCGGTTGTCGCTACCGAGTTGGGTACACCCCATCCCTCGTGGACCAACCTGTCTATGTGGATTGTGCGGACATACGAGACTCTCCTGCACGAGATTGGTCTCTACCATGCTATTCGGGGTACCAGCTACGGCTTGCCCATAAACAAGAAATTGTTCATGGCTTTGCTGGAGATGTACAACTGCCATACGGGGACCTTTTTTACACCCGTAAGGGAGATGGGGCTTGCTCTCCACGAGATGCATGACGTCTCCAAGCTGCCTTGGGGAAATGAAGTCTTTGAAGTGTACACTCCCACAAATAAAGAATTGAGGAGTTGGAGTAGAGGTTCCCGGGCTTCATTGTCGTATACCGAGAATTGCTGTGTCATCACAGCACGTGCCAGCAGATGTCGAAGAAAAAGAACGACAGCTCAAAAGGGAACCTTCCTCACATAAAAGCCTGGCTCACTTACCTTTTTAAGCTTGGTGCCTCAGGTCGGGTTTCTCCCCGAAGTCCTCGAACTCGGGAGGAGGTGCAGGACCGTGTGTCTACCACCAAGAGGGCAACAACCACCGGTGACAGGTTCGGGAGTCAATCTGACTATTTTGCTTATTTTTATCAAGACACTCAGCAGTTGTTCGAGAAGGCTCTTCTGGCAGAATTCCTGATGGTGTGGCTACGGAATTGCGTAGTCTCAGGAGGGACTGGTTCTATTGAGAGAATCAGCCATAATTTTATCCTTTCTGTTGTGAAGCTGATCTTCGGGGTCAGACTATCTCTTCTTTCGGCCATGGTGTGCAGCATACATCGTGGCCTTCGCCCTTTCACGTCCCAGTTCATCGCTCGTAACACGATGAAGGACTTTGAACGCATTGAGCTGCCATATCATTATTTGATGGGGTGGCTGTTGATGCATTGTCGGTCTTTGATGAGGCCTGGCCCCGAAGATGGCGTAACTGCTAATGATGCTTTCATCTTCCAGTATCGTCGCATGCCTTGGGATTGCGAGACTATACGCGCCTGTCGGATGGCGCCGGCGAGAGTGGACAAATACACTTTTTTGTATATGTTCCTCAATTCATTGCTGAAGAAGTGAGGGCCGTACATCTTGATGGTATTGGGCCTTGCCACTTCTTATCTGAAAAGATGCTCCTTTGGTTGCAAACAATCGTCCTTCCCACCTGGTATACCGCAACCGCAACACTGTCTACTTGGAGCCTTACTTGTCCAGTAGGTTCTCCCGACAGTTTGGATATAGTCAGCTATTCTTGGACAGTCCCAGCTCTTGCCTGGGCTTTCAAGGTAGCATCCTTGATGGCATCAGGGCCTGGCACTATTATAACACGGTTCACACCCGTACCAGCTTCTCAGTTCCTGATGCTGGGGAGTCAGGGGAGATCTTGTATTTGGTGGCTCTTTACCATGTCATGGCGAACAAGCCTCCTGTTGATTGTGACCCGAGTACCAGCTTTATTGTTGGTACCGGCTTGGAGGAGAAGCCCAAGGAGTCCAAGGCGAAGAAGAAGAGGAAGAACACGGTTGCTGTGTCAGACTCAGAGTCTGTCCCCGCGGACGAAGAGGATGACGAGCATGATCCCGATAACTCTCTTCCTCCCGCAGAAGATGTGGTGGTGGATCAGCCGCCTGTTGTGCCTAGTCCTTCATGCAAGTGAAGTAGGCATGAGTCCGCTGATAGAGGCATAACTTACTCCGTGAAATGGGCTACGGTTAAGCCTCGCGAGTTGCTCATTAAGGAGAGGCAAGGATGTTGACGCCGTTTCGGAGGTGAATTGAATTACAACCATCTTCTTCTTTAGCTCTTCTTTTTCCTGAACTATGACCTAATCATTTTTCTTTTCTCTCTAGGCGCCAGAAGCAGGGGACTTTCCGGAGCCGGCTGCTGCCTCTGCGGTCGACCCGGCTCTAACTACTCTAATTAGAGATATGAGTGCCGAGATTCTTGTCGCCGGGATTCTCCCAATGACGGCTGAGGTTCCTCCAGTTGTTGACGTCCCAACCCAGGGCGACGTGGGCTTTGCTGAACCCGTCCCCGAGACCGCTGAACTTCAGCCAGGTGACGCTGACCTATTTGTATCTCCTTCTGGGGCGGCTGGGGCAGATGAGCCAGCTGCCTTTGGATCGGATGTTGCTGGCGAAGAGGCTACGATGGCTGAGAGTGAACCTCGGCCCCAGCAACTCTTCCCTGGTAAGCTAAGTTAAATTTTGACCAGTGAGGAGGTTCATTTGCTCTATCATCAAATCCTTCGTGTTAAGGTGATTGATGATTGCTTCGGACATACAGGTCCTGCTCCTTCACTGCCAACGACGAACATTATCGAGGGAGAGTTCGCCCGAGAGGATCTGGTGGAAGAGAATATGCCTCCTCCTCCTCCAGCTTACATTGAAGGGCCTCCTGCTGGATCGAGTTCAGGAGAGGAAGCGGCAGAAATGCCGGAGCTGGGAGAACTGGTCCCTGCACCCTCCTCTGTTCATGTGGCTTCGGAGGTCGACCTTTTTGCCCTGTCGAGTCTCCAGATCCTTCGGGCTACGGAAGAGGAATTGGCTGCTATTCAAGCGTCTTTTTTCTCGAAACTTGTTTCCCTTGTGGCAGGGGCATCAAGTTCCGGTGCATCTTCTTCGACACTGCCAGCTACTCTTCCTCTTACGCCATCTTCTTCAGAAGTCCTGGATGAATCGTCAAAGGATGTGGTTGACAGTTTCTACCGCCACCTAAAGTGAGGGGTTGAGGCTGCCGTAGAGAGGGAAGACTTCTTTTGCTTTGGCCCATCAATGCGCCCGTAGCCAAATTGAACTCCTTAGAACCCTCCCCGATGGGGCAGGGATAGTTGAGCTCCTGGAGCCCAAATTGCTAGAGGCGGATCAACTTGTGGCCCAGTTTCAAGTACTGTGGCAAGTTGATTTGTCTTCAGAAATAGATCAAGAGCGGGCCTTCCTCATCACTGCCATGGAGAAGGTAAGGGCTGCACGAGAAGCGTCCAAGCCGATTATAATAAAGGACCTCCGCGATCTCTCTCTGCAGTATGATCAGTTGAGCCACAGGGGAGAGGATTGTATTGCTCGGGAAGCGGCAGCCTCTCGCGGGATAATCAACACGAGGGAGCAGATCCTCGAGCTCCAGAGGAAATTGGCTTTCTTGGAATCTGAGCTCGAGGCCTCCCGCACGGATAAGGAGCTAATTGTTCAGGAGGCCGACAAAGTTACCCGAACTTCTGCTGGCTTGGAGCGTGCTCTGAAGAGGCTTGAAGATGGCTGGCAGGCACACGCGCATCTGGAGGATGCAGAGCGGTTGACTTAGGAGGCCGAGTGCCGGGCCAAGAAGCAGTTTTAGCGGTCGACGGCCGTACTGAAGGACCGTCTGAGAGAATTATGCGTCGTCGAACCATAGTCGGCCTTTTTTCCTTTCTTTTTTTGTTATTTTCCTTCATTTTGATAGGGACGCGGTCCCCGAACATATAGTACTTTTGTTTTTAATAAATAACTATGATTACACCATCTATCATCTATTATGCTTGTACCGTATTATGATGTTTGCCCTACAGGGGGACTTTTTGTAGACCTATAACCCTTGGCATACCTTGGTTTTAGGTATGGATAATAAGTTTGATAGAGATACCTAGAACGATTTTGCGGTGAGACATAGAAGTTCTTGGTATTGGGCGAAAGAATGCCATGGAACAGCTGGGCTCCAAAGGCATGTGATAATGGGAAAAGAGTCGCATGCACTATTGGGCGAAAGAATGCCTGGATTGCTTGTGAATCGACTCCTCATTCCCATGACGAAAGCTATATCAGGCCTGGTGGCAGTAGTAGCATACATCAAACTCCCAATGACGCTAGCGTACTCCAATTGCCGGACGCTTTCCTTCGAGTTTGGCTCCAGCTTCTGATCACTTCGGTATGGCATATTAATTATAGGAAGATCATGGTACCCGTATCGAGTGAGCATTTTCTCAATGTAATGAGATTGTGACATTGCTAATCCAGTATCTGTCCGGATGATCTTGAGTCCCAAGATAACATCAGCATCCCCCAAGTCCTTCATACTGAACTTTGTCGAGAGGAACTTCTTCGTCTCAGTGACACAGCTTAAATCCGTACCTAGGATTAGCATGTCGTCCACGTATAGACAAACAATGACTCCTCTTTCGTCAACAAATTTAGTATCGACACACTTGTCTGTTTTGCTGACACTGTAGCCATTTGATCTTATAACTTTGTCAAACTTCTCATACCACATTTTGGGAGCTTGCTTTAAGCCGTATAGAGATTTTACCAACTTGCAGACTTTGTCTTCTAGGACTCTGACGACAAATCCTTCTAGCTGTTGCATATAAATCTCCTCGGTCAGCTCGCCATTCAGGAATGCTGTTTTCACATCCATCTGATGTATCACCAGTTTGTGTATTACCGCAAGGGCAATAAACAATCTAATGGTTGTCATCCGTGCTACTGGAGCATATGTGTCAAAGTAGTCGATCCCCTGCTTTTGAGAAAACCCATTGGCCACTAGCCTGGCCTTGAACTTGTCAATGGTTCAATCAGCTTTAATCTTCTTCTTGAAGATCCACTTGCATCCGATGGGTTTTGCTCCTTCGGGTAAATCAACTAACACCCATGTGTTATTAGAGGTAATTGAGTCAATTTCATTGTCTATTGCCTCCTTCCAGAAGATAATATCTCTGGTCTTCATCGCCTTATCATAGGTAAGCGGATCTGCTTCCACATGATAGGTGACGAAGTCATCTCCAAAGCTCTTCGGCCTCCTTGCTCGCTTCATCGACGGCTCAACGAGTTCTGGTTCAATTGTTGTTTCTCCACCAACTTCATCTTGGACTACTGGCTCATATGAGATCTCAGTCTTATTTTTACCTACATCATTCTCCGGAATGTCTGAAAGAATAATATTTTTGTGTCTTGCAAACTTGTCTTCAAAATATTCAGTATTACGAGATTCGATGATATGATTTGACTAAATGTCAAGAAATCTCCGAGCATCACTATTCTCGGTATACTCTAAGAAGATCGCCATCGTAGTCCTTGTCCCCAGCTTCTGAATTTTCAGATCTGGGAGTTTCACATAAGCCAGACACCCCCACACTCGAATGACATTCAAGTTAGGTCTGACTTTGAACCAGAGTTCATGAGGAGTTATGTCAGAAGTTGCATATGGCACTCTATTCAGAATGAAAGTGACCGTTAATGCAGCTTCTCCCCAGTAGCATTTTGGAAGACCTTCAGATAGCAGCATTGAGTTCATCATTTCTATTAATGTTCGGTTCTTCCTCTCTGCTATATCGTTAGATTGAGGAGAATACAGAGCAGTAGTCTCGCAGAAGATTCTATGTTCTTTGCAGAACGATGCGAATTCATGAGACCGATATTCTTTGCCTCGATCACTTCTCAACCACTTGAGTTGTTGTCCAGTTTGCCTTTCAGCTTCGGCCCTGAACTCCTTGAACTTCTCGAAAGCATCGTCTTTAGATTTGAGCAAGTAGACGAATGTGTTCTTTGAGAAGTCATCGATGAAGGTTATAAAATACTTTATCCTGGCTTTTGTAGAGAATTGTTTGAAGTCACAGATATCGGAGTACACCAACTCCAGAAGATCTGTGCTTCGACTGACCCGATGAAAGGGTTTTCTTGTGATCTTCGTCTGAGCACATACTTCACACTTCTCTACCTTACCTCCACATTTGGAGATAAGTCCTAGAATAGACATTGTTTATCCTTTTATAATGAACATGTCCTAGCCTATTATTCCATAACTCAAGAGAATAATCAGAAAAAGCGACTGTATTAATTTTATTAGATTTTTTACAAGCTGAATTTTAAACATTCCTTCGGTTTGATAAGCCTTTCCGAAGTATGTTTCCTTCTTGGGCATCACCATCTGACCAGCATTAATGACCATCCTCAAGCCTGTGTTGCTAAGCAGGCTCCCAGAGATCAGGTTCTTGGCAATCACCGGAACATGCTTCACTCCTTGGAGCGTCAGAGTGTTCCCGGAAGTGAGTTTCAGCTCCACAGTCCCGATCCCCAGAACTTCAGCTTGGGCCTGGTTCGCCATGACAACTTTTTCAGACGTTGGTTGGTACATGACAAACCATTCCTTGCCAGAACAGACATGGCACGTTACACCAGTGTCTATCCATCAGTCAGATTCAGCCCTCACAATTGTGACCTGAGCGATCATAGCAACAATATTAGAAACCAAAGAAACCTTACTAGGATCACTTTTCTCTGATTTTTTGGACTTGGATCTGCATTCACTCTTGTAGTGGCCTTTTTCGCCACAATTGAAGCAAGTCACCTGGGACTTGGACTTCTATTGCTTGAATGAAGGACCCTTCACTTTCAGATTAGTAGAATCCTTCTTTTTGTGATGAGAAGCCACCTGCTTCCCCTTGGGCTCTCTTGTCTGCACCATATTGGCCTTAGCCAACTGTTCGGACAGAGTGTCTATCTTCTGTTGAGAACACATCTCGTCCTCAATATGGATCTCTTGAAAGAGATCTTCCATGCTAATATCCAGCTTCTTCCGATGCATTCTTGCATAGAATGTACTCCATCCAACAGGAAGTTTAGAGACAATCCCTCCAACAATAAACTTGTCGACGAAAGGTATTTTCTCGTCTTCTAGCTTCTGGCGCAACTTCAAAAACTCTTTTACCTGAGGCAACATTGCCTTCTCGTCTTCGAAGAGCCACTTGTGGTACTTCTCGACGATGAAGATTTTCGATCTATTGTCGTTGTCTTCATACAGCTTTCCAAGGACTCCCAGATGTTCCTGATAGAAGTATTCTTGGAGTATGAATCTGCCAGGGAGTCCTCCATTGCATTCAGAATCAATAGCCTACAAAGACAATTATCCCTTCTCCATTTGGTCAGTTTGACTTGTGCAGCAGCAATGGCATCTGCTGTACCACCTTCTGGAGTCGTCGGTCCTTCTAGAATCATTGGTTCAGCCTCGATCAACACATGATTGACGTCCTTTAGTTGAAGATTGAGGGTGATTTTTCTCTTCCAGATTTGAAAGTGTTCTCCGTCGAACTTCTCTAGTTTGTTAAAGCTGGTATCGAGGAGAGAGGCATGAGAGTTTTCTATTGTGCTGGGGTCTAGCTTTGAGATTGTTATTACCGGGGCACAATTTTTAATGGAAAATTGAGAGAATGAAACAGCTGTAAGAACAACGTTCCAACACAACGCTTCAAGGAAGGTGCGTAACAGAGATCCTAGGAGGATTCTGGAATATAAAAATCTAAAAAATTTTGTAAACGTAGCAAACGATAGTAGTACTTCTACTAATCGAAATGCTAAAGGCAGCAGCAAAGATGACTGGCAAAATATGGAAAAAGGTGGTGGCAAACTGGGGTGTCAAGAACACTAGTGCTCAAAGCTAGATCTGCCCACACGGTCAGCTTCCAGGAACCAGCAAGTTCAAAAGAACTCTAGAACGCTCTGGTAATCTGCTCTAAGACGGATTTCTCAGAAAGACAAGGACAGAACTCCAGTTGAGCGAGGAGGAAAAAGGTGCACAGCAGCTCTCTCCTCTTTTTTTTCTGAAGTCTAAGAAGTATCTCGAGAGAAAAGAAAGGCTCTGAATATATAGCCACTGCTGTAACCGCCCAGATCCGAGATATGTGCAATGACTTGATGTCAGATCCGTAATTTCAGGATCAGTTATCGCACGTTACGAATTAGTCAGAACATGGACATCCACAATCTGTGCGTGTTGTGCCAATAAAATGCCACATTACGCCTCATGAGCCCGAGCTCGAGCCCGAGTCCGAGTCCGAGTCCGAGTCAACGAGCGCAACTTAAGCACACTATGTGCCTAGCGACGATGTTGACGTGCTAAGTATGCCAACAAAATGCCACATTATGCGTCATGAGCCCGAGTCCGAGTCCGAGTCGCTAAGCCCCTATGGGCTTAGCTCCAATGGAAATTAATTTAACAAGAACAAAAAGCATGAATGCTTAACTTGGAGCCTTATCCTTACCTCCTAGTAAAATCACCCACATGGTTCCTTCCTTAGGGTCACCACCCCATGTGCATATCCCAACAACTTATACAAGTATATATGTTGAGATAACTCATGGTGCACTTTCCGTTTGGGACTAAACTTTACTAGGCATGTTGAGAGCAAACTCTCTTCATGTCAAGGAGCAAGAGCACCAACACTTCGTCCAAACTAGCAATACCCTCTCTCATGTGCCCAGGCTAGCCGTGCGGCGTCGGCAAGGAAACCCCCTCTCTACAGCTGTATACGCTCTCAAGGTCAACTGCTTGCCCCATCTTCAATCTTCTTTCTCTTTATAGTTATACTCAGCTAAGACCCAACTCGTGTACGTATGCTAGTGTGGTAGAAGGTTTGTAAACAAATAGCAAATCAGTAGGGATAGGAAATAGCATTATGTGTATACATAGTGAGGCTCTGTATATGTGGATTTGGAAGAGTGGTATGCTTTGGTTTCTGAGGAATATACATGTGTTTTCAGTTTAGAGATTTATAATAAAAGAAATTCTTTTTCTGTTTTGCTGCATGGGAATAAAGTAGTAGGGATTAGTGGAGTTCCTATCATGGCTATGATCGAGTTACTCTGGATGATGAATAGTTGATGCATGGCTGGTATTGTATGGTAGAATAAGTTTTTTTTTCAAGAAAATGTGTAAGCTAAGCAATTGTGGATTATTAGGTTTTGTCCTCTTATTTGTAAACATAGTTGTTGTTGCCTTGAACCACAAAAAAAAAATCAAGAAACCAGTATAGCTATATGTTTCATTCCCTTGCTAGATAAGTTGCAAGATAAGTGAGTATGGGAGTGTTTTACTTTTCAAATGTTCGAATACAATGGGAACAAGACCTAGGAAATAAAGTAGAGAGGAGAATTCATAAAAAGTTGATTATGAGTGTGATGATCTGGAAGAAGAAATGAGAAGTTAAGGGTATGTATGGGAAATTACTCTTCCTATTTCATCACTCATGATCGAAGGATCACATAATGCTGTTAAATGTAAAAAAAGGAACAGAAGGCGCGAGAGAGAATTAGGGGGACTGGGCTGGACTCACTATCATTTATGTGTAACATGTTAGAAATTCTTTAATAATACTTCATTTTAAATCTGCAATAAAAAAAAAATAATTAAATTGTTACCGGCCTCCGGGGAAGTCGTGCATGTATCACTGCCCTAAGAGTTAGCTCGGGTTTATGTGTAGACTGAATCCGAACGCCCCTTGTGGTAAAATCCCTGCTCCAGCAGAATCTCTTTGTCGTACACGACTTGGAGAGAGTGACCCCGACTTAGCTCTGCCCAGAGCAACAATAAAAAATAGCAGTGATCTTGAGAGGACGAGAATTTCAGAGAGGAAAATAATTTCTGTGTATTGGATGAAGGAAAGGGACATGAAATATATAGGCATTTCCAACGTAGGAGAATAAAAGAATATTCATGAGACATTAAAAGAACATTACAAAATATTTTCCAGCACATGGTTCATTGAACATGGACGAAATTTGAACAGTGAATGTTACGGAATTTAAAAGTTTGTAACAGTCAGAAATATTTGAAAAGAGCAAAAATCTTTTAGGGTCTCGGCCCGAACCAGAAGAGGAAATCGAATCGGCATTCGGCGCCCGCATATGTGGGCATGTACCCGCACCCATTATGCGCGTCGAACCGAACCGAGCCGAGCCGAACTGGGCTGGGCGACGGCGGTATCGCGTGCGCGTGGCCCATGGAGCTCCCACACACAACTTTTAATGAAGCAAAAGAGGGAGTGGTAATATATACACACAATCCTCCTCAGGCCAAACCGATGTGGGACTAAAAATATGATGAACTTGAGCTTTTGCTTACAAGGAGCATTAGCAGCCAATAATCCCCCCAAAAGGATAAGTTCCAAGATAATAAAAAGAAGGAGAAAGGACAAGAGTAAGAGAATTTCTTGGCAGTTTTATACTACGCAGAAATGAGATGGATTACAACCTTGAACCTCACATAGTGACTATTATCTTTGTCTGAAAAAGAGCTTGATGGACTACGCCTTGAATCAGTCTTCTTGAACCAGACTCAGAAAATAGGACACATAGTACGCTAGAGGTACTTGGGTCTATCGGGTGGCACGTTTGATTGGCCATGCGCACTTTTACACATTCATGAGAGTTGTCTAGGATCGCCCTGTCCTATAGTCACGGCCCTCACGACCTCTCATATAGGTAAGTCCTCAATGGTTGGGGATAGGAATCAACCCTGCATATCATGCTTGGACTTATTAAGAGTTTAAACTCACCCTATCCATATCACCAAAGGAACACTGTCACCATAGGGATGGGATATTAATGTACACATGTAAAGCCTCCTGGGCTTTTATTTTAAAGAGAATTTAATCTCAAGATCAGTGTTCCATAATAGTCACCAAGTCCAGCTTGTTCCTACCCATTGAACCGGCTTCTTGCGATCTCCAGTCAGACTCGGTTGGATTGCCACTGCTGGTGACTATACTATAGGCTTAACCCCATCCCCCTCGATGATTCTAGGATCAATGTCCTAGACAAACCCTTCGTCAAGTAGTCTGCAAGGTTCTTTTCTGACTTTATATAGTCAAGAACCACATATTTGTCCAATAGGCTCTTTATTGACTTGAAGCGCAGCTGCAGGTGCCTGTTCATCTTATGTAGCACCCAGTTTCCCAAATGAGAGTAATTTTGAAATTTCGTGTTTATAATTATTTTAATAATGATATTTAATTCATGATATGATTTTTGGTGATTTTAAATCATTTTAAAATTATTTAAATTAATGACTTGTGGTTTTGACGTTTTGCTAGTGAAACCCCAGAGACTGTTTGACCTAGAGCCTAACCATGTGATTATGATATTTTAATGTCATTTTCGGCCTAAGGATATTTTTGCATTTGACCTCTTTGAATTATTTTGATATTATTTTATTATTTATGATATTGTTTTGGGGTTATTTGAGTCGGGTTCGAATTTCAACTCAATCCGACTTGAAACGGGGACCCGGGGATAGTTTGACTCTAGTGGGATCCACACACTAGTTAGGCATGGCCCACATGATATTAAATTTAGTCCACATGATAGAAATATTTTAGTTAGAGGTTAGACTAATTATTATGGATAAGGTTAGTGTGATTAGAGACTTTAGAATGACTAATTTAGCCCCAACCAATTATCCCTTTCCTAATACTCATAGAATAGGTTAGTGGGGGCATTTTGGACCTTACCATAATAGGACAAATAGCCCCATATGGCCAGCCACTTTGGGAGAGGATAGGCTCAAGTTTATTTCATTATTCTCATCCACACTCTCTCTCTTGTTCTTCTCCAAATTCCTAGAGAGCAATCCCTAGCAATTTCTCTACCAAATTCTTCCATTTCGCCACCAAATCTTCTTCTTTCCTTCTTCAATCTAGCCAAGGAGGAAGCTACCCAAGTTTGGGAGGATTCGGAGCTCGTTCGTGTCCTTTTGGAATCTCTACGTGTCGGTGTCGCTCCGGGAAGCCTTTTCTTCGATTTGATCTACCGGAAGGTATAAATCCCTTCTCCTTTTCATTTCCTCATGCATATTGATCTATTTTGAACCCATAGGAATGACCCCCATGGTTGTATCTCTATTTGTGTCCATTTCGTGTCCATTTGGAGGTCATAGGAGTGTCCTTTGTGTTGTGGTTGTGTCCATGTGGGAAAATCCCAAATTTGGACACACTATGTGTTGTTGTTATGTATGAATGAATTATTACATGTTTAATCTCATATTTTTGTATTGGAGATGTGTTCTATAGTGTCTCATATATATATATTAGTGTAGAGAGTGAGTTCTTGATATATTATGTTATATACTTGTGTTCTTTTGTCTCAAACTACCCAAATCCGTCATTATTTTTATCCACGTTTTTAATTTTAGCCCTAACTTAGAAATGTCATAACTTCTACCTCAAAGTTCGGTTTAATCTTCTATTTCTTTTAAAAGAAGCATATTGAAGTTAGCTTTTCAAAAATATGTATTAGTAGGCCTAATTCATTCTGTAACTTTCAGGAGAATTATTTGAGTGTCAGTTGTACGAAAGACAAACACGTTCTCGATGTTTTCGCGATTCCGGGAGTTTTCGAAAACGAAAACGCGATCCGTTTGAAGTTTCGGAAAGCTAACACATAGATCTATAACATACTTTAATCCTAGATTTTAATTCATGCTGAGATGGTACAGTATTGATTATTAGTAGGAGTTACTATTCGGCATATGCATTTTGTGCACCCTTGTGTGTAATATAATGTTCTATTTGATTTTAACCCATGTTAATGTATATATATTATGTAATTAAATAGAGAATACAAGCATGTGTAAATGGTTAAATAAATGATGTATGAGGTGTAAGTATCCTATCTAATGTAAGCATATATAAGTATGGCTTGTAATGAATATGTAGGTTCCATATTATGTAATGTATGGTGCATATAATAGTACAAGAGAATAAATGAATGATGAATGAATGCAAGCATGAATGTAATGTAATAATAGATGTAATGTATGCAATATACAAGTTAATAAGATGTAATGCTCTATGTTAACACAAATCCTATATTACCTTATGTACCCCCTTACACTATGTTGACACTATCACACTTGACACATTGTTCACTTACACTTTGACACTCTTTGATATGTATACACTATGTATACCCATTTAACCCTCACTTGCCCCTTTGCCATGTTCACATACACACATAGCCTCTTAAATAAGTATTTATGAATATAGTTAACTTAGCTATGTATGTATGTTATATATATGTTAGCATATTGTGTTGTAATATATAAGTTTATATAACCATTTGAAATGCCATAATTATAGACCTAATGTTGAATACCAATATATGCATGTGTATATATGTTTAGACATATATAGCTTAAAGTAATAGATTACCTAGTGTATATCCATTGTGAATTCTTGCCTATTTGAGTATTGAATAATTGCATGCTATATAGAGTTGGGTGTATGTTGGCTTGTATAGCCTTGTATTAATGTGTGCTTGCTAGGATAGTCTTGGTTAGTCCTAGTAAGACTTGCTAGGTTAGGACATGACCTAGTTTAACCTAGTTTGACTAGTGCAGTTGACCAGAGTTGACCAAGGGTTGACTTTGGCCTACTTTGACCAAGATTCATGTAGAATGCATTGTAGTACTTTATATTACCCTTCTGGACATGTTGTGACTTGTGCTGTTCCAATTAGGAGCTAGACACCTCTCCTCGGACAGTATCTTTACCTTGGACATTCAAATATCAGGCGAGTACATTCTCTGATCATTTCATATCCTGAAATTACCTTAATTGTACTGTCACGTTGGTCACACGGATTGGTACTATATGGATTCTTTCTTGAGATGTTATCCTTTAGGAGCATCGGATATTACATGTTCTGTGCGTTTCACTTATATTGTGTATCACTATGCTTCTTGGTTCATTGATCACTTGTGACATGTACCCTCATGACCACATAGTCTCATTGAATCACTCACTATTGCGTAACCCCCAGAATCACCCATTTATGGGCATCCATGTATCACCCTGCGGGGCCATTACATGGAATCATAACATAACCTGGCTGGATTCTTGTGTATTAATTGGGGGTACGGAGGAGTAGAATTGGACATGTGAATAATATCCAAGTAGTATCTTATCATAATCTCTTCTATAGTGTCTTATCAGAATCTCCTATGCCATTTACATGTCTATATTGTACTCTGACTCACTAGCCACTGTTAGTTCTCTATGTATAGTAGATATTTCTATTACAGCTCTCTCTCTGTTTATATACTGCATTTCTTTCAGTACCTGTATCTTACTTTACTGCACGATTATATTTTCTAACCTGCTATGATCTGTTGAGATGTACTGTACTCGCTCCTGTCCTGACTGGACCTGTTGATAAATTTTAGAGATAGCCTGAAGGTTGCCTGCTAGCATAGAGGAGACACTTTAGAGGTTGTTTAGATAGTTATTTCCATTGTCTGGAGTTGTATTTACTTTAAGAATTACTGTATTTTGAGTTTTGAGATGTATTTCTGGATTTTGTATCTTAGATACTTAGATTTCTCTCTACTGTATCTTTTTGGATTTTATGTTTTATCTATCCTTATCATGCTCTACCTTAAATGTGATTGAGACTGTATCTGCTATGTCACCCCCATTCGGGGAGTATAAACTGCTTAGCATTATATTGTTAGATGTTGTGACCTAGGACAGCGTTCTACCGCCGACACTGCGACATAGGCTGGACGTTGTTACGTTCTCGTTCCCTAACTCTAGGGTGCGGGTCGTGACATCTTAGAATTCACAGAATCATGCTTTAGTAGTTCAATAACAGACTTATTATCACAGTTTATAGAAATTGCAAGAACAGGTTAAACAGAAACATGTATATGCATAATAAGATTTCTGAGCCATTCGGCTTCTATACATGTAGTATCCAAAGCTATCATTTCAGAGTCTATTGTACTTCTGGCTATGATAGTTTGTTTACATGATCCCCAGGAGATTGCAGCTCCTGCTAGGATAAAAACATATCCAGTAGTGGATTTCACATCATGTGAATCTGTTACCCAATTTGTATCGGAGTAACCTTCTATGATATCAGGGTGTCTAGTATAATGAAGTTTATAATCTAGAGTACCCTTAAGATATCTAAACACTCTGTCCAATGTTGTCCAATGTGACTGATTTGGGTTACTAGTATATCTACTTAGCCTCCCAATTGCAAAAGCAATATCAGGTCTGGTCCTGTTAGTTATGTACATAAGGGACCCTATCATCTATGAATATCTGTGTTGTTCTATAGGTGATTCTTCATTCTTCTTGAGAACAACATTACTGTCATAAGGAGTAAGGGCAGGTTTCTTATCAAAATACTCAAACTTTCTTAGCTTTTTCTCAATTGAATGTGCTAAAGATAGAGTATAGCCCACTTTACATTTGGACACTTGCATTCCTAGGATAAGGTTTGCTTCACCTAGGTCTTTCATATCAAACTGGTTAGATAAATAATTCTCAATGTTATTTATCAGTTCCATTGAAGATCCTAGAATAAGGATATCATAAACATACAAGCATAAGATAATACAACTTCCATTTGTATTTTTAGAATATAAACATTTGTCATATTCGTTTGGCACGAAACCAAATTCTATAATGACTTTGTCAAATTTGTTGTACCATTGCTTGGGAGCTTGCTTCAGGCCATAAAGAGATTTCACTAATCTACAAACCTTCTTTTCTCTTCCTCTAGATCTCCATTTGGAAATGCTATCTTTACATCCATTTGATGGATCAGCAAGTCATGAATGGAAGTTAAAGCCAGAAGGGTTCTAATAGAAGAAATCCTAGCTACAGGGGAGTAGGTACCAAAATATTCTAATCCTTTCTTCTAGGTAAAACCTTTGGCTACTAGCCTAGCCTTGTATTTCTCTATGGTACAATCAGCTCTAAGTTTTTTCTTGAAGATCCACTTACAACCTATGGGTTTACTACCTAAAGGAAGGTCTGCTAAAAATCAAGTATTATTCTCCATAATGGAGTTATACTCATTGTTGATAGCTTCTTCCTAGAAAGGGGCATTAGGAGAGGATATAGCTTCTTCATAAGTTGAGGGATCACCCTCTATCAAAAATGTGAAGAATCCTTCTCTTAAATTCTTTTTAATCCTTTCTCTTTTACTCCTTCTAGGTTCTATGACTTGTTCAAATTAAGAATTAGGTATTTGATCATGAGAACTAGTAGATGGAGTAAGAGAAGGGTTAGAGGAAGATGAAGGGGTTCTATCCTTGAAGGGAAAAAATTTCTCAAAGTAAACTACATCTCTAGCTTCAATAATTGTGTTATTAGAGATTTTATTTACTTCAGAATGGGTTATAAGAAATCTATTGGCATTGCTATCTAGGGCATATCCTATGAACACAGCATCTAGAGTCTTAGGTCATATCTTCCTTTTTTTGGGTTCAGGAATTCCTACCTTAGCTAGACATCCCCAAACTTTGAAGCAATTAATCCTAGGGATTCGACCTTTCCATAACTCATATGGGGACTTATCATTGGTCTTACTGGGTATCCTATTGAGGATATAACAGGCTGACAATAAGGCTTCTCCCCAAAGATTATCAGGGGCACCTGAGCTGAGAAGCATGGCATTAACCATATCTAACAGAGTGTGATTCTTCCTTTCAGAAACTCCATTGGATTGTGGCGAATGAGGAGCATTTACCTCATGAATAATTTTGTGCTCTTCACAGAAGTTAGTCATTTCATTTGAGGTATACTCTCCACCATGAATTGATCTAAGGATCTTAATCTTTCTATCTAACTGGTTCTCAGCTTTAGATTTATAGACCTTGAATCTGTCTAGAACTTCATCTTTGGTCTTAAGGAGATAGGTATAACAATACTTTGAATGATCATCAATAAAAGTGACAAAGTATTTCCTACCGCCACGGGTCAAGACCCTATTGGAATCACAAACATCACTATGGATGAGTTCTAGGAGATCGGAATCCCTTTGGACATATTTGAAAGGTAATCTAGTGTGTTTAGCTTGAACACATATCTCATATTTGTGTTTACCATCTATATGAGTCTTAGGGATAAGATCTAAGTTCATCGTCCTTTTGATAGATCCTAAGTTCACATGACCTAGTCTACCATGCCAAACATTTGAGGATTCAACATTTGCAATAAAAGAAAGATTAGAACTTTTATTCATAGTTCTTTAAACAAAAAGTCCATCTTTCACAAATCCTTTTCCAATAAACAGATCATTCTTAGAGAAAATTACTTTATTTGCCTCTATAACAATTTTGTATCCTGAGGCTACAAGGAGGGATCCACTAACAAGATTTCTTCTAACAAACGGCAAATGAAGCACATCATGGAGAGGTAAAAAAATTCTGATGTCATCGTCAGATCTATTCTTCCGTTTTCCACAACTTGTGCCGTTGAGCCATCTCCTATGGTCACGCCTCCTCCACTTGATTCCTAATAGGTTGAAAAACATAAGCAATAAAATAAAACGTGAACATTAGCTCCAGAAGCCAACCACCAATCATCAGAATGGAAAGAAAGGTTTACTACAGGTTGATAGCTTACAGACCTGAAGGAGCTGGAAGACCCATTTAGAATCATGTTAGCCTCTGGCTTGCCTTTTCCTTTGAAGGAGGTCTGGATAGGTTCTTTCTTCCTTTGGAAGCAGTTGATGGCTGTATGGTTGGTTCTACCACACACAAAATAAAATCTCCTTTCATCCTGATTCTGACAAACGTTTCTAGGTTTTTGGGGTTAAGGGTTTTTGTGGTGATGGTTTTGGTGAGGAGGTTGAAAACTCTGCTTCTTTTTTAAGGAGGTTTTCTTGGATTTGAGATGGTTGTTTGACGGTTTTACATGGCTTTCTACAAGGTTTACCCTAGCTGTGGCATTTGACCTAGCTTTGGTCTTGGACCTACATTCCTCTTTTGTTCTAATTCTCTGTAGAGCTTGAGAGTATGTAATAGATCCTTGTAGATGTAATAGGTCCTTTGCCACTTTAGGCCAAGACGGAGTGAGTTTGTCTATAAAATATCCTATTTTGTGTTCAGTAGAAAATAATGATCCCTTGGCTTGAACATGTCTAAGGTGTTCTTAAAATTCATGGATTTGGTCATTGATTGGTTTGTTATCTACCATGATATATCGGTTGAATGTGAAGGAATCGGTTGAATGTGGATGAATTGAATCTGTCAATTCTAGCATCATCACAACCATACTCATCCTCCAAAGCATCCCAAAGTTCTTTAGCACTTTTATACTAAAAAAATATGTCATAGAGTGACTCAGACATAGCGCTTAAGATTATGTGGAAGCAGTGGTAGTCAATTTCCTTAGGGGTCTTAGGTTTAGCAGAAGATGAGGACTTGGAAACCCCTACGTCAGACTCAGTCTCTTCAGAATCATTTGAGATGGGCGTGGACCTATCGATGGCAGAAATCAGGCCTAAAGTGGTAAGACAAAATTTTATCTGGCTCTGCCACCTCTTGAAGTAGGTGCCATTGAACTTAGCAGGCTTCGCAGAAAAAGTCTCCTCCTTGGAAGTCATGTTTTCTAAAGTCTGTAAAAGTTTAAATTTACTCAATATGATGGCTTTAAGCTAAAATTGACAATTAAGAAGATTTTAGTAATAGACCTTTAAAATTTTAGTTTTTTAAGTTTTGATAAGGTTGGGTTAGCTGTAGGGGCCGAATCCCAACAAGCGGTGATTCACTAGGAACACTTAAGTACCGGTCGCTTAGACAAATTTTTGCCTTGTTGACAGAAGGGCCCTTTCGGCTTGTTCCCAAACAAATCTCTACTTTAGAACTTTAAAATTAAAGAAATTTTACTAAATCAGTTAATTGTTTTGATTTAGCCTAAATTAAAATATTGAGTAAAAGGAAAACTAGTATTGAAAAAAATAATACTACAATGTTGGGTATGGAAAATGTCAATTTCTAGTTTGTAATAAATATTTAATAAAGAAAATGGTACTGATACTAGTCTAGCAATTTTCCAACTAATGAAGAACAACAATATAAAGAATAGCAATATGTTATTGAATATAACAATTTTGATATACTGGAAAAATTAAACAGAGATCAACTTATTTAATAGGATTAATTCTTGTTTAAATGCTAATATACGAGGATGTATCAACAAATATATATATATATATATATATATATATATATATATATATTGCACAGTCTTGTTATAAATCAGCAAATAAATGTATATATCTTGTTTACACCAGCAAACAATTAATATTTATTTTAAAAATAAAATGATTGGAAATAGTTTAAATATAACAACAATCACAAAATCTTTATGCTTGCCGATAGGATATTTGTACTATGTAGTCAAATATGAACGACACTACTAGGTATGTATATTAGAATAGAATATATTTACTGTAACAGAGCAGATCTAAGCAAATGTTAGCAAATGAATTTGCTATCGTACAGTACTCAATATATTTAAATGGCAGAATATATTCGGCAATATATAGTGACTTAATAATATGTTGCTTTGAAAGTTGTTGGTAGTAGATCACTAATATTAAATAAGTAACAACCTTTTGATAACAATCATTGAAAAATAATTTTTTTTTTTTAAGTTTGACGGTGATAGGTATCTAAAATGTTGACCATTAGCAAAAAAAAGTGAAGAATGTTGACAGCAGCAAAAAATATGTGAATTGGGCTATTTGTTTTTCAACAGTAGAAGCAACAAATTATGATATATGTTTATTTTCGTTTTTGAAAAAAAAAACTTTGTCACCAAACTCGAAAACTAATTTTCTTAACAAGACAACTTATGGTAAAATGTTTGATAAAAGATAACTCTTAGATTGTTGGAAATTCTTCAATAATACTTCATTTTAGATCTGCAATAAAATAAAAAATAATTGAATTGTTACAGGCCGCCGGGGAAGTTGTGCACGTAGCACTGCCCTAAGAGTTAGCTCGGGTCTATGTGCAGACTGAATCCGAACGCCCCTAGTGGTAAAATCCCCGCTCCACCGGAATCTCTTTGCCGCACACGACTTAGAGAGAGTGACCCTGACTTAACTCTGCCCGGAGCAACAACAGAGAATAGCAGTGATCTTGAGAGGACAAGAATTTCAGAGAGGAAAATAATTTCTGTGTATTGGATGAAGGAAAGGGACAAAAAATATATATACATTTCCAACGTAGGAGAATAAAGGCATATTCATGAGATTAAAACGAACGGCACAAAATATTTTTCAGCACATGGTTTATTGAACCTGGACGGAATTTGAACAGTGAAGGTTACGGAATTTAAAAGTTTGTAACGGTCAAAAATATTTGAAAAGAGCAAAAAAATATTTTAGGGTCACGGTCCGAACCCGAAGAGGAAATCAAATCGGCATTCGGTGCCCGCAGATGTGGGCACGTATCCGCACCCGTTACGCACGCCGAACGAAACCGAACCAAGCCAAGCCGGGCCGGGCGGCGACGGAGGCGCGCGCGTGTGGCCCATGGAGCTCCCACACACAACTTTTAATGAAGCAAAAGAGGGAGTGGTAATATATACACACAATCCTTCTCATGCCAAACCGATGTGGGACTAAAAATATGATAAACTTGAGCTTTTGCTCACAAGGAGCATTAGCAGCCAACATAACCATTCATACGCATCTAGTAGAATCTCATGTGGCCTTAGAAATGAGGATGTCTAAACCTAAACAATTACAGGTTGGGTGTGTGATGAGTAGCCATGATGAATTATGAATGAGAGGGTTTGAGAGTTTTGAGGATAGGCATAAGTATGCAAATATGGTTGCATAGAAAGGTTTTGTGAATGAAAGTATGGACATGATTGTGTGCGTACAAGCTGAATGTTCAATGGAGGAGATGTGAAGTTTAGAAAATCATGCTTCCTTGATTGTAGGTGTGGAAAATATTTAAGCCTTGAGTGTATTCCATTTAAGCAAGGAGGGGGGAATAAATGGTTAGGCAGTCTAGTAGTATGGGCAACATTTTCTTCCTTGTTTATTTCCCTAGCCTAAGTTGGCTTTCACCATAGAATTGAGCTTATGAGTGTTAAAGGGAAAGAGGTACTGTAGTAGCGTGTCAGTGTAAGAATAATATAATTAAGGTCATATTTCGTATGCCACATCTATCTTATTTTTATTTCTAGTGAGTTGTTTGATTTTAGACTTGGATGTGTGAGTGTTTGACTTTTAAATTTCTCTTTATGCATAAGGTTAGTTTAATATGGTTAAAGAGGTAAACTAATAACTAATTAGAGCCTGAAATTATTAATCTATAGGTTTTTCGGGCCCTTCAAACTTGGATGCGCGACCAACTCATCCTCTTCAGCAACCGGAGCCAAGCAAGTGTACCTTGCCATTCTTGTACTTCAGTTACAATATTTAAAATTCTTAAATATTTATTTATGTGTATATTGTTGCAACACCTAGGGCCATGTTCGGTACTTCGTGTCCTAATCACATTAAGGTGCCGATGGACGTTAGCGCCATCGGGTATCGATACTAGATATTCACTTTTGCGTTACCGCGACAACTCATTACGGGATACACTCTGACTCTAGGACATGTTCATGTGACACTATATTACTGACGGATTCCCGTACTTGATTATATCTTGACATACAAAAATTTGAGTCTGATTCTAGGACGATGACATTGATTTACTTGTACGGTTACTCATCTTTTATGACTCGATGTCTTAGCTAGAGGTTCTGACCGAGCATCTCGTGGATACGATACGTAAATTCCCATGGGCGGGAAGAAAATACACCATGCGCTTGGGATACTTTTCCATATTATTACTGTTGCCACTTTTCCAGAGCCTCGGATATTCATAGTTACCACAGTTCCTTATCGGAATTGCGAATTTTTTATAGTTACCGGAGTTCCGTACCAGATCTCCGGATTACACCGTGACGGCCCGCGTGTTCGAGTGATGTTCTCAAATTGCATTTTTATATTAGTTGGTTATGTTAGATTCACCTACTTTATCAGTCTTAATATACTTTATTTATTCATTCATTACTGTCGTACACTTGGCCTGTATATTATGCACCTTATTGCGTCCCGCTGAGGACTTGGTTTTCTTCCAGGTTGGCTGAGTAGGTTTTGTAGTGCGCCTTGCTAGTTGGTTGATGGTATTTATTTCATTACAGATATTCAATTTTTCAGAGTTATATGTTTCATTATTGTTATTTGTATCTGCTTAGTAGTCTAGTTTTTATAGACTAATATTATTCTTTCGAGTCTATTTGGACGTATGATTATTAGGCGGCAAACTAGTATTCATATTTCCTTTCTTATGTTTCTGTTACTTGGATTAAGATATAAAGTTGATATAGTGATAATTACACCAATTCGAACAGCTTATACGTATTCTACTCGGACTAGAGTCTGGTTGAATAAGTAGCTGGCTAATGCCACGTGGCTCGGTTCCGCATATTTTGGGACTGGGGTGTGACATGGTTTTGTTGTGGCCCATGTAGGTCTCAATCTTTCGCTTCGGTTACGTTACTATACTGGACGAGCCTGCAGTTATGATTAGATTGAATATGATCTCAATCTACAGTTGATTTGAAAACTTTCCTTGCATTTGGTTATCACCCTTGAACTTCATAATTTTATTCGTTCATTCTCCTTCGATAATCGCTATTTTTGTTTCTCGTCTCGTCCTACTACTTCGGGGAGACGAACGCTCGTGCACAGTAATTTTCTCCATATGCATGTCCTCGTCAAGATAAAGAAGGTAAACTTAATTGAATATTTTGTAAGAAAATAGTTATCTATAGTAAGAAGGGTTAGACTAGATAGTTTTTTAGATGTTGAGTTAGAAAGAATTGACGGTCTAAGGTTTAGTGCAAGATTTGAACCAAGCAACATGAGCCTAGAATTAGACAAAATCTACCCATTGCCTGATTTAGATTTTTTTTTTATAGAAGTGTTGATGTCTAGAAGGATTTATTGATTGATAGAAGTTTATGTACTATGCGATAATTTATGATAATGTACAATTAGATGTTAGGGTTAGCCATAGCTCATGGTGGTATGAAAAGAATATTTCAAGGACTTAAGAAAATGAAAACTTGATGCTCTAATCTTGGAGAAGGTTATCTGATATTATGATTTCAAGTAAACTCATGTTTGGATGGTACCAATTTTTAAATTTGGATGATTCAGAGTAATAGCGATAGAAAGAAACAAAATGTGAAATACGGATTGATATATGACATAGGTTAGGATAAGAATTAGGTGGAGGATCAACCTGGACAAAATAGTTGATGACATGTACCTAGAATGAAATTTTAAAACTGTTACTGAGTATGAACCATTACAAGATAGCAACAGATTACGAACATATTTAGAGAATATAGAAGAATGATGAATAACAATGTTTAAGGATATCAGATTGAGGTACTAAGTAATAAAATACATCAAGGAGTTAAGAATGTCGGTTAAAGCTTAAGGGATCATTTCAGAGCAGATTAAGTATACGATAAAGGAAGGAATCATGACAAAGGAATAATAATATATGGTGCAGATAAGCTACTATTGTAAATCAAGTATGGAAAATCTATATTGGAGTTTGGACCTTTGGCTATGCTTAACATGAGAAAATATAATAAACAGAAGATGTAGGGAAGAGCTACAAGAGCAAGAGGAAGATATATGGTTAACTTGAGGCTTAAACAGATGATGGAGAAAACATATGAGAGAGTTGAATTATAAACTTTAGAACCATAGACATAGAATATATCAGATATAGAAGTAAGGGATGCTCGGATTTGGGTTGTTTAAGACGGTATCTTAGAAGAACTAGAATATGGATAACCAAGCTTAAGAAGGAGTAGGAGCATGAGATTGTATGAACTGAAGATCCAGATAGATGAGCTTTGGGACAAGGCTTTATACATTCTAATGCTTCACCACGAGGGGCCCCAGTCTTTCTTGTACCGAAGAAGGATGGGTCGGTATGCTTGTGTATAGATTACAGAGAGTCGAATGTTGTGACAGTAATCAAGGTTCGAAAGGCACTACCAAAATATGTCAATTTAGCAACGGCCAGATCCGTCGCCCATCCGTCGGCAATCAGTATTAGCGATCGATTACTGACGGATCTTGATCAAAATAATCCGTCGGGAATCAGCTCGTCACTAATAAAGTTTCGTCGCTAAGTAGTCGTCAAGCGACGGAATAGCGACGACTTTTCGTCGTCAGAATGCGATGCATTAGCGACAACTTTCTGACGGTCTTTCGTCGATTTCAAGTATTAAATACTGAACTGTATAGACACTAGCGACGGATAGTCCGTCGGTAAACCGTCGTAACAGTGTATCAGAGGGTATCGTTCCGTCGCTATTCCGTCGATCGCCGTCACTAACAAAGGACGGATTAGCGACGGAATCCTAACGGATAATTCGTCGACCATGTTCTGGAAATGCTTGACATTTCCAGAACCATGGCGACGGATATATCGTCGCGACTCCGTCGCTCATCCGTCGATGTAGCGACGGAATAGCGACGGAACATCCGTCGCCATGGTTCTGGAAATGTCATGCATTTCCAGAACCTTGGCGATGGATGTTCCGTCGCTATTCCGTCGAACTAGGTATTTCTAGAACCTTGGCGACGGATTTTCTGTCGAAAAGTAGTCAAAAACTGGAAACAGTTTAAAATCTCCAGTTAGCGACGGATATTCCGTCGAAAAGTAGTCGAAAACTGGAAACATCCGTCGCTAACCGGTCACTAGTCCGTCGCTAACTGAGATATTTTTGAAAAAAAATTGTAGAGCTTTCCCAGTTCACACAAATATGCATAAACCAAACCAATATTTAATGCACACCAATTATCCAACAATCACATAGACCAAATATATAATGCACACCAATTATACAAGAATCACATAGACCAAATATGTACATACGAATTTAATGCACACCAATTATCCAAGAATCACATAGACCAAACCAAACCAATTATCCTGAAATTATAAACTAATATCCGTCGTTATAATCCGAAATTCCCACAAATATTCTAAAATTTCAACAAATATTCCAAATTTTCTTATACAATACTTCAAGGAGGAGGAGTTCGATTGTCCGATGGTGGTAATCCCTATTGTGCCCGACGAATATACTGCTCCACCAGGTACGACGGCAAGCCTTCGAAGACAGTGCTCGGAAGTCGGCGTAGCTGTTCTGGCGACATAAAATCAAGGAGTGCCATCACAGTCGGAGGCGGTACCAGAGGGGCAGCAGGGTTGAACGAAAGATGACCGACGAAAAAAAGACCGGGAGCAACAGTCGACGGACCGGCACCAGTAGAAGACGGACCGACACCAGCAGCAGACGGAGGCGGAAAGTACGTGGCAATTTGCTCCCGTAAGGACGATACCGTCTCGTGCAGCTGCGTAAGCTGCGACCTAACATCATCGTCTGCCGGGGCCGCGGGAGAAGGCGGTGTCGGTAGAAATCTCTGAGTCGCCATGTGCAACGGCCCTAGGGAGCCGACTCCGTAAAGGTGCCCTTTCTTAAAGCCGCCGACGGTATCTACGAACAAGTGGTTTCGAGCGGCCAAAGAAGAGGGTGTCCGGGCGGGCGTCGTTTCACCGACATCCTCGATGTCAGTTAACTGAGCTCGACTAAGGGCCTCACGATAGGCAGCCTATCAAATGAATGTGTTTTTATTATAAGATTTACCTAAGTTGTAATCTAAATCCTATGTTTCACTAAGCTAAGTGTGAATCCTAAGTTTCTCTAAGTTACAGTCCGAATACTTTTAATTCTAACGTAAATCTCATAAACATAAGTACTTACATCAGTCACCTTGGCCCTCTCGTCGATGAAGCTCCCGTCCTTCCGTCTCTTGTGCGTATGCTGGAACACGTCGTGCATGGTGACCGATTCTGGCGCCCTTCCCTCTTTCACCGCCCATTGGGTCTGCATGCAAAATTTTTGTAGAACTTAATTAACTTCGTATATTAATAATACCTAATTCGATAGTGAAATAAATTTACGGTATCTCACCAGATCTGCAAGCGTCACTGCGTGGGGCCTTGATCCCCCCGTATCAAGTCCCACGGCCCGTCGGTTCGCCTTCGCCTTCTCCGATTTCTCCTTGTACGCAGGTGTATTCATCATATCTAAGAGGTCCTCATAATAGTCCTGTCGGATCCAATTCAGCCTCGTCTGCCCCATTTTTAGGTCATGAATCATATCCCGTATCTTCTTCGAGGCAGCACTTCTGTAGGTCCTGCGGATCGCGTCCTCGAGATGGGGGGGCCACCAGTACGTCGTCTAACATACAAATTCAATTATCACGTAATTTAAAAAATGGTTGATTAAAGAGTAACTAATAATTAACTAGAAGATATAGATATATACCCTCAACTCGTCGAGCTAGACGTACTTCAAGTTTGGGGGCGCCGACGAAAAGTTGAGGTAGGGACCATGGAAGTTAGCCCTGATAATTTCTCCAAGAGCCCTGGCAACATTAAACGGAAAAAACCTACAAAGAAGAAACGACTGGATTATTAACTTGAATAAATGAAAGAAATTTAATAAATTATCTTAAATTTACTTACGAGGTCCCCGCGGGCCATAGCTCTCGTCGGAACTCACCTCTCGGCCTCTCTGGTACCGTCGGAGGATCCGCGGGTCCGCGTATGTACTCCCCAGTAACCGGATGGAACCGAGTACGGGGTACTCTGGGGCCCACTGTACAGTAACTGGGGATCTACTGGTGGATCCGATGGTGGGTCCGATAGCGGAACGGATCCGCTAGCAGATCCAGACTCATGTCTCGATGAAGTTGTCGATCGACGGTGGGATGCGTCTGTGCCCGGGGTACTCTCCGGGTCGGGCTCGCTGGATGGGATCACATCCCTAGAAGATTGAATGCGACCACGACCACCAGCACCACTACAACCACGACCACGACCACCACCACCGCCAGTACCAGCATCACGACCACCGCCAGCACCACGACCACGGCCAGCCATCATGACCTGTAAATAGAACACATAAACATAATTAATAATATAAAAGTGTAAATGAATATAAAATTCTAAACTAAAATATACATACCACCAGTAGGGAGACGAGTGCCACCGCGACAAAAAAGACTGGGAGTGCCATCTGCAATAAGTAAATAACCGAACAAAAAAAACATGAATTCACGTAATTACTTTTATGAGGTCAAACTTAATTCACGTAATTGGAAGTATTTTCAATATACAACAATATTTAACTAATCATCGTCTTCGTTCTCATCCTCGGCCTCGTCTTCATCATCATCCTCCTCCTCCTCCTCATCTTCATCCTTATCTTTATCATCGATTTCATCTGTATCCTCATCCCCATCAAATTTGTCTTCTTCTTCTTCTTTCTTCTTCTTCTTCTTCATCTTCTTCTTCTTCTTCTTCTGTCTCAAATTTGTCTCCCCTCTATTTTCCTCAACAATATCTTCAACATCCATTGTATCCGAGTGTTGTCCCAAGTATTGGGACTTTTCGATTTGGTCCTCTTGGTATGCTGGGTCTCCAATATTGAATGTATTTCTAGATTTAATCTGCATACTATCCACCAGTCAAATCGATCTCTACGACACCTTGGGTAGCTTGTATAGTAGACTTGAACAGCCTGATTTGCTATCGCAAATGTATCGGACCCTCTATACCTCCTGCGATGATTTATATCGACAAATCCAAATTGTTTATCGATTCTACAACCGATATTTGGTGTCGTATCGAACCACTCACATTTGAACATCATAATATGCATATCATATGGGCCAGTATATTGTAAATCTATAATATCCCAAAGCACTCCATAATAGTCAAAGTCCGGTTCGTTGTCATAGATGGTGCCTCTTATGCAAACACCAGAATCCTTGGTACTGATGCCATCATTGATAAATTTGACATTTATAGCATTCTGAGTTACTTTAAACCTGAAGCCATTAACGACATAGCCTGGCCAAGTCTTTGTTTGCTTCTTCGGTCCCAATGCCAGATAACGAACACTCTCATTAGTGAGTGTTGTTGCAGGCAATAAAAACTGTAAACAAATATTTATAATTTAAATGTTTTAGATTATATATTTCTAATCTCAGTTACTTACGTATTTTATAAGAATATATAAAATTAACCTCAATTATAATCTTAATTACTTATGTATTTGCGAAACCATGACAAAAATGTACAATCAACCTCTCTTTGAAGTCCCTCATCGGTAATATCGGGTGTCCTCATTTTGACTTCATCTCTAAATACACTATTAGAGAAAATAAGAATATATAAGTGTAGTCACTTAACTTCATCAAATTCGAGATTATAACGAGTGCAAGTGTACTGACTTACTTCTCTAAATCTCTAACTTCTTGTATGTCACAGTTTAACAAGACAAATCGGTGAGCGGCATCATACTCGTCGTCAGTCAACTACCGTTTTTTACTAGCTCTAACAGGCTTGCCCCTTATATTGAATATACCTCCATCCTCAACGTCCTCGTCATTCCTTTGAGGTCTATTTCGATTTGTCTTAACATGAGTATCGAAATAAATGGAGCAGAAGTTTGACACCTCTTCGATAAGATATGCTTCGCATATCGAAGCCTCTATATGAGCCTTGTTGCCAACTTTCTTCTTTAGATGGTGTAGGTATCTAGAGGGACAAATTATCTTGAGAATTAAGAATTAATTTTAAAACCCACTGAAATTCAACTTAAATTATATCAATTTTTATGTACCTTTCAAATGGGTACATCCATCGATAATGAACAGATGCACCGACACGGGCTTCGTATGCTAGATGAATCGGTAGATGCTCCATACTGTCGAAGAAGCCAGGAGGAAATATTTTCTCCAACTTACAAATTGTTAAGATAATCTTCTCCTCAAGTTCAACCACGTATTGCACAGTCAACTTAGTTGAACAAATATCCCTAAAGAATATTGATAGTTCGGCCAACGGAATCCAGACAACAGAAGGCAACAACTCTTTCAAAGCAATGGGCAGTAATCTTTCCATAAACAAGTGGCAGTCATGACTCTTCATTTCCGTTAGCTTGCGTCATTGAGATCAACGCATCTAGACAAATTCGACACATAGCCGTCGAAAAATCTTAAAGTAGATACCCACTTGCAGATTATTAATCTATCATCCTAGCCCAATGTGTATTGTGCTATCGGCTTAGTTATTTGTCCACCAGCTCCCCTTTGTATCAAGTTTAGATAAGGACGCTTGCATATCTCGGCAATGTCTTGTCTTGCTTTTGGATTGTCCTTCGTCTTTCCTTTAATATCCATGACGGTATTGAAGACATTATCGAACACATTCTTTTCGATATGCCTAACATCAAGATTATGCCTTATAAGATTATCTTTCCAATAAGGCAAGTCCCAGAAGATACTCCGTTTGGTCCAGTTATGGGTTTGTCCGAACCCATCGACACGATTGTTCGATGGATTTTCCATTACAGTGGGCAAGTCCTTTACATCTTCCCAAATATCGTATCCCGACAATCTGGCAGGCGGATGAGAAAATTCTTGTTTTCCAGCTCTGAATGCGTCCTTGTTCTTTCTCCAAGGATGACTCGCAGGCAGAAATTGACGATGACAATCAAAGAAAGATTTTTTTTCTCCATGCTTAAGGTGGAACGCCTTACTATTTTGCATGCATATCGGACAAGACATGGTGTCGTGAGTACTCCATCCCGACAGCATACCGTATGCAGAAAAATCATTGATTGTCCACATCAGTGAAGCTCTCATCTGAAAGTTTGTTTCCTGGAAATATCTTAGGTCGCGACGCCGATCTCCCACAGCTGTTTCAGCTCATCCACCAACGGCTGTAAATATATATCGATATTCTTCGTCGGATTTTTGGGACCCGGTATGATAGCTGTCAAGAACATATAAGGAGTCTTCATACACATCTATGGTGACAGATTGTAAGGGGTCAGAATGACCGGCCAGCAGGAGTATCGAGATCCCGACTGCCCGAAAGGGGCGAAGCCATCAGAATATAGCCCCATGCGTACATTTCTAGGCTCTGCAGCAAAATCTGGATGACGAAAATCAAAATATTTCTACGCCTCTCCATCCGAAAGATGTGACAATTCTCCATCATCCTTTGTGCGTTCTTCGTTGTGCCACGTCATGTGTTCTGCTGTATTCTGAGACATATACATCCTCTGCAAGCCCTTCGTGATCGACAAGTAATGCATATAGTAAGGACGTCGTTTTCTAGTTGACTTTCCTTTTCTCCTGACTGGCTTGTAATGATCCGCATTACAGAAACTGCAACTTTTTATATCCTCGTTCTCCTTGTAGTACAACATGCATCCATTGCGACAACAATCTATCTTCTCGTACCCCAGTCCCAGTTGTCGGACCATCATCTTCGACTTGTAAAAGTTTTTTGGAAGCTCTTTTGATTCCTTCGGTAACGCCTCCTTGATTAGTTGTATAATCCGATCATAGCAAGTTTGTGGCAAGTTAAAATCGGACTTTATGTTCAACAACCGTATCGTCACTAACAGTACGGAATGTGGCTCACAACCAGGATATAAAGAAGTTTCAACATCTTGAAACATATCATAGAACTCCTTCGCCTCGGGATTAGGATCCTCCGGATCAAAATTAGGCCCTGCCGCACCATATACCATATCTCGTGCAAGATTCTGCATGTCTCCATAATCAACAGAGCATTCGTCGTCTTCGACGACAAAATCCGTTGTAACATTATCATCAAAAGCATAAGTAGCAGCATTCGCAACCTGTCTTTCCGCATATAGTTCACCTTGCGATGACCACAGGCCGTAATCACGTACGAAACCCTTACGGGTCAAATGATCTCTTACACTCACCACTTCTTCATAACATCTGTAACGCTCCAGTCCCAAAATACGTAGGACTAGGAACGTAGACATGCCAGCTGTATTCATACGAAGTATACTCCAATATATAGAAACCTCGTATGGATACATAAGCTGTAAAATGCAGTAGAACCATAACTATCTCATCTATACAATAAATAAAGAAAAATTATCATATAATAATAATGAATTTGTCTTGATACAATATGTTGGGCGGAGACAAATCCACTACCAACAAATAAGGAAAAGTACATAGAAAATGAAATGAGTGGCGAGCGAAGCGAAGACGATCCAAGTGCAATCATCCTCGAGAAATAGCAATGAACACGGCTAGAGCTAAAGCACCTGCGAAAGACAATAGCACACACCTGGAGAGATAACCAGGTCCTTAGAGGGACGTAACAAGACACATAATATCATGCCATATAAACTGAATAAATATTGCTCAAATAAATAAGTAAATCGAATTATAACATGTTCTAATACGCACCTACTGAACGAGCGTACCATCCCCCCAACCAAACAAGGACAGGAGATGGTAAACTAATTCACGGTGACGTATCTTTCCATGCTAAGAATCCGATATGGTATCCGGACCCCAACAAGGTTCAATACCTTCTCATCGGAGTAGTAAGTCACACCTACAACCAAACAAGGACAAGATGTGACAAACTAATCCGTGACAAGTTTTTGTTCCAAGCCACGGTCAGATACAAGTACCCAAACCAAAAGTACTCGTACCTAACAGATAAGGTAGCCTACCGTTCTAAGTGAAATGTAGTTAAGAACAATCCTTCCTGCGCATGGGCCCTGGCTAAATAGGATCGGCATAGTCCCCTCTTGGGCACCAGAGGCCCCAGTAGTAAGAGCATGACGTTCCGCAGAATCGTCAGTGGCCGTCAATAATCATGGGTAATCTGACCCGCGTCTCCGGCGGAGCTCACGAGTTACAAAAGGGAAAGTGCATCGAAGCCCATACGCTAAGGAATTGTCCTCCCCGTCCAATGCCTACTGTGTTGTATCCACAACACAAACCGCTATAACCGCTAAGTCAAACTAGCATGCAACCTCTATTAGCGGTTATTCCTATCGTACGGCTTGTACGTACTGATGGCCAGCTAATCACGCACTTTTGTGTTCTATATGCGACACACAACTTCGTGTTACCACGTGTCAAGGCCAATGAATGCAACACACGAGGAGGTCCCTTAATTCTTGGGTTAATGTGTAAGAACAATAATATACAGCAGGAAATATAATGAACAGTAAGTTCTAACAGTTATGCCATGTATCATAGTTTATTTTGCATAAAGAAAATAAATAATGCATGAAATATGAGCTAAAATAATTAAACAGCGAATGGCAAGGTGTCTTACCTGGTAGGACGCCTGGTGTACTGCAATGATCAAGGGGGCACGAACTGCGACGGTCGGTGTAACAACTACACAAGATGACCTCTATCGGTGGCACGGATCGTGTCATTGAGTCCGGAATAGTCAAATGGGTTGGGGATGATATAGAAAAGTCCGAGGATTGCAAGAAGATGGAATTATGACTAGCAAGGGTCAAGAATTAGAATTTAAAGAAAAGTAATTAAATAACTATTTTGAAAAAAATATTTATTATAATTGAAAACTATATTTTTATTAGTCAAAATATGATTTTAGATAATACAAAAAATATATAAAAGGATCACTTTAACTAAAAACTCGAAGTTTGTGAAGGTTAGGATTTTCGGGGTAAAAATATGTTTTTGTAAGTAAAAATATTTCTCGGATAAATATTTCAAAAGTACTAGGAAATTTTTTTTTATAAGTTGAAACCTTTATTTTATGAGCAAAAATATTTATAGGTAATTATCTAATCATGGAAAATTATTTTTAGGGTATAGAACTAACCCCATCCCATATCTATATTTACCATTGAAATCATTAATGCATATATACATTTGAGAAAGCAACTATAATAATAATCATAATAATAATAATAATAATACTAAAACTAATAATAATAATAATAATAACAAATAATTATAGTAAAATACATATACTAAAAGAAGAAGGGAAAAGAAAAATATAAATCAAAACACACAACAAACAAAAAAACACACCAAAAAAATATCAAAACCAACCGTACATTAATCCTGCTGTGCTCCTTACTGAGCTCAGCCGAAAAAAAAATAAGTGAGGAAGGGGAAGAAGGAGAGAGAGAGAGACTGAGTGAGCGAAATTGGGGAGAGAGAGGAGGAAAGGGATCGGCGTAGGGGGCTGCGCCGGAGGCGGCGTTCGCGGTCGGTGGAGGAAGGAGGAGCGGGGAGATCGGGCTCGCAGGGTGCTGCTCCGACAGAGCGCTCGTGCCTCCATGCGACGACAAGGGTTTTTGGTCGGGCTCGTCGGCGGCAGAAGGCCGACGCGGGGGTTTCGGCCTTAGAAGGAGGCAGTGTCTAGGTCTGGCGACCTGCGGCGGTGCACCGCTCCCAGAGGAGCGGAGAGCTGGGGTCGGGCGGCGACTTCGGCCATGGCGGTCGCGATCGACGAGGTGAGTCTAGGTTAGGGCCTCGGTTTCATTTTTTTCCTTGGTGGTTGTCGTGGTGGGTGCTCGGCCGTGGTGGTCGGTCGTGGCGACGGTTGGGGGTTTGCGATGGATGAGGTAGGTGGCCGAAAGTCGGTCGGCGGAGGTAGTTGGAAAGGTCATGGCAGGTTGGTACGGCGTGGCGCCGGCCGGAAATGGGGCGGCCGGTCGCGGTGGCGGGGTGACGATATGAGCGCTGGTGGTGGTACTTTGGATTGCTGGGTGGTGACTGGGGTGCGCGCGATGGTGACAGGGGTGGTGGTCCGTGGTGGCTGGCGGTGACTTTTCATGATGGTGAGGCTGGGCGGTGATGATCTGGGAAGTCGAGTTAGGACGGTTGCGAATTTTGGGTGGTGGTCGGGCTGGTGTTGACGGTGATGGCGTTGTGGTGTTTGCAGGGTAATCGGTGACGGGTTGGGGTCAGAGCCAGAGTGGTGTCGAGGATAATGAGGGCTGGGCGACGGCCACGGCGAGTGGTGGCGGGTTGGCAGAGGAGATGATGGTCGGAGATGGCAGGTGGAGCGGGGAACGGGTGGTGCGTCAGGGAGACAGTATAATTAGGTTTAGGAATAGGTATTTGACGATGTCGGGGTGTGTCCGACACGGTGAAGGAGATAAATGTACATGTAAAATAATGGAATAAAATTTTGGATGGACACAGACACGATGCACGTAGAATTATGGAGAAATTTGTGGAAGATGAATAATGTGGAGGAGTACCTACTTAGTTATAGGATGTGGGAATTCCCACTTAGATATGGACTAGGAATATTTAAAACCCAAGTAGATAAATCATCTATTTAATTAAAATCAATCAAATCAAATCAAATCAAATCAAATCCAATCCAAATCCAATTAAATCTAATTTAATTTCCTTAGTTTAAAATTAAATCAATAAATCAAATTTTAATATTAACTATTTAAATAAATACATGAATTTAAATCAATATTTAAATCTCCACAATAAATAAAAAAATATGCTTTCTAAAAATACTAATAATATTAATTTCGAAAATTACATTAATATTTAAATTAAACAAATAAATAATTACAAATATATATGTATGCACAAATAATGTTCTTATAATTATGCTTTTCTAGCATACAAATAAAAATATTATTTATTATTTAATAATTTTGAAAATGTAAGGCTTTATAAACAAAATAACAAACTTGGAAAGAATTGGAACGATAACAAAATAATTATTATGTATATTATTTTGAAACTTCAAAAATAAAAAAATAATATTTTCAGAATATGTACGCTCGCACATAATCGCACTCGTCGAGCAAATTTCGAAAAATAAAATTCGTGCACGACGTATAATACGACTACGCGACGTACAATAAAAAAATTTTAAATCTGTACAATTATTAATAAATAATATGGTAAAAAAAATTAGGGGTTTTACATCCAACCCAACTTAAAAGAAATTTCGTCCTCGAAATTAAGAATTAGTAGGGGGTGAGAAGACACAAGGGGTATCGATGAGGAACGATCAATAATAAATCTTGTCGTAAGAAATCGCGATCTAGATCATAGATAGATAAAATAATATGGTATGGTCATGGTTAATGAATGAGGGTCACGATTAAGAGAATGAAATAGATTCAAAGCGATTAGAGGGTTTTGATAGGGCCGAGTAATTTGGGATGAAGATATAGCAATATCGAGGGAGAATGGTCATAGCCGATAGGAGGGCTAGAGGGAGTGCTAGTATAACGCTTTCGTCTTTCTAAAAATAGGTGAAGGCGAAACCAATATAGAGTTCGAAGGAGGCGTTATCGAATACGAATACGTGATTCAAAGACGACCGAAAAGAATTTCTAAGGAATTGTCAAGGCAGTCATGGATGGGATTCTAAAGGACAAGTTTAGCTATGTCCCCATCCACGTAGAATAATAGACAAAAGCGAACCAAAGTGCACTCGGTTGATCAGACCATCATGCACCGGTTCTGATTAGACAATATGTTAGTGAGCGCACTCAATAGCATAAGTCATGAACAAACTCGATAAAATGGATGAGTTTGCAAAACTAAATTATAGTAGCGACATTAGTCAAGGTGGTAAAATATAGGCACGAGATTAAGATTGAAATACGGAACAAATATGAATAGTCTAAGAGTCATAGGAATCTAAGTCCTATACTATTATTCTACGGTTTTATTGACCAAGGCTTGGTTGACTAAATGGGTTAGGGCCCTCTAAACTTTACAAGTACCAAGGGATTGCTAGGTCACAAGGCATTCTACCCAACTTAAAAGAATTAAACTAATGATGTTTGAGACATCTAACTAATAGGGTCAATCTCTAGCAAGCACGAAGGAAAGATAAGAATAGGGATGGTAGGAATCAAACAAGATGTAATTGATTAGTCAAACGGTAGCTAAAATCAAAGAAAGAGGTCAAGTATGTGGATGAGATCCTAGACTTCTAATCCTATACGCAGGCTTGCTTGGTACGGTAAGGTAACCAAACAATTTATCTTGACCTGCACGAGCCACCACAAAAACATGTAACGCCCCAGTCCCAAAATACGTAGGACTATGAACGTAGACATGCCAGCTGTATTCATACGAAGTATACTCCAATATATAGAAACCTCGTATGGATACATAAGCTGTAAAATACAGTAGAACCATAACTAATCTCATCCACACAATAAATAAAGAAAAATTATCATATAATAATAATGAATTTGTCTTGATACAATATGTTGGGCGGAGACAAATCCACTACCAACAAATAAGGAAAAGTACATAAAAAATGAAATGAGTGGCGAGCGAAGCGAAGACGATCCAAGTGCAATCATCCTCGAGAAATAGCAATGAAGACGGCTAGAGCTAAAGCACCTGCGAAAGACAATAGCCCACACCTGGAGAGATAACCAGGTCCTCAGAGGGACGTAACAAGACACATAATATCATGCCATATAAACTGAATAAATATTGCTCAAATAAATAAGTAAATTGAATTATAACATGTTCCAATACGCACCTACTGAACGAGCGTACCATCCCACCAACCAAACAAGGACAGGAGATGGTAAACTAATTCACGATGACGTATCTTTCCATGCTAAGAATCCGATATGGTATCCGGACCCCAACAAGGTTCAATACCTTCTCATCGAAGTAGTAAGTCACACCTACAACCAAACAAGGACAAGATGTGACAAACTAATCCGCGACAAGTTATTGTTCCAAGCCACGGTCAGATACAAGTACCCAAACCAAAAGTACTCGTACCTAACGGATAAGGTAGCCTACCGTTCTAAGTGAAATGTAGTTAAGAACAATCCTTCTTACGCATGGGCCCTGGCTAAATAGGATCGGCATAGTCCCCTCTTGGGCACTAGAGGCCCCAGCAGTAAGAGCATGACGTTCCGCAGAATCGTCAGTGGCCGTCAGTAATCATGGGTAATCTGACCCGCGTCTCCGGCGGAGCTCACAGGTTACAAAAGGAAAAGTACATCGAAGCCCATACGCTAAGGAATTATCCTCTCCGCCCAATGCCTACTGTGTTGTATCCATACCACAAACCACTATAACCGCTATGTCAAACTAGCATGCAACCTCTATTAGCGGTTATTCCTATCGCACGGCTTGTATGTACTGGTGGCCAGCCAATTACGCACTTTCGTGTTCTATATGCGACACACAACTTCGTTTTACCACGTCTCAAGGCCAATGAATGCAACACACGAGGAGGTCCCTTAATTCTAGGTTTAATGTGTAAGAAAAATAATACACAGTAGGAAATATAATGAACAGTAAGTTCTAACAATTATGCCATGTATCATAGTTTATTTTGCATAAAGAAAATAAATAATGCATGAAATATGAGCTAAAATAATTAAACAGCGAATGGCAAGGTGTCTTGCCTGGTAGGACGCCTGGTGTACTGCAATAATCAAGGTGGTACGAACTGCGACTGTCGGTGTAACAACTACACAAGATGACCTGTGTTGGTGGCACGGATCGTATCATTGAGTCCGGAATAGTCAAATGGGTTAGGGATGATATAGAAAAGTCCGAGAATTGCAAGAAGATAGAATTATGACTAGCAAGGGTCAAGAATTGGAATTTAAAGAAAAGTAATTAAATAACTATTTTGAAAAAAAATATTTATTATAATTGAAAAGTATATTTTTATTAGTCAAAATATGTTTTTAGATAATACCAAAAATATATAAAAGGATCACTTTAACTAAAAGCTCGAAGTTTGTCAAGGTTAGGATTTTCGGGGTAAAAATATGTTTTTGTAAGTAAAAATATTTCTCGGATAAATATTTCAAAAGTACTAGGAAATTTTTTTTAAAACTTGAAACCTTTATTTTATGAGCAAAAAATTTATAGGTAATTATCTAATCATGGAAAATTATTTTTAGGGTATAGAACTAACCCCATCCCATATCTATATTTACCTTTGAAATTATTAATGCATATATACATTTGAGAAAACTACTATAATAATAATCATAATAATAATACTAAAACTAATAATAATAATAATAATAATAATAATACCAAATAATGATAGTAAAATACATATACTAAAAGAAGAAGGGAAAAGAAAAATATAAATCAAAACACACAACAAACAAAAAAAACATACCAAAAAAATATCAAAACCAACCGTACATTAATCCTGCTGTGCTCCTTACTGAGCTCAGCCGAAAAAAAATAAGTGAGGAAGGGGAAGAAGGAGAGAGAGAGAGACTGAGTGAGCAAAATCGGGGAGAGAGAGGAGGAAAGGGATCGGCGGAGGGGGCTGCGCCGGAGGCGGCATTCGTGGTCGATGGAGGAAGGAGGCGCGGGGAGATCGGGCTCGCAGGGCGCTGCTCCGACAGAGCGCTCGTGCCTCCACGCGACGACGAGGGTTTTTGGTCGGGCTCGTCGGCGGCGAAAGGCCGAGGCGGGGGTTTCGGCGTTGGAAGGAGGTGGTGTCTAGGTCTGGCGACCTGCGGCGGCGCGCTGCTCCCGGAGGAGCGGAGAGCTGGGGTCGGGCGGCGGCTTCGACCATGGGGGTCACGATCGAAGAGGTGAGTCTAGGTTAGGGCCTTGGTTTCATTTTTTTTCCTTGGTGGCTGTCATGGTGGGTGCTCGGCGGTGGTGGCCGGTCGTGGCGGCGGTTGGGTATTTGCGATGGATGAGGTGGCCGGAAGTCGGTCGGCGGAGGTAGTTGGAAAGGTCGTGGCAGGTTGGTACGGCGTGGCGCCGGCCGGAGATGGGGCGGCCGGTCGCGGTGGCGGGGTGACGATATGAGCGCTGGTGGTGGTGCTTTGGATTGCTGGGTGGTGACTGGGGTGCGTACGATGGTGACAGGGGTGGTGGTCCGTGGTGGCTGGCGGTGCCTTTCTGTGATGGTGAGGCTGGGCGGTGAAGATCTGGGAAGTCGAGTTAGGACGGTTGCGAATTTCGGGTGGTGGTCGGGCTGGTGTTGACGGTGATGGCGTTGTGGTGTTTGCGGGGTAATCGGTGACGGGTTGGGGTCAGAGCCAGAGTGGTGTCGAGGATGATGAGGGCTGGGCGACGGCCACGGCGAGTGGTGGCGGGTTGGCAGAGGAGATGATGGTCGGAGATGGCAGGTGGAGCGGGGAACGGGTGGTGCGGCAGGGAGACAGTAGAATTAGGTTTAGGGATAGGTATTTGACGATGTCGGGGTGTGTCCGACACGGGGAAGGAGATAAATGTACATGTAAAATAATGGAATAAAATTTTGGATGGACACAGACACGATGCACGTAGAATTATGGAGAAATTTGTGGAAGATGAATAATGTGGAGGAGTACCTGCCTATTTATAGGATATGGGAATTCCCACTTAGATATGGACTAGGAATATTTAAAACCCAAGTTGATAAATCATCTATTTAATTAAAATCAATCAAATAAAATCAAATCCAATCCAAATCCAATTAAATCTAATTTAATTCCATTAGTTTAAAATTAAATCAATAAATCAAATTTTAATATTAACTATTTAAATAAATACATGAATTCAAATCAATATTTAAATCTCCACAATAAATAAAAAAATATGCTTTCCAAAAATACTAATAATATTAATTTCGAAAATTACATTAATATTTAAAATAAACCAATAAATAATTACAAATATATATGTATGCACAAATAATGTTCTTATAATTATGCTTTTCTAGCATACAAATAAAAATATTATTTATTATTTAATAATTATGAAAATGTAAGGCTTTATAAACAAAATAACAAACTTGGAAATAATTGGAACGATAACAAAATAATTATTATGTATATTATTTTGAAACTTCAAAAATAGAAAAATAATATTTTCAGAATATGTACGCTCGCACATAATCGCACTCGTCGAGCAAATTTCGAAAAATAAAATTCGTGCACGACGTATAATACGACTACGCGACGTAAAATAAAAAAATTTAAATCTGTACAATTATTAATAAATGATATAGTAAAAAAAATTAGGGGTTTTACAACATCTATTGCGACAATTACGACATGGACACTTGATTTTGTTACTGTCCATATACTGAGCTTTACTTATGGTATACCTAAGAAACACTTCCACGCCTGCCTGAAATTCGTCACTAACATCTATTCTGCTCTCGTGTTGTCGTTTGTACATCCATTTACAATCAACGAAATAATGATCCATCACAGATTGGATGTGAAAATCTGTATAGTAAGACAAACTAAACATAATTAGTATATAATCATGTAACTGGTGGATCCGCTGGTATATAGACCGGATGTACTTAGTATCCATTGTAAGAGAGTCACGAGAGAGTAAAAAAATCCTCATACATATTGATGTTTACGAGAGTGATTGGCCAATTACAGTAACACACATGCTGCATTTTCCATCAGGGAATGAGAGATTGAAAGCAATAACATATAGACTTGTATTTTGGGAGAAGAACTCGTACAAACTCTTTGTTCACAAAACAAGCTATAGAGAATACAGAACAAAGAGTTTATAGTAGTTCGTCTATAGCTTATTTTGTGAACAAAGAGTTTATAGGAGTTCGTCTTCTTCCGAAATACAACTCTATATGTTATTGCCTTCAATCTCTCCTTCCCTAATGGAAAATGCAGCATGTGTGTTACTGTAATTGGCCAATCACTCTCGTAAACATTAATATGTAGGAGTTTTTTTTACTCTCTCGTGACTCTCTTGCAATGGTATTCTAGCTCGAGAAGAGAAAAATCTAAGTACAGTTGTTACTAAATCTTCCACCATGCTAATCTGATACGGCCGATACATATCCGATACGGCCGACATACCGATACTAATCTGCTACGATCGATACTAAATACATACGGATACCGGTACCAATATAGATAGTTCGATACCGATACCGATAGTGCGATACCGATACCGATAGTCCGATACCGATAGTACGATACCGATACCGATAGTGCGATACCGATAGTTCGATACCGATCCGAAACCGATAGTTCGATACCAATACCGATAGTTTGATACCGATACCGATACCGATAGTTCGATACCGATACTGATAGTCCGATACCGATACCGATAGTTCGATACCGATACCGATAGTGCGATACCGATACCGATATTTCGATACGGCCGATACCGATACTGCGATACATATCCAATACGGCCGATACCGATAGTTCGATACCGATACCGATAGTTCGATACCAATACCGATAGTTCGATACCGATATAGATAGTTCGATAGTCCACTAAGTCCAAATGATTCCTCTTAAGCGTCGAGCATGTTATACACGGTTCAACTTGACGAGTCAGTATATATATATATATATATATATATATATATATATATATATATATGTATTTTGGTTTAAAGTATCGGTCGATACCGATCCGATACGGCCGATACCGATACGGTTTGGCATGTTCCGATCTGATACCGACCGATACCAAATATTGACCGATGCCGACATTGGGGGTCTTTGTTCCGGTCAATTCAGCAAAGAAAATTAAACATCATAGGAATAGTCCGATACCGATTCCGATACCGATATTGTGGACCTAGGTTGAAAGCATAATAAGGTTGTAAAAGCATGTAAAAGAATCCGATACTACCGATAATTATTTGTTTCCCAATACCAAAAAATCTGATACTCCGATCCGAAACTGCCGCTACTACCGATATCGTCGATACCAATACTCATAGGAAAAGTCCGATACCGATTCCGATACCGATACTTTGAACCTTTATATATATATATATATATATATATATATATATATATATATATATATATATATATAAAGCAATAGACTTTCTTATCCTATTTCTTAAACTAGGATAATTACACTTACAAACCCTAGCGTACCCCTCCCACCCCCCGCCGCCCCCCAGCCCCGCGCGCGCCACCCCCGCCGCCCTCCGCTGCCCCGGAGCGCGCTGCCCCGCCGCCCCCCGCATCCCCGCGTGCGCCAGTGTACCCCTCCCACCCCCCACCGCCCCCCACCCCCCGCCTCCACCGCCGCCCCCCAGCCACCGACGCACCCGCCGCCCCAGCAGTCTCCGCTGCCCCAGCAGCCCCCGACGCCCCCGGCCCGCTACCCCCACGACCACCGCGAGAGAGAGAGAGGATTACCTTTGGGAGAGAGAGGAGAGGTCGCCGATCACCGCCGCAGGAGAGGGAGGTCTCCGACCGCCGCGCGCGGGAGAGAGAGAGAGAGAAGAGAGAGTAAAATTTGGGGGAAATGAAAAGTTCCCCCGTCGTTTCAATTATGTGTGGGTCGTATATTTAGCGACGGACGCACGTCGGATTTTATCCGTCGCTAGTCCGTCGCTCTTTTTTATACTTACCGACGGACTATCCATCGCTACATAGTCGAAGAATTGTCCCGCCACTTTTCCAAACAATTCTCGCCAAATAATTGACTATATAGCGACGGCTGTGTATCCGTCGCTATATCTCCGACGCCCTAGCGATAGATGAGCGACCTTTTCTCCCCCTTAAAATAAAAGAAAAAATGTATCGGCATGTCGTCGGTACTCCGTCGGCTATTTGCCGCAAATCCGTCGCTAACGCCAACAGAAATTATCCGTCGCTAATGTGCCGTCGCTAGTTGACTGTATTTTGGTAGTGAGGTGGACATCCGAAAGATGGCCTTTCGGACGAAGTATGGACACTATGAGTTTCTTGTGGTGCCGTTTGGTTTAACTAACGTACCAGTTGTATTCATAAGTTTGATGAACAATGTGTTCCACCAGTACTTGGATAAGTTTCTGGTGGTATTCATTGATAACATTTAAGTGTATGCCAAGAGCCACGAGGAGCATAAAGAGCATCACAGGATCGTGCTGGAGACATTGAGAAGGGAAAGTCTTTATTCCAAGCTTAGTAAGTGTGAATTCTGTCTGAACAAGGTATCTTTCCTTGGATATATCATTACTGGAGATGGACTAGCAGTTGACCCAGAGAAGATAGCAGCAGTGAAGACATGGCCTACACTTACGTCAGTTACGAAAGGCAGGAGTTTCTCGAACTTGTCGGATATTATCAGAGGTTCATTGAAAACTTCTAGAGGATTGCAGAGCCTATGACGTGTATGACGCATAAGGATCAAGAGTCCATCTGGACTGAGGAGTGTCAGACTGCTTTTGATGAGTTGAAGAAGCGTCTAACGTTAGCACCAATCTTGACACTATCTTCAGGATTTGGAGGTTTTATGGTATACAGCGATGTGTCCGAGAGCGGATTCGGATATGTTTTGATATAGCATGGCAAGGTTGTGGCATATGCATCGAGACAGATCAGTACCCATGCAAAGAACTACCCGATGTACAATTTATTGCTAGCTGTAGTGATATTTGTACTGAAGCTATGGAGGTACTATCTTTATAAAGAGAAGGTAGAAATATTTACTCATCAGAAGAGTCTGAAGTATGTCTTCACTGATCTGAAGGAGCTAAACATGAGAAAAAGATGAAGGACTTTGAGATTGAATTACAGTACCATCCGAGCAAGGTGAATGTCGTAGTGGATGCTTTGAGCAGGGAGCCCACAACATACTTCTTGATGACTCAGCAACATTTATTAGAGGATCTCCTGGAGTTAGGGATAGAGGTCATACTGCCAGGTATGAATGGACAGTTATCAACCCTTGGGATACATTCTTATTTGGGTGAGAGGATCAAGACCGATCTGCCTACATATACAAGATTCTAGAGACTTCTGTCACGACCTGTACCCACTTTTCGGGTACGAGACGTGTCCAAGTCCAGCCTACATTGCAGTGTCGGCGGTAGAACGTTGTATAGTATACACAAATCACAGGAATATAGAACGTTCGAGGTAATCTATATCTCATCCACAAAAATCAGAGAATACAACTAACTCAAATGAGATTGAATAAAGAATGACAATATAAAATAAAGTATCAAGTTCATCAAGAATTCCAGTTATGTCCGGTGGATACAAATCTACTACCAATAGATGAAAATAAAATAGAACATGATAATGAAATAACTGAGTCCAAACTGCTAATCAAGATACCCTCAGCTGCAGTGGTACCGTGGTTTGAAGTTGGCTCAAATCCGTTCATGTGCCCCTGGCTCAAACTCAGCTAAACCTGAAGAGATCATCAGGTCTTCATAGGACTAGCAAGATACATAAAAACATGCCTTTCTAATAGTTTATCATGCATGAAGGAAATCGAGGATATAAACAGGGAAAAGACTAATCAATCACAATACAAGAATATAAAAATAACTACGCATAAAAGAACTGCTGGAAGAAAATAAGTGAACACATGTCAAGAGATCAATTGGATACCAAACCCTCGCCCCTAGAGTGGACTCGCAGGTTTGAAACTAATCACTAACCCTCGCCTCTAGTGTGGACTCACAGGTTAGTTTAAGGCAATCATCCTCGCCCCTAGTGTGGACTCGTAGGTGCAAATAGTCAACCCTCGCCACTAGTGTGGACTCGTAGGTTGAGAAAACGACAAATAGAAAATAGAAGTTCAATTATAGCACATTCGTTCTATGATACGACTCAATCAAGCACAAGTGTGAACACGACCAATAAACTACAAGGCTAACTGGGAACAAGGGCTATGTATCAATGGAGTAAACTACTATAAAAAATCACATGTCTGCAATAAATGAAAGAGACTGGATAATAAAAGTAATGTATGTAATTAAAGCTGTAAAGAAAGGCAAGGTATACTTGCAAGTGGTCCTGTGCTACTGATACGGTTCAAGTGTTGAGTTAAAGTTCATAGAACCTATATTATCAATTTACATGTCAATACATTACTAAGGCTATAATGAATCTCTCTAAATCATTTCTTATCTTGATTTATATAAATAAGCTTATCAAGTCTAACCTACCAAGGCCATACTGACTAATAACCCACATTATCTGCTTTCCTTAGCCTGTATAGCCCATATAAGCCAACACCAAACTTATCAATATCTATCTATGATGTACACTAGCCACCTAAACTGGATTTGGGTCAGGTGCATATTGTAACTACATCCATTTATGTGGTTGCCTCATGTTCCCATTGGCAACACATCTGGTGCTAAAATCTGTGGTCAAACTACTTATTGCAAGATATTTGGGGGGAATATCTTACAACAGGATACCTTCTCCTATATACTGAATTTGATACCTACCTTTGCTATTGTTTATGGTACCAGCTTCTTTTTGCATAGAGGACAAAGTGAGATGATAAGATGGCCAATTGAAAGGAGAACATCAACAAATGACCTAAACAGACACAAGCCCTCATTTGTTCCCTATTGCCAACTAGTATCTACCTAGTGTTTTACTTTCCTATTATGGCATTCAACATATTGAGACACCTCACATATAGGAACTTGGCCCACAAATTTACAGGAACCCTACTCTCTTTCCTAGCCTTGCAGAGGCAAGTACAGGCCAGCACACACCCTTATGGCTGCAGGCCATCCTATTGCCTGGCATCCTTCTTTTGTGAACCTAGTTAGGTTCAGATAGTCTACCTGGAAAACCACCTGCACACTCATACAAGTTTCCTTATACATGAATACATACCTCATCTATTTTCTTATAACTAAATACATGACCTACTACTAATATCAGTATGTAAAGTGACACATCATGTGCTTCGTTACAGGCTATGCAATTTTTATGTCAGCAAGTCTCAGGTTAGTGAATGTTCTTTCCATAGTTTTATTATTTAGGTGGTACTAGTGTATACTGTCCTAAGTACCTATCTCACCCCTTAGACTAGATACTCTCTACCCTATAACCCCTATCCCTTTACTGGATAGGTGGTTCCTGTAGGAAGCTCCCTGCACCTATTAGAGTCTCTGTTGGATACCTGGTCCTTCATACACCTATAGGGACCCTACTTCTGATACTCCCTCCTATTATCCACACACTTGAATATTTGAAGAGCAATTGGTTTCCTGTCATGTATAAGAGATTAACCTTCTATTTCCTGATGTTACAAATGGGTATTATTATCGACTTGATACAACTAGGTGGTTCTACGTGTTAGTACGTATCAATTTGATACCAGGAAGCTCACAAGCCAGTATCCAATGGTTATAAAGAAAGTTCATAAGGTAGCATCATGTCAGTATCTAAAGGATTACAAAAAAATTCATGTTTCAATATCTAATGGTGTCATAGCTGCTTTTCCATAAATCTTTTTTTTATTTAGTTGTTAAGTTGAATTTAGAAATAAAGATTTTATCTTAAATGCCCTAATTAATTTCCTAATATTAATATTAATAACAAATAATAATAATAATAGATAATAATAATGTTTTTAATTAAAATTCTTTTATATAAATTTTTGCATTATGGCCTACAGAAAAATTTTGCAATTGTATTTTTAAACTTGCCAACTCATTGGGTTAGGTGTCAAACTCTTAGGCATGTGGCATTGCATAATGCCACCTGGTCACTTGCATGAAGAGAAGTTCTCTTCATAAGCCATATCATCTCTCTCTCTCTCTCCCTTCATTATTTCTTCTTCCTCTCCTTTCTCTACACACACACACATACAAATCCCTCTCTCCCTCCTCCCTACTCTCATTACTGCTGCTGCTGCTGAGATTGCAGTTGCCGTTGCCGCTCCCGCCGTCGGCCACCACCGCAGCTGCCTCATCGCCAGCCACCCGCTGTCGTCGCCAACAGGCCGTTCTCTCACCGCCGACAGCTCCCGTCCGGCCGACCGCTCCCTTCCCGTATGTCATTTCTACCACCACACTCTTCATTATCACCACCATCACCTTCATCTTCATTCTCACTCTTTACCTCATCAAAAAAAAGAAAATGAGAAAATGAAGAAAAAGCTTGAAGAGGAAGAAGGAGTAATTGAAGAAGAAGAAGAAGATGGAGTAAAAAAAAAAAGAGGAGAAGTTGGAGGAAGAAGAAGAAGAAGGCTCAAACCCTAGTTCCAATTTCAAATCAATTGTCTCAAGGCAAGTCCTCAACCTAAATTTCTCCATATTTTTATTCATTTCATTTTCAATTATTTATTATTATCTTTTGATTACATAATATAGTTCAATTTTGAATTATATTTTGATTCCACATAAGGAAATTTGGCATGATACTAGGGCATAGGAATATGTTTTGATAAAATGGGAATTCATCTTACATGTACACAAAGTGTTTTAACATTTCACCTACGACTATGATTATTAAATGGTTATGGTTATTAGCAAAACTTGGTATGAAATTTTATATGTGATAGCTTATAACCAATAAGGAAATCCAAACTTGATCTATATAGTTGTTACGGAGTAAAGGAAAGGTATATACATCTTCAAATTTGAACTTAGAAATGTTTCTATTAAAATGAAAGGAAAAGAGTAACTTAGTTCTTGTCATCTTGTACATATTTGATAACATTGGCTTAGCCTAAAATATGAAAATTACTATAGAATAAATATTGTTCATAATATTTTAAATTTATTTAAATTCTGTCCTGAATGTATAATAGATTAAATTAGCATGAATCCTTACCAACAATAGCTAAAATTAGTGTTTATAGACACCCCAATAGATAGGTAATTTTGGCTTGAAACTTTATCCCGATATAGACTATTCTGGACCCCTGAGTTATAAACTGTGATATAAACAAATTACTTTATAATTTCTACAATTACTTACTTGTGCTTTGATCCAAAAGAATTGACTATAAGGAAGTATTAGAATGAAACACTTAAGTATCAAAATTATAGGTCGAATCAGGTACAAAATTTGAATTGGATCCTATTGGTTTGTAGTTTAATTACAATTGGCTTACACTATAGTGTGGAGATTCTTAAGATTGTTCCTAAATGAATGTGGTATTTCTAAGATTGATTGTAAATGATAGTTCTATACTTACTCTATGACTAGAGACTTTATAAATTACTAAAGGATCAATGCTTTCCATATTCTTCGATAAATATTATTTACTTGGAAATTTTTATAAAAAGAATTACCTAGAGATTTCTAATGAATATTTTACCAATATTATCAAAAGTTGGAATGTCATCTAATATGTATAAAATTTTAGATGTTGGATTTGTTTATCTCTATGGTTCTAATAATTGTGGTTCTCTGATTTTGACATAACATTCTTGATAATAGCCAAGTCAAGATAAATAGCTTGCTTATCAAGGTAATAATGAGATTTTCTTTCTTGAATTATGTATATACTTATACTGCGTGGTTACCGGTGTTGAGATTTGCTCCACCGAAGGGGTTGACGTACCCGAGATTTTATATATTGTGTGGTGCCGGTGTTGAGGGTTGCTCCACCGAAGAGGTCGGTGAACCCAGGTTTATGTTTTATATTAATGTCTATTATGAAAATTTCGGGCTCCAAAATACAAAGGAGACTCTGCCAAAAATTTGAGAAATCCTAGAGTTAAACATTTTAGAAACTCGAAATGGCTAAATCCTAGTCCCTAATTTTATCAAATTTCCTAATATAAACATAACCCTGAAATCCTTGAAAGTGTTGCCTTAGGCGCAAAAATTATAGTTTGACATTTTATTTCTGCTAAGACGGAATCTCCTGCTTAACTTTATTCTCGTTTAATGTGTGTTTCCAATAACACGAAAAAGTGAGATACATAATCGAAATGTACCTTAACTAAGTAACATTTTGGTAGGAATTGCATTGGGATGGGAGAGAAACCTTTGGATCACACCTTCGAACTCTTTACAATATTATATTTTACAAAACTGATCAGTTCCTGTTATCGGCATTTGTACGGCCATACGATGTCCGAGGTGAGGCTTAGCTCACTTTCCTGTTTCCTGTTTTCTATTGGATTTTGAATCCCCTAATTCGACCCTGTAATATCCAATGTAGCCTGCTCCGATATTCTTGAAAAATTTCAAGTCATACGACAATTGTTATAATACTTGATTTCGATAACTCAGAAAACCACTCATGTGTTATCCTAATTATATGACATCAATATGTGATCCTGATACTAATGGGACAGAAAAATCTAAGCACTGCCTATTAAGTATAAACCTGATCCTGGGTAAATGGGATTATTGTTGAGAAAATAAAAGTTGTATGATCCAGAAGTATTTCTCTAAATATTGTATTTGCATACATGATTTGTCAGAGGTTTACACATTTATACATGACACCTAAATTCCTTTGGAAACAGATACAAACACTATAAGAAATAATTATCAGTAAATCTACTTTAAAATTATCCTTTTCTCCGGTTCAATTTCAAAATTTTTATCATCTTACTTTATCTTCCTTACTCCTTTGACTGAGGACTTGCTCGTCGTATCGACGACCTAGTTTTGTTCACTAGATTTGTAGACATATTTCCAAGGAACTGCAACAACAAGTTGAAAGGAAGCTGGAGAACAAGAACGAGATTTTACTTTTGACGACAATTATGTTGAAATCAGAATACTTTCTATTTCATTAATTCAGGTATACTTTTATATATTGGGTTAATTGTTACACTAGGTAGAGTAGTTCATTTTCCTATTTATAGCTTAGAATGTCCCTTGTAGAATAATATTGATTTTATTATACAAGATTATGACCTGTGATGACCTATCCTAGAGCCTTACAGGCGACAATCGCGAATACGGGTAGTGGAGTATTCATATGTCGCGTAGCCTGGGGATGGTGTTACGTACTCGGCTCGCCATATTTTGGAAGCAGGACATGACACACCTTTTTAGTGGTGGCCGATGCAGGTCTGCGAAGAATGAAAAATCTAGGATAGGATACAGGTCATAAAAAATATGAAATCTAGGATAGGATTGAGGTCAAGCTTTTTAGGAAACCTATATAGAGGTTAACCCATAGACCTTAAGATATGTTCTTCGGAAAAGTCTACAAAGAACCTTCAGATAGAGAATACCCTACAAGTTTTACCCATTATAGACTATGTTCCATTCCGCTTACCCTATAAATCATTACCTATGGATATCCTATCGTGATTCTATATAGTTAAAATCCTAATCTATGACTGCCATTAAGGATGTAGATAATATTCATGAAATCAAGGATAGTATAAGGATAGATATAACTTGATGTATATAGGACAAGTAAATTATAGAGAATTAGACAAGTGTTCTTACTAGTGTAGCCTAGTGAAGGATTGTAGAAAGTTCCTTAAGGATCTTGAACTTTGTACCCTTAGTAAACCTGGCATTTAGATTTATCTAGATATTATATAAACTGGGGATAGAAAAGGAATATGGATCTTCTAGTCAAATAAGCTAATAATTACCTAATATTTTATAATGGATATACTATCTTTGTGGAATTAGCATAGATATAAATATAGCTTAGAAGAACTATTGGTAATTTAGTACTAGTAGTATCCGGCTTAAGGTATAGAAATAATATATATTGTATATAGTATTTATATAACTTCTAAAGTGTTGTTCGACTCCTCAGTATCTTGATCTTATCCATTCTTAAATCATGACTCATCCCCCTTCCTTATCAAATATCATATATCTATTTTCACAAATCCCCAACTTTTCTCGAAATTCTCAATTTTTTTGTTCCATCTAAGGTTTGTCGATTAGAATCTAGAATTGTATCTTCTCTTCTAAATACAATTTTGTTTTAGTAGTACACCTGAGTTTCGGGAATCGTTTTCCATCTAAATATCAAGATATATATTTTGCATTAAATGTTCATTGGATTTCTTGTAAAATAATATTTTGATTAGACTTTTGTAATCGAATTTCCTATGAATGAGTACTCTTATGTGTCAAGAACCCGATAATCTATTTACTGATTTGACAAGGAAGTGAGAACCTGCAGTCAATTAGATTGAATCATGATAGAAAAGTTGTTGCAGCCATTCAGACTGTCCATCCAAGATTGGCGAGGCACATATTCTCGAAACATTATTCAGAAATTTAATAAATTTTTGGGGATCAAGACATAATTTTTCATAATGAATTTTTGAACTTGATATTCGAATTTTGATTTCATTTTTACCTTGATTTGGAATTTGAAAAACGTCATTTAAAATGACATATAGTGCTTTTGATAATATAGATATATGAGTTTATCTTATGTTATAATATTATATATTAGTTTTGATACCATGATAAAGTAACGCTGGTGATATCTAGAAAACTTGAAGATTAAGTATTGCTTTTTGAATATATTTTGGATTACTAAGAATATCATGACCTGTAATGTTACTTCACAATCATAATTCCACTCATTCTATGGATTTCAATGAAGAGGTAGCAAACCTTGATTGTGAAATGGTATCTTTATTGCAGCCATATGTGCAATGGCGAGGCGCAAGATTACTATATCATGCCAAAAACGATAAATGAGGAATATGATCTTGATTCTGTAGTACACACAATGTTATGGTATCTGACAATTTTATTGATTTTATAGAATTTCTAGATCATTAATGAATTCAAGTATCTTCATATTCTATATTCATAAAAGCTTTTAATGGATATAATTTTAAAGTATTTATTCAGAAAATATATTACTAATTCATTTTTGTAAGGTGGGTAGAATACCTTTGTTTCTCTCTATAATTATTTGGAAAAGCTTACCTTTAAAAAATTTAAATTTCGAGGACACAATTTTTATAAGGTGGGTAGAGTGTCATAGCAGTTTTTCCATAATTTTTTTCATTGAATTGTTAAGTTGAATTTAGAAATGAATATTTTGTCTTAAATGCCCTAATTAATTTCCTAATATTAATATTAACAACAAATGGTAATAATAATAGATAATAATAATGTTTTTAATTAAAATTCTTTTATATAAATTTTTGCATTATGGCCACTTGGAAAATTTTGCAATTGCATTTTTAAACTTGCCAACTCATTGGGTTAGGTGTCAAACTCTTTGGCATGTGGCATTGCATAATGCCACATGGTCACTTGCATGAAGAGAAGTTCTCTTCATAAGCCACATCATCTCTCTCTCTCTCCCTTTATTATTTCTTCTTCCTCTCCTTCCTCTACACACACACATACAAATTCCTCTCTCCCTCCTCCCTACTCTCACTACTGCTGTTGAGATTGCAGTTGCTGCTGTCGCTCCCGTCGCCAGCCACCACCGCAGCTGCCCCATCGTAGGCCACCCGCTGTCGCCGCCGACCGACCGGCCTCTCATCGCCGACAGCTTCCGTCCGGCCGACCGCCCCCTTCCCGTAGGTCATCTCTACCACCACACTCTTCATTATCACCACCATCACCTTCATCTTCATTCTCACTCTTTACCTCATCAAAAAAAAGGAAAAATAGAAAATAGAGAAAAAGCTTAAAGTGGAAGGAGTAATTGAAGAAGAAGAAGAAGATGGAGTAAAAAAAAAAAAGAAGAAGCAGAAGTTGGAAGAAGAAGAAGAAGGAGAAATTCGAAGAAGAAGAAGAAGGCTCAAACGCTAGTTCCAATTTCAAATCAATTTTCTCAAGGCAAGTCCTCAACCTAAATTTCTCCATATTTTCATTGATTTCATTTTCAATTATTTATTATTATCTTTTGATTACATAATATAGGTAAATTTTGTATTATATTTTAATTCCACATAAGGAAATTTGGCATGATATTAGGGCATAGGAATATGTTTAGATAAAGTGGGAATTCATCTTACATATACACAAAGTGTTTTAATATTTCACCTACGACTATGATTATTAAATGGTTATGGTTATTAGCAAAACTTGGTATGAATTTTTATATGTGATAGCTTATAACCAATACGGAAATCCAACCTTGATCTATATAGTTGTTACGGAGTAAAGGAAAGGTATACACATCTTCAAATTTGAACTTAGAAATGTTTCTATTAAAAATAAAGGAAAAGAGTAACTTAGTTCTTGTCATCTTGTACATATTTGATAACTTTGACTTAGCCTAAAATATGAAAATTACTATTGAATAAATATTGTTCATAATATTTTAAATTTATTTAAATTCTGTCATCAATGTATAATAGATTAAATTAGCATGAATCCTTACCAACAATAGCTAAAATTAGTGTTTATAGACACCCCAAAAGATAGGTAATTTTGGCTTGAAACTTTATCCCGATATAGACTATTCTGGACCCCTGAGTTATAAACTATGATATAAACAAATTACTTTATAATTTCTACAATTACTTACTTGTACTTTGATCCAAAAGAATTGACTATAAGGAAGTATTAGAATGAAACACTTAAGTATCAAAATTATAGGTCGAATCAGGTACAAAATTTGAATTGGATCCTATTGGTTTGTAGTTTAATTACCATTGGCTTACTCTATAGTGTGGAGATTCTTAAGATTGTTCCTAAATGAAAGTTGTATTTCTAAGATTGATTGTAAATGATAGTTCTATACTTACTCTATGACTAGAGACTTTAGAAATTACTAAAGGATCAACGCTTTCCATATTCTTCGATAATTATTATTTACTTGGAATTTTTTATAAAAAGAATTATCTAGAGATTTCTAATGAATATTTTACCAATATTATCAAAAATTGGAATATCATCTAATATGTATAAAATTTTAGATGTTGGATTTGTTTATCTCTATGGTTCTAATAATTGTGGTTCTCTGATTTTGACATAACATTCTTGACAATAGCCAAGTCAAGATAAATAGCTTGCTTATTAAGGTAAAATGAGATTTTCTTTCTTTAATTATGTATATACTTATACTGCGTGGTTACCGGTGTTGAGAGTTGCTCCACCGAAGTGGTCGGCGTACCCTGGATTTTATTTATTACGTGGTACCGGTGTTGAGGGTTGCTCCACCAAAGGGGTCGGCGAACCCGGGTTTATGTTTTATATTAATGTCTATTATGAAAATTTCGGGCTCCAAAATACAAAAGGAGACTTTGCCAAAAATTTTAAGAAATTCCAGAGTTAAACATTTTGGAAAGTCAAAATGGTTAAATCCTAATCCCTAATTTTATCAAATTTTCTAATATAAACATAACCCTGAAATCCTTGCAAGTGTTGCCTTAGGCGCACAAATTCTAGTTTGACATTTTATTTCCGCTAAGGCGGAAACTCCTGCTTAACTTTATTTTCGTTTAATGTGTGTTTCCTATCACACGAAAAAATGAGATACATAATCGAAATATACCTTAACTAAGTAACATTTTGGTAGGAATTGCATTGGGATGGGAGAGAAATCTTTGGATCACACCTTCGAACTCTTTGCAATATTATATTTTATAAAACTGATCAGTTTATGTTATCGGCATTCGTATGGCCATACGATGTCCGAGGTGAGGCTTAGCTCACTTTCCTGTTTTCTGTTTTCCATTGGATTCCGAATCCCAGAATTCGGCCCTGTAATATCCAATGTAGCCTGCTCCAATATTCTTGAAAAATTTCAAGTCATACGACAATTGTTATAACACTTGATTCCGATAACTCGAAAAACCACTCATGTGTTATCCTGATTATATCATATCAATATGTGATCCTGATACTAATGGGATGGATAAATCTAGGCACCGCCCATTAAGTATAAACCTGATCCCGGGTAAATGGGATTATTGTTGAAAAATAGAAGTTGTGTAATCCAGAAGTATTTCTCTAAATATTGCATTTACATACATGATTTGTCAGAGGTTTACACATTTATACATGACACCTAAATTCCTTTGGAAACAGATGCAAACACTATAAGAAATAATTATCAATAAATCTACTTTAAAATTATCCTTTCCTCCAGTTCAATTTCAAAATTTTTGTCATCTTACTTTATCTTTCTTACTCCTTTGACTGAGGACTTGCTCGTCGTATTGACGACCTAGTTTTGTTCACTAGATTTGTAGACATATTTTCAAGGAACTGCTACGACAAGTTGAAAGGAAGCTGGAGAACAAGAACGAGATTTTACTTTTGATGGCAATTATATTGAAATCAGAACACTCTCTATTTCATTAACTCAGGTATACTTTTATATATTGGGTTAATTGTTACACTGGGTAGAGTAGTTTATTTTCCTATTTATAGCTTAGAATGTCCCTTGTTGAATAATATTGATTTTATTATACAAGATTATGACCTGTGATAACCAATTCTAGAGCCTTACAGGAAACAATCGCGATAGAGCCTTACAGGAAACAATCGCGAATCCGGGTATTAGAGTATTCATATGTCGCGTAGCCTGGGGATGGTATTACGTACTCGGCTCGCCGTATTTTGGGAGCGGGGCATGACAAATGGGTTATGAAGAGAAAGGTCCATCAGTGATGAGGACTTGACTTATCCTTGCTCCGTGGGGGTCCTATGGTTATGCCTACATGAACCTACGCATGCGTTACAAGTTGCTTCACATCTATTTCCCACTTTAGTATCTCATGGGTTCAAGGAAAATATACCAGTTTGTATTGATATCTACTGACAGTACTCTAGAAATCAGATACAACAAGGTCAAAGGCCCTATGCACAGAGTACTTACCTTTTCCAAGGTACAGGGCATTAGTTTAAGACTAGTGTACTTGATACATCCTAGGTACTAGTGCACCTTGTGCAACTGCTACCTAATAGGAATTCTGATACTAACCCTTTTTCCCTGATACTCGAAAGGACTACTGCCACCCTTTATTAAAATTTAGCACATATGTATATATGTGGCTAGGAGGCTCTTTGTTAATCTCTGCTATTGCTACTTTATACCTATATTTGTATGGACTTAACCGACCTAGTGTGAATGACTCCCCATTAGGCCTCTGATGTAGGTCACAACTTGACGCCCAAGTCAACCTAGTACAGATGTAATTAAAAGGCAAACTAAGACAAGATGAAATTTAATAAAAGTAGAACTGATCCATCAGCAGGTAAGCTGCTCAGTTTAACCTCAATCGAGGTATCTGTCTATGTGGCCTACAAGAAACACCATCATAGTAAAATGCATCCTACCATCCCATTACCACCTACGATACTTGCTATTCCCATTATCCTTTAGATATCTAGGCATACAATGGTCATCTTGCAGAGGCACTTTGCTATGTTGTATCCTACTTCTATTGACATACTATATGCTAATTACATAGGCTGATTGATCCTCTTAGACATTAAGACAAATACTAGTGAGAACACCCAATTCATAGTTTGAGGATAGCGGGAGATTACTTATCCTGAGTAGGATACGCAACACGACGTTTCCCTCGATCACACGAACTCCTCCTCGTCTTCTTTGGCAACAAAAAAGGAGTAAAATATTTAGGGTTCGAAGAGGGGAAAGTCGGCTGCTACTCTTTATACTTATATAGGTGCTTCTTGGGTTTGATCAAAGGAGAAATCTGATAGAGGGAACCCTGCATTTGGCAGATTTGAATTTATCTCTTTAGGATTAGGGAATATCTCGAATTTGAAGAGAGGTCCGAGCACATGGTCGGCCAGTTGAAATGAATTTGAAAGATATGCACTATGGTCCTTGGTAAACTCTATTTTGCAAAAAAAAAAAGGTTTGGTAGGTTTTTAGCTATGTAATAGGCTATTATTCTATTGTTGACTAGCTGGATATTTCCATACAAATTCTATCAAGTATTAAATAAAATATAAAAAAATAATCACAATAATAATAGCTGGTCCAAGGGTTTACAAATCTACCCCCCTTAAATAAATTTCATCCTTAAAATTTAAAAAGAAACGAGGGTGTATACCTATAAAGTTATGGTCTACTAGGAGGAATAGTCTAAATATTGCAATTAAAATATTATTTCAAGTACCCATAAATCATTATCTAAATACCACTACTAAAAACTTACTAGGAATTACCATTAGCTGCTCTTTGTGGCGCTGTTGTATCCTCCCTGATCATGGCAAAAGCTTGCCCTCCTTGTGCGCTTGGTAGTGGTGGGGCACTCGCATTTCTCTTCGGGCAATTTCGAGACCTATGTTGGTTGGACCCACAAGTCCAACACAAACCTAACCAACCAGGACAATTTTTTTGTATGTGGCCTATCTTCATGCAATACTGGCAGATAGGGACGTCTTGGACTTGATGTGGGGTTGCTCATACCTGTTGATGGAAAATTGGCCGTCTCTCGGGTCCTCCTTGTGGTGCTCGAGCTGCTACTGTCGCTGGCTGAGGCTGCTAGTGATGCTGATGTACTAGGGCCCTTCCTGGAATATTGTGACGCTTCGCCGATCTCGATTGGCTGATGCCTCCTCTATACGCTTCTCGGTCTCTCTTTTGCTTGCGCTTCAACTCTTTTTTTATTGCCTGTGCGACCTTCAAGATACTTTCGTATGTTGTGGCTTGACTGGTGGCGATGGCTAGGCGAATTTCATGTGATAGCCCTTTCCTGAACTTCTTGGCTTTAGCTTCAGGGGTCATGGCATCTGCGAAGTGACTGAGGCGGGAAAACTCTACGGTGCACTCATCGATGGTGAGGTTGCCCTGCTCTAGGCTCTCGAACTCACTCTCCAACTCCTCTATGGCCGCGTCGGGGTAGAACTTTTTCTTGAACAGTTCCTTGAATTCTTCCCAAGTCACATCTGGTATGGTAAATCGGGGCTCATCTCTATACCATGTACGGGTGATGTCGTAAAGTTGCATGCTAGTTGGCTCGATCTTCTGGTCTTCAGGAACTCGAGTCATCCGAAGAATTCGATCCACGTTCTCTAACTACTCATCCGCATAGAGAATCCCTTTCGTCTCCTTGAATTTCCTGGGCCTAAGGTCCATAAAATTCTTGGAAGTTCCAGGGCGCGGTCGTGGAGCATCTCTAGTCTGGAGAGCCTCTCTCAAGGTATCGTGAAAGGTGTTGGCCTGCGCCATCTGGGAAGCGATGAACTGCTGGAAGATTTCGAGGAGAGTAACGTTGTCCAGTACAAGTGGCGGAGGCAGAATATATGCTGGATATATGGCAGGTGCTGGATACATCGCTGGTGTTGGATGCATGGTAGGTGCTGGATGGAGAACATGTGCTGGTGGTGGGACAGATGTTGGGGGCAGAATGGAAATTGGTGGTGGAGTATGCGGAGGAAACTACGGGGGTGGTGGAATGTCGTCTCTGCGAAATCTCGAGAACTACGGCTGTGGCAGGTTGCCCATATGAGTAAGTTGGCCTCCCTGCGTCGGTGGGGTCATGTACGTGAAGAATCCTCCTACTGTCGGTGGGGTGTTAATGGAAGCGTTGTTCCTGTCTTGAGAATACATTTACTACAATAAAAGAAAACATGTCGTTGCTGAAGAATTTCAAGTAGGATGCAAGTCAAGGTTTTAATAAAAATCAAGGACAGAGATCAATAATGAGTTCAAGAGATGTGGATGAGATCCTAAGAGTCTAATCCTATTTGCAGGCTCACGTCGGTACAGTAATGTGACCGAAGTGATTAGCGTAGACCTGCATGGGCCACCAAAACTACTATTAGTCCATTGGTCATAATCAAACCTGATTTTAAAATTGATCTAACCCTGTCTCGATATAAGGGCTACTTGGACGACTGCTGATAACTGCCACTGCTACCATTCAAAAAATAAAGTCGATTTGTCGTATGAGTCTGTATTTCCATTATCAATATAATTTTCACAAATTATTGAGTCTAGGAATACAATGTATACCGAGTTGTACTAGCAAATTGGCTACCCAAAATGATTTCAAAATATCCTTTTGTTTTAAAAATAAGCCCATTTACAAAAGCACCTAACTGTTCGACTTTTCAAAAAGCCCAAAACCCGATTTGCAAAACCATAACCAAATCAACTCTAGACCAACAGAATTAGGCCCGAGTTTGGCCCGAATTTGCTCTGAGTTCGGTTAATGGAACGTTGGATTTTTGAACCCAGTCGGTTACGGATGCAACGGCTATTTGTCGAGATTCTCTCAAAGAATTCTACCCGAATTCTGTCCGAATTCTGCCCGAATTCTCCCTTTGGAAAACCTATAAATAGAGAAAAATTTCTACCATTTCAAACACACCAATTCATTCTCTCTTCTCTTCTCTCTAAGACTACTATATATATATATATATATATAAATGGTTTTGTAAAACTCTATATGATTTTTGGGTTTCTAGTAATACCTAATAATATTTTATGAATAAAAATTATAGTTTCTAAATATTATAAATGATTTGTAGATAGATATATATTTATAGTTATTCTTTTTCCTTAAATCGTAAGTCATGACTATTATAGTCGTTTCCTATTTCTCACCTCTTTTATCGTACCAAATCTTGATTCTAGACTTTTATATATCAAACTAGGCTGTTTGGACTATTTTGGACTCAGTGAACCGCCTCTGCCGTAGTTTGGAACTATCTTGTGTAGCTTAGCATCATACCTATTCCATGTCGACACGTTCGTGTCGTGCACGTCGACTTCCAACTAAATTGAGGCGAGTACGTTCTCTGATAGTTTTTATTGCTTTAATATTTACTATATCAGTTCAGTTGTAGTATTTTACTTGATTCTCGATACGAGGATACACGGACCAGTATACATTGGATCCCGTCATGAGATGTTACTCCTGGTTATCCTGGTATACTGGTACATATCTCGTTCACTATTGTCCTTGTACTTGTATAGATACCGATTCCTAAAGGGATTTGCTACCCTATTAGAGAATCCCGTGTCGTAACATGCTATGGTTGGATCCATTATACTACTCAGAGATGGGGAGTTATTAGAGGTTATGTGATCAATACACCCTCTTGTTACTACTTATGCATAGCTCCACCCTAACCATACGTAGGGTGTAACCTGACCTGATACTATTTGTGCATAGCCGGTCAAATGTAACAGTCAGATCTAGACCCAAGTCGATCACATAACACTCTAATATCTCAAGGCATCGCTTATATTTACATTGTACATCAGATTTACCTGTACTGCTTTATATTCCAGTTTTACCTTATATCTCACACCATGACATGATATTCAGTCTACCTTGTACTATTTTACTTCCAATCTTGATATTCTGTCTTGTATTTCATTATAACTATTTCTTATAGTATTTGTCAATTCATTGGAACTGCTGTTAGTTTATGTACCTCGCTCCAATCTTGACTGGATATGTTGACAAATTTTAGGAATTGTAATGCCCCACATTATTGGACTACATGATGATGATAGCTGAGACGGACCTTGATATTTTTTCACCGTGAGTTGTCTCCCGGGAGTTCTAGGCCCTTTTAGTTTGATTTTTGTTTCTTTTTGTATTTTACCTCAGATACATTCTGTTCTTGTATAATCATTGTAGACTTTAGTTGTTTTAGATTTATTTGATATTATTTTTGTTTCATATCTTCCTTAGTCGTTTGTAGTGTGATTTGAGTACATTTATTATCATGGATCATCTAGATGTTGTCGATATTTATTGGATACTTAAACAACGTTCTATCGTCGATACTGCGGCGTAGGCTAGGCGTGGCCCATGTACTCGTGCCCGATTATGTGGGTGCGGGTTGTGACATGTTTTTATGGTGGCCCCATGCAGGTTGGGACATGTTTTTAAGCGAAGTCGTGGTAGTACTTAGCCTTAGCCATACTACTGCGAGCCTGCACTAGGATTGGATTTAAATCAAAGAATATTCTAGAATTTTGGTACTCAAACACATATTAGGATCTCTTGATAGATTTCAGGGATGACCCCCGAGAATCTTACTTCGAAACTATATTGAGTCTATTTTCATTCATTTTTGCTTATCTTGATTTTTGAAACACCTGTCCGTTGCCGAACCCTATTCTCGCATGAAGATAAGTTTTATAGACTCTAGAAGGAACAAAAGAGTGGAAGTTGAACTTCTAACCATTTGGATTGGTAAGAGGAGATGATTAGTCAAACTTATATATGAAGGTTGAGATCTATTTTAGGAAATTTAAATTTTAACCAAGATAGTACGTACGTTTGGGACTCGAGGGTTTGATAAAATAAGTTGAGAAATAAACGGACAATCTAGAGAAACATGGGTTATATACTCAGGCCAAGAATGATTTATAGATGTTAAAGATGCGTATTATATAATTCTATAGTGGTAAGAGCTATCGAAGGGAACATTGGATTATTTTTCTTGCTAGAGTAGCCAAGGAAGTAGCACGGGATGCGATTATTATACAAAAAAATCAAGGAATACCAAGACATAAATAGTATGAGTATTAGAATGAATTTACATGAATGATGACTAAGAATCGAATTTGGGATACTTAGAGTTTACAACTTATTCAGGAGATTTGACAAGTCTAGAAGGTCATACAACTTAGATAAGTTATTTACACATGGAATTTGAAGAGCTGTTAAAAATATAGGGATTATGATTTCTACGGGATTGCTAACAGATTTGTTTGATTATGAAAAAAAAATTGAGGTGGCATAAAGAGGGTGAATGATGAATTTTGAGACTAGATTTCTATGACATTATCTTTAGAAAGTTTCAATGATATACATTGCAAAAAAAATTGATATTAGAAGATTCTGACAAATTTAAACGTGAAAGTTTAGAAGAATTTGTATGGGTATCAAGTGGATAAGTAACCCTAGATATGGGATTAGACAAGGCTATCAGCAGTGGATAATTGGTGACTTGGAGTCACGAAGAGGATATAGTGAGGGAGAGTGATTTTTAGACAAGGTGAACATCTTGGAGGTTAAAATTTCGCTTTTGTGATTTTTGGACAAGTGCAAGAAAAGGAAAGGACAATGACTTCATTATGACCAGATGAGCAAGAATAAATTTTTATCATTATTCTTTTCCGTCTTGATTAACTCTGTCCTATCTATATCCACAACTAAGATTATAGGTTCTCTAGAACTTTCCAACATAATTGCATTTGTGTTCCATCCTTCCTATGGTATGACTAAATTCTTCTCTGTTAACCTCTTGAGTGAATTATTCTCGTCCTTCTCGGTAACTATTGGAATGCCTTATGGATTGATCAACCCAGTCTTAGGCCCTTGCTACCTTTTAATAAATAGGCAACCTCGTTAATGGATTCCATAGTATGACTATAATATGTTTGTGATTGTGATGAGTGATTTTCCTAGAATTTGATTAGGTTAAGCTTATAGGACAGATATGAATGACTGACTATAGTGGACTTAGAAACCACTAAGAACGATTGCATTGATAGTATAACTTGATGTTAGGGCATCTAAGATGGAGTGATGAAATATTGTATTGTTGTGACTACGGATTGAGGATCCGAATCCTATACTTACAAATTGAGGATTGGGCATTGTAGGATTTTGGTTGGTTACCTATAGACTGAGTATATATGATTGGAGGGTAGATCGATATGTGGAATGATATAAGATGATTTAGAGAGAGAGAGAACATTGCGTACAAGATCAGGAAATAACAATTAAAATAACAAGGGACAAAGCAGGGACATATATATATTAGAAATTAATAAATCGGTAAATGATTCAAGAGTTTGAAATTGAGGATTTATATTCGAAGGAGTTGTTGGATAAAAAGAAGAAGAAGAAGGCTTAATACGAAGAATAGGTATTGAACGTATAATTACAAGGAGAAGCTGTAGGGAAGGACTAAGGGTAATTAATACAAGGAGCTTGAGATTGATAGGATAAAGATACTTAGGATAGGATAAGGGAACAAACTATTTGCAATTAAGATTAGAAAATATGGTTGATGACCAAGCATTGTTGACATATATATACATATTTCGAGGATAACCTATATTTTAGAGTATATGTAAAGGTTCTATATTGGTATGAAAGATTCTAGAGGGTAAAATGACATAGTTTATAACGAAAGAAGCTTGTTGAACCTGAACCAAAATATTTGTAGAGAGAAACAGAATAGATGATCACAAGGGTAGCAGATTGAGTATTGTAGCCGTAGCAGCTACATGATTTAGCTTGACCTATTGGATGATTTTTAATTTCGAGGACGAAATTCTTATAAGGTGGATAGGATGTGAGCCCCTTGAATTTTAGGGTTTATTTTAAAATTTTCTAAATAAATTATTTTTAATAAATATTTTTATGATTATTTAATTATTTTTATCATTAAATGTTCTTTTTCGTGACTTTGATTTATGAAGCGTCAGAGATGTCAATCTCTGGAAACTTCCTTCACAAGTTTTCTAGTAGGCAAGTTTATCTTCATGTTGATATATCATGTCTCACTCAAACTTGTTCCCTTATATTCTATTTGTATCGCACAACTTTCGGATCAATTTAGGCCATTTGACCCTCTACCGTAAAACCTGCCAACTTCCAATTTAAATTCGGGGATCGACATCGGTCCAATCTAATCGACCAAATATATGGTTTTGATTTATTTTGAGCCTACTATGCACATGCCACTTGCGTGCCACCCAATTGATCTCCCGAATGCTCCTATTCCACGAATGATTATAAATGACTAAATTTGTAGTCATGACCAAAACTAGCCCAAACTTAACCCAACTTGATCCAACACCCAACCCAATTTCATATGGCCACTCTCATGACCCACCCAGACACACAAGATTATTCTTTACCACTCAAATACACCTTCTTGTGCTTCATTTTAATTGCACAACTCTCTTGACACAAGACCCGATCTTAAATTTATCCCACAAAGTCATATTTATTCCGACTTAAATTGGGGACACCATTTTAACCCAAACCTGTCGACCGAAAATATGGACACGGCCAACATTAAGTCTATTACACACATGACACTTGTATCCCATTAAATTCAGCCCCCACGTGCTACTTATTTACCCGTGGTCATAAATGACTAAATTAAGCCATTTATTGCACCAAACCCGATTTTAACCCGACCTGATTCATTTGAACCAAATCCAAGCTTCATGTTTTCCACTCATGAATACCAACACACTTACCCCATACAAAATACCAAACACCTAGTGTACCAACTCAAAAATATTCAAGGACAACTCCATTGGTGAAATTCTTAAATTATAACCTAATACCCACACTCAATCCTAGCCATTGATTCAAACTCTAACTCTTCCCAACCACTCATCTCTACATGACAACACTAACGCACACACCCCTCATAGTAGCCGGCCCTAACTCCAGTACAATTCTCTCTCCTTCCAAACACACTCACAGCCGTCCATACTTTACACATACAAACACACATTTTCCTTTTCCTTTTCCTTTTCTTTACAGTAGTACTCCTCCATGGCAGAACCTCCATGGCTGAACACTTCTTCTCTCCTTCACCAACTTCATCTCCCTCTCCATCTCCATCTTCTTCTTTCTCTCATCCTCCATTAAAACTTCTCCTTCCTCATCACCTTCTCATTTCACCATCATCTCATTCTCCTCCTCCTTCCACTTCAACTTCTTCCTTCTCCTTCCTCCCTGCGGTTGCTTCCACCATTGCAACCATGGTCGCAACCTCGTTCGTGTAGCGTGCAGCAACCCCGACCAACTGCCACCGCCGGCGTAACGTTCGCACGCATACGGTAGGTCCGTACGGCTACGCACGGCCAAGCAGTGGCTGCAGCAGCCACAAGGCAAAGAGCAGCAGTGGCTGCGGCCAACCACCACTAACCTCTCCGTATACTGGCGACCTCCCTGGCCAGCCGTCGCCAGGAGCGCGCAAGAAACAGCGGCAAACATCATCGACATAGCAGCAGTGGATACAGTGTAGCAGTACGACGACGGCCGCGCACCGCCTCTACAACACCCCCTCGACCTGGCGACCACGAAAGACCCCCCTTGGGTGGTCATCGTTCTCCCGGACGCGTACAACAGTCCATTCGTACATTTTGGACGAGATCTCGTCGACGTGCGCGAGAAATGACAAGTTAGAAGTACGCTTCATGACAGCAACTTTGTGCATATTTTTTAGGCAATCCGACAATTGGATCGACGAACTCTTTGCTCTGTTGCGATCTCGCTATATTCCTCTACCTTTATCTAAATTTTCAGCCATTAATTCGATTGTTTGATAGATCAAAATCGGCCACCAATTTATCCGAATAATTATATTTATTTTGGACAGTTTTGTGGAAACAACTTCGTAGAATCTTATCTCTGCCATCGCAGCTCCGTTTGACGTGCCACCAGTTCCTGTTCACAGCTGGTATAACCAACTTCTTGTCCCTTAAGTTTTATTTTATTGTGAGCTTGTTTGATTGGTTGAATTTGACGCCAAAGTTGGTCGTCCAAATTCGTAATTTCCAACTTAAAAAATTCTAATTTTGGATACTCCAGATTCAAATTCTGATACATCCAGCAGACTCGTGGCATCGTTCTGGCATGAATTCATATAAAGTTTGCTAGATTTGGTGGACGTGGGTCCCGACACACATTTCAGTGCAAGGCGGGCCCTATAGTCCGAGTCAACGGACCATTTTGAGCTCGACTCATCGGAATCCAATTCCGGATATACCGTTGGGTTCGTATTGTCAATCTGGATTCGTAGACATATAATTTGTTAGGTTTAGTGGTCTTTTATCTTGACACATTTTTTGATGTAAAGTGGGTCTAACGACGGACATCATTTTGACCCAAAATTACAGTTTTGCCCATGTATCCCAATTGGACTTATGGGTAGACTATACTAGCTAATTTGACCATTCTGGACATGTTGGTGACATTTGTTTCATCATCCGACAACGTCTTTATATATTTTCTTTATGTATCACTATTAGTTATAATTAATTCTTATTTATGTTCGTATTTCAGAATTCGTGCAACAAAACTGAGATCAGTCGATTCCTGTGATCTCACATCGCTGAAATTGACAAGATGACAATGTGGATCGCTATTATAAGATTTTTAACCTTACGGTTGATTGTCTTACCTCGATTTACGTGTCGTAGGTTTTGATGTACGATTAACGAGGTGCAAACTTGATATTTTAATAATCTACAACTTGTAATTCATATTATTAGATTATATATATAAATGGTTTTGTAAAACTCTAAAGGATTTTTGGGTTTCTAGTATTACCTAATAATATTTTATGAATAAAAATTATAGTTTCTAAATATTATAATGATTTGTAGATACATATGTATTTATAGTTATTATTTTCCCTTAAATCGTAAGTCACGACTAATATAGTCGTTTCCTATTTCTCACCTTTTTTATCATGCCAAATCCTGATTCTAGACTTTTATATATCAAACTAGGCTATTTGGACTGTTCTGGACTCAGTAGAACTGCCTGTGCCATCGTTTGGGACCATCTTATGGAGCTTACCATCATGCCTATTCTTTGTCGACACATTCGTGTCGTGTACGTAGCCTTCCAACTAAATTGAGGCGAGTACATTCTTTGATAGTTTCCATTGCTTTGATATTTACTATATCTGTTCAGTTGTAGTGTTTTACTTGATTCTCGGCACGAGGATACACGGACTAGTATACGTTGGATCCCGTCATGAGATGTTACTCCTGGTTATCCTGGTATACTGGTACATGTCTCGTTCTTGACTATTGTCCTTGTACTTGTATAGACACCGATTCCTAAGGGAATTTGTAACCCTATTAGAGAATCCCGTATCGTAATGTGCTATGGTTGGATCTATTATACTACTCGGGGATGGGGAGATGTTAGAGGTTATGTGATCAATACCCCCTCTTGTTACTACTTCTGCATAGCTACACCCTCACCACACGTAGGGTGTTGCCTGACCTGATACTACTTATGCATAGCTTTATATTTTGGCCTGCCTGATCCTATATACTACTTGTGCATAGCCGGTCAAATGAAATAGCCTGATATACACCCAAGCCGATCACATAACGCTCTAATATCTCAAGGCACCATTTATATTTACATTGCACATCAGATTTACCTGTACTGCTTTACATTCTAGTTTTACCTTATATCTCACACCTTGACATGATATTCAGTCTACCTTGTACTGTTTTACTTTCAATCTTGATATTCTGTCTTGTATTTCATTATAACTATTTCTTACAGTATTTGTCAATTCATTGGAACTGCTGTTAGTTTATGTACTTCGCTCCAATCATGACTGGATACGTTGACAAATTTTAGGAATTCTTAGGCCCCGCGTTATTGGACTACAGAATGATGATAGCTGAGACGGACCTCGATATTCTTTCACCGTGAGTTGTCTCCCTGGAGTTCTAGGCCCTTTTAGTTTGATTTTTGTTTCTTTATTGTATTTTACCTCAGATACATTCTGGTCTTGTATACTCATTGTAGACTTTGGTTTTTTCATATTTATTTGATATCCTTTCTGTTTCATATCTTCCTTAGTCGTTTGTAGTATAATTTGAGTACATTTATTATCATGGATCATCTAGATGTTGTCGATATTTATTGGATACTTGACAACGTTATACCGCCGATACTGTGGCGTAGGCTGGGCGTGGCCCATGTACTCCTGCCCGATTATACGGGCGTGAGTCGTGACAATACTAATGGAAGTAGATTGGTCAATCCAAGATAGAACTCATAATGTCCGTACATCCTTGAGATGATGCAGGACATTACCAAGTAGTGGTGAACCCAAGGATGCAGGACATTGCACTACCATTACATCAATTTTCCAATCCACACTGGTAGTACCCCTCTCTATCTTAACACTCACACACCCTGAACTCACTAAACCAATAGCTCAACATCCTACAGATTAACATCCATATATATATATATATATATATATATATATATATATATATATATATATATATATATGAACTGACACATATCTATCCACACACTCATACATTCATTACATACAAACCCCTCATTCTAATCACCCATACAAACAATGATACCAAGGAACATAATGGAAGAGTAACTGGACTGATACTCCTATGAGTGTAGGGTCAGAACATATTTAGTAGTGTAGGGATACCAAGATTGAGCCTTAAGGGAACACATGAACTTATATGGCAATCTCTTAGTCCAGTTGACTAATACATCCTAAGGTATCAATCATCTGATACAACATCCCTAATGTCTGTACAAGGGTCATGGACTGAACTCAATATGAATTTGCTTAACCATGTTAGGGTAATGAACTAAGTGACAATATGGATTGGATATAAAATGGATTGACTGAACACAACACCATGAACTGTAACATGAGGTTGCACATACATAAAGGGGGTCTGTACATATAGGATGGTCATGTGGTTAACTGGTCAATAGGAATGCGGGTCTAATCCAAGAAAGTACTCGACTGCACACATTCAAGGTGCAAGACAGGTACTACCAAAGGGACTGAACAACTAAAATGTGAAGAGGATTTATGAATGTGTTAATATCCTATTGATCTGAACAGTAGATACTCATGTATCTATGAATGATATGCAGGGCAAAAACCCAATGTAAAGAGGAGTGAACAGGTCTATAATGGCTAAGGCAAGACTGCTATTACCATTGGTGAAGGATAGAACAGTGAACTTACATTTCAATGCAAGCCTCAAACTATGTTTGATTCATCAAACCAAATGCAAAATCTATAGGTAACATTTAATATTGCTTAATACAAGATGATGTGGTTGCTACCCACTATGAGAAGGGCAGAACCTTGCTCCTTCACTGGACAATCTAGTATGGACAAGGGCAGCGCAAGATATGTTAGGGCTCGACTGTACATTAGGTAGGGCAACACACATGGTCTGAACCAAAAGGAATTGGACTGAGCATAATGCTAAGGTGTGGCAGTATAATAAGTGCAGTGGTTAACTGAAAGGATGACAAGCCAGGGACAACACAGTAGGTGTGAGCAAACAGTGAGTAACCCATGTACCAAGCCCCATCGCAAAATAACCTATCAAAACCATTCTCAGACCTTTTGGTTCACCCCATGTTGATGAAACAGTATATAATCAATAGGAAAACAAAACTAAAACTGAAATCTAAACATCAAATACTCTTAGAGTCATTTCATCGAACACTTGGTGTGCGTATCCGATACTCTTGTGATACGCACTCCAAATGAATCCGAAATTGACCCAAATCCTTCCTAATGCAAGAGGGACCTTAAATGAATGCACCTATATCAATGAATGGGAAATTTGAAGGTTTAGAGGGCTCTTACCAATTGAGAGATGCATTCTCAATGAAAGCTTCTAGATCTAGATCTCCACCAAGCTCCAATGGTCAAATTGCCCCCAAATGCTTCCAAACTAGGCAATAGAGGCTTCCTCTCTTCAAGGAGGAGAGTTTGCAATTCGTTTGAGGGAATTTGGACTCAATTTGGATGTTGGAGACAATTTAGGGAAGAACACAAATTAGGGTTAGGGTTTGTAATGAAAAGGGAAAGAATGAGGTTATGTTAGCTATAAATAGCAAGGGAAGGGGTGTCTTGGCCGGCCATGGGGTGTGGGCTAGGGTTTGTTTAGGGTGAAATGCTAAAAAGGCTTTCTATGTTGTCATTTAAGGCCCTTTAAGGAAAGGCTCAAAATAGCTTCTTGTTTTAAGTCAATTTGTAGTTTCTAAATGATAATTTAGTTAGGTTACAGTCTAACTAACATTATCTAATCTTACTAACTAAGTCTCTATGGCCATGGCTAACAATTATCCAATGGTTCTAAGGTTTCACCAACTAATGGAACTAACACAATACACTAAGTAAATAATCAAAAAATTTACAAATTACCAAAATACCCTTGTTCTAGAATGTGGTGGTGACAAATCTACCCTCCTTAGAAAAATTTCGTCCTCAAAATTTAAGGTGGTCGTACTCCTTCTAGGTCAAACCCCCCAACAATCAGAGTCAAGAAAACTCTATCTAATAACATACGAAATCATGGTCCTACTGGTCGTAATTTTACAGTCTCAACAGGGTCACTACACTATCTAACACAACACAAAATATCCTGACAGGTACTAATGGAATCACACAACAAGATGGAAAAGAATGACAGAAAAGACAAACCTGCTAACCCGTCACCCGTAGCGTCAGCCTCCTCGACCGTCAGCACAAAAGTCCTGCCCCTCTGGTGCTAGGCATCGTACTGCACCACAAGTGGCCTAGCTCCCTCTTTCTACTTCATGATACTCAAGTAACATCCACGCTTATATTTTACTCTATTATACTAGGGCACCATCTATATGGTGTCTATTCTGCATTCTGATAAACCTACCCGTCTATCCAGAATCATGTTACCAGAATCCTCGTCACGCCAATAGATATGGCTGCGATAAACCATAGGGTCCATAACTAAGGTACATAACTCTAGAATCATTGTATATACAATTTTTGCATTGCCACATGTTTGGCTGCGAAAACTTTAAATTCCAACAACCCGAGAAATACATCCAAAATCAGACTATATGTTTTCATCATGCAGCTAATATGGCTACAGAAAACTCTAGATTCCATAATCGAGGCAACATAGCCCATAAGATTTATCTGGGTAGAAAATCACGTCAACAATGAACACCAAGAATCAAATTCAACATAAGACAAAGGAAAGTAGACAAAAACAGTTGGAATCGAATTTCGAGATAGTTTATAATGAGATTCTCAAGGGTCGTCTTAGGAATCGTCTCAAGAAGTCCTAACTGTGATTGAGTATCCTTTCACTCTAAAGCATATTCCTTATTTCCTATCCCAGGCGCAGCGGTACAACTAAATCATCGCACTACCACGACATCGCACTAATGCGAATCTCGACCTGCATGTGCCACCACTAAAAATGTGTCACGACCCGCACCCGGTATAGGGACACGAGTGCGTGACAGCGCCCAGCCTACGTCGCAGAATCGGCAGCATAATGTTGTTCTAGGTCGCTAACTAACAACTCATACAATGATAAAATGTACCTGTCATAGATCTCAACTCCGAAATGGAGGACAAGTATGAAGATATGGTAATACTCAATCTCAGTCTAAAGTACCATAAGATATCACAGAAGTCTAAATAACTATAAAGACTCAACAAACAACAACTAAATAATATCTGAAACAATCTCAAATACAATTCAAAATCTCTAATTATTACAATTTAAGTTCAAACAGGAAATCTAAAACAAGTCCACTAAACTAGTCTCTCGGTCATTCCTGAGAATCGGGACCCAAGGTAGCTATCCCCTCCTTGGATCCATAGAAGATAGGATACGTATCATAAGGGAAATCATCTGAAAAATTTATCCAGTCAGGATTGGAATGAGCACATCTCCTCTAGCAATCCCAAATAAATGACAAAGACTATAAAGCAGTTATATACAGTTATACTTGATGAATCATGGAAGTTTGAGACAGGTAATGAAATAGACAATTTAGAAAAAGGTAACTAAATACAAAGAATCAGGAGAGCATGGCAATGAAGACTGTAAAAAGAGACAGCTAACTAGAACAATATGATACGAGTCCAATCTGTAAAACATTAGACAATGTGATTCTAGTACAAGACACTAATCTAGTGTGTTTTGAAATACTATTCTCATCATGTAAACGGGTAGCGAGTAAATATGACACACTACACGCTTGGCAGGCGTACGATGGCTATCTTTTACGATTAGACGAGTAAATACGGCACATCGCACGCTCGACCAAGCGGCGACGAGTATCTTTCTAGCAAGGTAGTTCTTATTGAATACGACACGTCGTACGCTGGACCAAGTGGTGACGGCTATCTTGTTTGTATTGATGGTTCTTGTATGATTTGAATATTTAGTACTTGTAGGTGTTTCGAGTAAATGGTTCTTGTGAGTGGTTCAAGTAATAGAGGCTAGACAAGTAAAATACATGTGTTGCGAGTGAATGAATCTAGAATACCAATACGTTTTGTGACAGAGAATGAAATAGAACTATACTAGAAGTGAATCACAATAATCATCAAATAAATGAAACAAACTATCAGAGAATGTACTCACCTGTTGTCCAGAGCAATGAATGAGGATCGAAGCCCAAAGTGGTGTCACACAAACCTATATATGAGATGTACATGGTTATTTATTGTTCTAGAGTAACAACATATTTAGATGCACTAACTATATGCTTCTAGGCCAGTTCTAGGTCAATACAAGTCAATTCTAGGTTGAAAGAGTCAATTTGGTCAACACCAGTCAACTAGGTCAAACTTGGTCTATTTGTCATCATCTAGTTAAAGCTAGCCAACTTAGTTATTACTAGTGTATACTACATATAAAGTACTTTAACACTTATACTACCTATGCTATTTTAGGATGTAGACATATACCTAAAGTTCACACTATAGGACTGGTACTTAAGTTCTCCCAACTTCAACATAAGTTGACTTCAAACGTAGAGTCCCCACAAACTTGACACTATAATGTCACTCATACCCTCACACCACTACTGTTATGTGCAGGTCTATGGTCATAACACTCCCCCGTATTGTAACTATAGCACATACATATGTATTACCTAAACCCCTATCACTACCTATATATGTATTTATATACTGAGTAGACTTGTGGGCATGAATAGGACAGACACCTTAATGTTAGGGCTAGGCTATCAAGATGGAATGAAGATTGAACAACCTAAACAAATACACCACAGATCATGAGGGTGGATAATTGAATCAAGTGCAGGACAGATTTCCTAACACAAGGAAAACTGGGCTTATAATGTAATGAAGGCCATTACCATATCTAGGTTGAAGACCTGAAAATAGGTGGTCTGAAATACAGTTTGGACTTAATATTTCACATGGGAATTAAACCATGGATAGTTAGAGCTCTATGATGTAGGCTGCATATGAAATTATGAGCTGGAACATAATCCTCACTATGAATATGTAAACCCCCAATATTTTCTATGAATTTATTTAATTATTTTAATTATAGTATATATTTTTTTCAAGAATTTATTTGTATAGGAGAATGTTGGAGAAGTTATACATATATTTGTATACATATATGATATATTGTTGCAAAGGTTGGTGGTAATATACTATTGAATATATAAAGCTTAGAAATTACTTATAATTGTATTTAGATTTTTATAATATAAATTTATATATATTATATATAACCTGCTATATAAGCACATATATATGGAGTGAGAAATTTTATTTGTAATTTTGATATGTGTTTATATATGTAGATGTATGTAAAATCTTAGTTATAAGCATATATATATATATATATATATATATATATATATATATATATATATATATATACACAAAAATATATATATATATATATATACACACACACACATCAGTAGTAGAGAAAAAAAAATTCCTCCACAGCACTGTTCCAAGCACTACAAAAATTCATCGATTTAGCAATGGCTATATCCGTCGAAAATCCGTCGGTAAATGTAATTACCGACGGATGGTCGACATATATTGGTTAAAAAAGGTCGTCGGGAATGTAGAAGCATAAAAAATATAGAGTTTATACGGATTACAAATTAACGCATAGGTACCTTGGGCCAAACAAGTCCGCATGAAGGAAAGCCGCATGACTGTTCAAAGACATATGCAGCCCGTCAATAAATAGCTGTTGAAGGAAAATATGCGGCCAAAAAGGAGCAGTTCAACTGATAAACCTTACAAGTCCTGGCAAAAAGTGACAGTTCTGACACTTCAACAAGAAAGAAAAGACGTGAGACGTCGCCCAAAAGCAGGGTTCGTACGACTCCATGCGGCCAGAAGAGTGTCATCTAAGCCGCATGAAACTTATGCGGCTCAGATTTGGATGAGTCTCATGCGACCTCGCATGATCGAAGACTGAGAAAGCTATAGGCAATGGGACACGTGGCAATCTAACCAATTCCTTAACTATCGAGATTTGCTGCAACAAAATCCCAACAAATCGACAGATGGCAGCCCAAGAGCGGGTCTTCGCATGCTAATCAGCCACGTGGCCGCAAGCCCTCTATGCGGCTCAGAATACATCTTATTATAAATAGCAAGGTGCCACACCCCTGCAAGAGGCTGGCAACCTTCAAGAAGAAAGCAATACCTGCACGAGCTAGAGACTGCATCAGATAGTCAACGGAGTAAGGCAGAGTTGATAGCACTTTCCCGAGCCTCCACCGTCACCCCCCCAGAATCAAAACTAAACAATTGTACTTAGATTGTTTCTTAGGCTTTCTTTCTAGGCTCTTTTTTGTACAAGCGAGTTTGCATTCAAATTTCAGTGTTCCAAAATACATGTCATTGATTTTTATGGCAAATACGATGGCGACTCTGTTGGGGACATCCTTCTCTTCCGATGAGAAGTTGTTGACGCAATCTGACGCGTCCAAGCTCGGCTCTACACAACAGATGCTTGTGGTTTACTTTGACCAACAAGCCTTCGAAGAATTGCTCTCTGAAGGGAGCGCCAGCCCGTCTCAGAAGCGAGCCAACCCGAAGAGGACTCGTAACGCGTTGGTGCACAAAATTGTTGCCCCGACCAAGTTCTCGAAGAAGCTCCTTCTACAGCCCAAGAAGGTGACCAAAATTCTCTAGCGATATTGTTTCCGATCGCAGAGGACCCCACTGTCCCCAAATTCAGTAGAGGAAAATACTACGATGCTGAGTTTTTAGGGGCACAAAGGAACTCCATGTGGACAAAGAAGAGGCCGCAGAGAGAAGATGGGCAGTCTGCCCATGCAACGGCCAACTCTGGGCGTAGGAAGACAACTCATGCGGCAGCCAACTCTCACCGTAGGAAGATGATCCATGCGGCAGCTAGCTCCAGCCGTAAGAAAAATGTCCATGCGACGACCAATCCAGCCGTAAAAAAATGTCCATGCGGGATGTATCAATCTGGACTCTTTTTACTATATGCCTTTGGGCACTAAGTCAAAAAAGGCTAGGGCCGTATGGGCCCAACCAGTCCAGTCAATTGTCTAAGTTACTGAATGTTAGTGGGCCCCGTTGACTGTTACACGGGCTCTTGACGAAAAATTATACAGAACCACTCGCGTCCAGTCCCCCACGGCCAACGGAAAGCGTGGGTCTTTAAAGCCTCCCTCTAAAGATCCAGAGCAAGTGCTTTTATAGCCACGGATCAGGGAGCAAGTATGATACCTAAGCACCAGTGTGCTCGGGATTCCCGAGTTCACAAGTTTGATGCAAAGATAGAGCATCCTCCTACCGACTTACGTGACGTGATTACTCACAAATGCGAGACGGCAGCGTCGGCATGCAATGAGTCCCTCTCGGGGCGTCGTTGTACCCAAGTCATCATCAACTGCTGCTGTAATAAATTAACAGCACCTGAAGATCGGCAGTCAGTTTTTCAGCGATTGCAGCAGCCAGCACCTGTCTGACCGGTGCAAATTCCAAGGGACGAAGAGTTTCCTCTCGTCTCTTGTAATTCAACTCAAAAAGTTCCTCCTGGCAAAGGAGGAAAGAAAACAGGCTCTTCCAGCCCGGCCATCTCGGCCAGTATTGCAAGGAGACCCTCATCTGGGGTTTCCCATCAACCACAGGGGGTGTCTATTTAGGCACTCGATCCAAAAAAAACTTCCGGCACCAGGAGGAACACCCTCAGCCTCATTGAGAGTAGATGAAGCTGGGGGTAGCAGTCCCTTCAATATATGCGACAACCCGGTGGACCAAGAGCACACACAGGGGGTAGAGATTCCCAAAACTCTACAACAGAATCGAATTTCCCTGAGGACCACCACCCTCGCTAAGACGATGCGGCTTCCTACACAGGGGGTAGCATCCCTTCCGAGTCAGAGAAAGATGATATTCTGACATTTCCTGACGATTTCTCTATACAAGGGTACGGTACCGAGAGTACCTCTGCCACAATCCCTTCCACTTCTATCCACGTCAGGACAGTCTTTATGGCTGACGATGATCATGAATCACCTTCTGATCGATAATGACTAGAAGTGCTGGAAGCCATGCTCTTTCCTTGGTTAAGTCTGTGGACGAGATCAAAGCCGCCTTGCCAGCTCAACCAGCAAGGACACCCGGACAAACAAACTTGGGACCCGCAGTCAACACGGACTCCAACACGACCGCCCCTCTTTTGGGTGATGATCCCTTAGCACCATCCGTGCCATCAGCTGCAGATGAAGCCAAGGAGGCAAGGAGGGAAGTCCAGGAGCTTCGAGCGATGTTCAATGCCCGAGACTCCTCTCGGGATCTTAGAATATGGCAGCCATATCCCGTTGTATGGAGAGACGTGCCTTTTCTACCTCGGTACAAGCCGTTCCATATCGACTCTTATAATGGAAAGACTTTTGCTAGTCGGTACATGAATTACTTTGAAGTCACCACCGACCACTTGCCGCACAGTGACACCATCCTCACGCGATTATTCATCAGAGCACTGGAGGGGATTGCGTTCGACTGGTACCGCAACCTTCCCGACAACTACATTCACCCTTTTGACGGCTTCAAGCATGATGTGACGATGTCACCCTTCCCGACAACTACATTGCCAAACCGTAATGAGATTGCCCCAAGGCAATCTCGAGAGCTCCTTGATTGAAATTTGCCAGAAGAAGCTGCTCCTTGCAATTAGCCTCTGGACGAGTGATGATCAGTTCAGGGATTGGACGACCTTCATCATAAGTGCTACAAATACAGAGGCAAAACTGAAGAAAGCTCGCCAGCTAGGATTACACATCCCAGACGGAGAAGATAAGGGCAGACGTCCTGGTTCCACCTCCAGTAACAACAACAGTGGCGCCACCACCAACCGGGACAGTAAGGGAAAACAGGCCATGGTCACTGATGCGACTCAGACACCCGAACAAAAATAGGCAGAAAGTCTGTGGCCCAAGATCAACTACTCATTCGAGGATAGTCATGTCAAACCTATCTTCGATATTCTCTTGCAAGGGGGTAGGATCCAGCTCCCGCCACCAAGGCGCGAGCCCCGAGCAGCAGAAATGAAGGACCCAAAGTATTATCACTTCCACCGCTATGTCTATCATGCCACCCAGGATTACTTCCAATTGAAGCGGTACATTCAGAGTCTTATCAACTCCAAAACTCTATCGATAGACTTTGAAAAGGTTACCGTGGCAGCAAACATGGTATCTATTCAGTTTGGCAACTTCCCTCCAACAAGCACTCCAGAGGGATAACACTTATCTCCTGGGCAACGATGGAGGTTACTAATCTTCCACCCTCCCGGAGCCAGACATCTGGATTGGTACCCCTCACCACATCGCATGGAGAGATCATGTGGGTGCATCCAGACTTGGTGCCCAAAGTTACCAAGGGGGTGTCATCTCCTACCAACAAGAAGAAGGGCTGAAAGTCTAGAGGCTGCCATACAATTTCAGAAGAAGTTGAAGAAGCTGCATATGTTGTTACCCGATCTGGAGCACAAGTCCAGCCCACACGGGATAGTCCAGCCGAAGATCCTAAGCCAGCAACATTGCCTCCCTCTGATGTTCCAAGGCCATCTCAGCCTCCATTGGTAGATAAGTCCAAGACAAGGAAGACCCGCTTCGACAGGCCACTCTGCAATGATATACCTCAGGGACTGGAGAGACCTTACAACTTTGACATATTAGCACAATTGGCTAATACGCCAGTAAAGTTGTCGCTATACGAGCTCCTAAGGCTCTCCAAGGATCTTCGTGTCGCATTAAGCGAAGTACTCCAGAATGCTGATGCCTACTTAGCTTAAGTCAAGCCTCCAGGGGAAGACCCGCCAGCAGATTTACAGGGCGACGATAGCACGGATATAATGCCCAACATCATATTTACTCCACAGGACATGTCGATTAAGGTCGACTTGCATGATCGTCCCTTGTACTATATTGGATACATAGGCAACATCAAGGTGGATAGGATGCATATCGACCCGGGCTCGTCAATAAGCATCATCGCGAAAAGCCTGCTCCAACTTCTTGGCATCCCTATGCACCGGTTAGCAGCAACCAACACTGCCATTAGTGGTTTTAACTCAGGAAGAAGCTATCCCCTAGGGAAGATCCGGTTGAAGTACCAGATTCGTGACCTGAAGACAGAAGTTACCTGCTACGTCATAGATGCAGACACCTCCTACAACATCCTCGTGGGACGTCTATGGATACATGACTATACGATCGTGCCATCAACCCCTCACCAGTATTTCAAATATGTTAGTAAGCACGGTTCCGTGAAGACCGAATTCGTCGACATTGATCCCTTCAAAGGGGTTGAATCTTATTACTCTTCGGAGGCTTGTCTATATGACGAATCTAGGAAACATATAACAGACGAGCCGGAAGCCATCATAGGGCCGAAAGAACCCTTGAGAATCCGTCTCCAAGCCCGCAAACCGGGCAGCGCCATACCCCTTGTTGCAACCTTGCATAAAGAGGTGCTCGGTTCTCCTGTCACACCTACGCAGTCGGAACCAATGGTCATCCGTCTCCCGAGATCCAGCTAGGAGCCAAAACCTGTTATAGGATTAATGGTGATCCGGCTGCCAAAGTCCAATCAAAGGCAATAAGAAGATAAGAAGCCCTCGGTAACACCGATGTTAATCTGATTGCCAAAATCTGCTCCAAGGCGACTAGAAGACACAAAACCCGTGGCCAAGCCAATTGTCATCCGTCTTCACAAGACGAGCCAGCAGACAAGTGTTGATCCAACACTCCCAGGCAATTCAATCCCTCAAGCAGAACCCTTGGTGATCAAGTTGCCCAAGGTAGCGTCCAAACTCTAAGCTCGCAGGGGGTAGCCAAGGAGGACGGAGAACTCACCAAATATGTGGTTACACAGGCAGATATCCCCTCTTCTGATGATGTAATCCCGGTGGATAAAATTCCTTATTTTATCAATAAGAGGCTGTCGTTAGACTATTCTGAGTATGATAAGCCTAATCTAATGTATGACGCACGGGACTGTCTAGACGTTAGCCTGCACACACAGGTAACAAATATCCATACCCCAAATCGACTTACTCCGATAAAAGGCGCTTACTTTCCGGTCTCAGACAGAAGAGGATAGGATCACACAATCAACTTTGGCCGAAAAGAAGGACCTCAATCATTCATGCCACAAGAGTCCGACCTCGGACCCGAAGCTGGAAGACTACCGCTCTACTTGTATTGTCCTCAAGCCAAGTACTTCGTGCAAAAGTAGGGGTACGACATGGAGGCTACCTCGGGTCTAAATTATGGCAGTGGTCGACGATTGCCTCTATAGTCGTCGGCACCGGTAGGGAAGCCTCGGGATCATTATTATAAATCCAGACGCGGCCTCGGGTATGTTACTCCACCTACAACGCCCGAAAATTCTGACGAAGAATGCGAGTGGCACTCCCATTCATCCGAGTCACCCGTTTACGACTCCGATAGTAGTATTCGAGATATATTCAGACCAACATTATCTGCTAATATGACATCTGCTGATGTCGAGGAAGAAGACGAAGACCTACTTGAACCTCTTGAGTTGGAACCGTAGGTCCTGCAACTAGATGCACAATGGGAGAAACGCTTTGAACTTTGGGATCCTCCCACTGAAGATAAGGTTACGCAAGTTAACCTCGGCGATGAATCCACTTCAAAGCCAATCTTCGTTAGTAAAAGTCTGACAGACGACGAGCGAGAGTCGTTGTTACAACTCGTCAGAGAATACATCGACGTTTTTGCCTAGAGCTATGAAGATATGCAAGGGCTGAACCCCGAGATTGCACTCCATAAGCTCAATATTTATTCGGACGCAAAACCAGTCAAGCAACAACAACGGCAATTTTGTCCAGACATCATGAATTCCATAGAGGCGGAATTGAACAAGCTTAAAACTAGCGGTTTCATCCGTGAAGAGCAGCACCCAGACTGGGTAGCCAACATAGTACCAGTCATCAAGAAGAACGAGAAAATCCAAATCTGCATTAATTTCTGCCATCTCAATGCGGCATGCCCTAAGGATGAATTCCCTCTTCCGATGATCGATATAATGATCGATAATACGTGCGGCTTCGAGCGCATTCCTTTATGGATGGCTTTTTAGGATACAACCAAATCAAGATGGCTCCTGATGATGAGAAGCATACATCATTCTGAACGTCGATCGGCGTATATTGTTATACGGTCATGCCTTTTGGCCTGAATAACGTCGGTACAACATATTAATGGGATATGAGTGTCATCTTCAGAGCTCATTTGGGCAAGACGGTGGAATATTACGTAGACGATATCACCGTCAAGGGCCGCTCCAAAGACGATCATTTACATGACTTGAGAACAGTGTTCGACCTCATGCGGGCACACAACCTGAAGATGAATTCCACCAAGTCTTTTCTGGGGTGTCCAGCAGAAAGTTCTTGGGTTTTGTCTTTACTTCCCGGGGCATTCACACAGATCCCGACAAAACAAAAGCAATCCTGGAGATGAACCCACCAAAGTGTAACGCCCCAGTCCCAAAATACTTAGGACTAGAACGTAATCATGCCAGCAGTATACATACGAAGTATATGGACCCTCGTATATATACATAAGCTGTAAAATGCAGTAACCAAGTTACTAAATCTCATCCACAAAGATAAATAACGATATAAAAGCAACTTTGAATTTATCATGTATACAATCGTTGGACGGAGACAAAGTCCACTACCAACTATCTCAAATAAAATGTACAAGAAGTGATCGATAAAATAATGAGACGAACCAAGCGCAATCGTCTTCGAAAGAATAGAGAAGATCACGGCCTTGGCTAGGTACCTGCAAAATCACAGAAGCACACACCTGGAGAGATAACCAGATCCTCAGAGGGACGTAACAAGATACAATAAACATGCCATATAAATACTGAATATAAAATATGCCACAATCAAAGAAAGTGACAAGATACAATAAGGTAATCTATCCATACTAAAGTGAACATGCAATTTGAGAAACAATCCTTCGACGTATGAGCCCTGGCTGTAAATGGGATCGGCATAGTCCCCATATAGGGCACCAGGGGCCTACGTCCGTAACGTCCGAAGATCGTCAGAGGGCATCATGTGCAAGGGGCTACGTCCATAACGCTCTGGATAACGTCAGAGGGCACCTGGAGCCTGCGTCTCCGGCGGAGCGCACAGGTAATAAGGGAAGTGCATAGAAGCCCATACGTCAGGTAATGTTCTCCCCACCCAATGTACCTATCAAGTCACATCCACGACCATGTACCTCTACTAACTGCTAAGTCTTCTAACACGCCTCTATTAGCAGTTAGCCCTAACGCATGCACATGGGGGATCAGCCCACGCGCAGGAACCTCTATATGCTACTCATCTCACACATCCTCATGGTACGACTGTGTCAAGGTATATGCAATACACTACAACGGTAGTCTCTTAACTCTAAGTCCATATGCAATCAAAGGATAATAACAAAGTATATCTAATATCACTGTACAGACAATAAATCAAGAACTACAAGAACTGGAAATAATGAACAATGATATGTAATAAAATGCAACAGAATATAAACAGTATAATGGTAAGGTATCTTGCCTGAGGGTGGTGCGAGAAACAGCAAAATCCAACAATCAGAATTGCCAACACGAAAGTTAAAATCCACAAGAAGCTCCGGATGCTGAAACAAACATTACGAACGAGTTTGGTATAAAAGATATGCCTAGCAAATGCCTGTCCAAAAGTTAAATTCTGGAACAGGGACAAAATCGTAATTTCGGGTCAAAACGATGTCCGTCGTTGGACCCGCTTTGCACCGAAATGCATGCCAAAATTTACGGTCTCTAAAGTCGTCAAATTACATGTCTACGGATTTGTTTAGATAAGACGAACCCAACGGTATGTCCAATTTTGGATTCCGGTGGGTTGTGCACAAAATCGCCCGTTGAGTGGGATTGTAGGCCCACCAAAATAGCGTCCCGATCAACGATCTCAGAATCGGACCAAACTTGGCTAACAGGACCCGAAAAATATGTTGAGTCCAATGGCGCAAGTTTCATCACGATTTGATGAGTGTGCACAAAATAATTAGGAAAATCCGAAAAGCCCGATACGCAAAAATCAACGGATACGGACCAATTTCGTTGCGCATACGCAACCAATTTGAATCCCGTCAATTCTCGCACGTCCACAAATTCGATACGAAAATTTTAGTATTTTCGGTTCATGACGGGGTCGCCCGATTTGTCTGGACGTACCTCGTACGGGTTTTTTTATGTTCTTGAAAACTGATGTTTTATGATTTTTAATCTAATTAAATCTGAAATTTTGCAGAATAAATAAACCTATTTGAAGGGGGTGATAGAGGTCATGTGGGCTTTCTACACGAATTTACGGATCTAAAAACGAATTTTAAATTGAGAGAGAAATTGATCGGGGAAGTGGGATACCTTAAAGTGGGAATCTGTTGTTATTGTCGATGGTTTCTTTGTCTTCTTCACGAGCACGGCTTCACCATGCTGCGTCCGGGCTTCGCCGTGGAGTGGGGAGGAGGAAGGAGGAGATGATGGAGGTGAAAGAAATTTGGAGGAGAAAGAAAATTAGGGTTTTTAAATCATACATATATATATATATATATATATATATATATATATATATATATATATATATATATATATATATATATATATATATATAACCCTTATATATGTGAGGGGGGTGTGCGGCTATATGTGTTGTTGTTTTTGCATAAGGGGGGCGGCCAAAGCAAGCTACTGCTACTGCCTTGTTTGGGCGTGGGTGGTCGGGTGGGGCCGACCACCCATGGCCTTATTCTTTTTTTCTTTTTCTTTTTTTTTTCAAATCTTATATAAGTATATATAACTTATGTATATCTAAGTTATACAAAGGGAGGGGTGCTTCAAGGGGCGCATGTGCTGTGCTCTTTTTTTTTTTTTACCATGCATGTGGTCGGTTGCCCATGGTGGGGGCCGACCACAATGTCCATTTATATTTTTTTTTCTATCTAATCAAATCTTTTTTAAAACTTATATATATATCCATATATATATATATATGAATATATCCAAAAATCTATTTAATTCCAAATAACACTTTAAATGTCATATAATCAAATATTTAATACATTTAAATATATCTACATACATATATAAATTCGATTAACACAAGATAATAATAACATCTCAATAAAATATTTATTAAATGTTCACAAAATAACTTTAATATTAATAAAATAATAAAAAATTCTCTAATGGGTGGACTGTACCACACACCTTTATCCGGGTCCAAAAAATGTACTATTTTGTAAAATATTATTATAAAAAATAAATACCAATAATTGTACAAATAATTAAATAATTAGAATTTGTGCATAAAATTCTAAAATAATTTAGAGAATATTTTTACATACATAAAATATATCTACATGGCCACCTTGGTCACACCATATGTCTACTTGGGCTTGGGTTTGGTCCAGACCCAGTTCGGATTGGTTTGGTCTAACCGGGTCAATAAAATCATTAAATAAAATATTAGTTAAATAAAATATTTTAAATGAGTCATTACACAACTTGGCCTGATTTTCCTAGTTCGGTCATCCCCATGGCAAGGCTTTCCCACATATGGCTAGTACACTAGTCAAGGCACACTGTTACATCCTCCGTGCCAACATTCATGGTAGTCTTGTGTTCCAAAATTTAAAAATGGCTAAGGTCATTCTTAATAATTAAATAAATAACCATAAATTATATAAATTCATTTGTTAAAGTCAAATAAAATAATAAAAATAATTTATAAAAATAGGGGTTTTACATCCTACCCAACTTACAAGAATTTTGTCCTCGAAATTAAAAATAAGTAGGAATTGAAATGGTCACATGGGTATATTGATGAGGAATCATCAAATCACAACGTTCACAAAACATGAATTAGAAAATCGTGATTTAGATAAATACAAAATAATCATGGATATGGCTAATTAATGTTAGAATAAAAATGATCAAGGGTTTTAAGTAGTTCAAGATAAAACATGAGTTTAAAGAATAGAAAAGAATCGAGTAGATTAAGGAAAAAATAATTTAGAGACTTAAGAGAGATGGTTCCTCGAGAAAAGTTGTATATTGGTCGTCCAGGTTGCGGCCATGATTAAGAGAACGATTTGAATCATCCTCAAGTATCAAGAATGATTAGAAGGTCACGATAGTAGGTATGGAATCGACGTGTAGTTCAAAGCGAGGATATAGTCACCTTAGTTGGTCCATGGCTAACTATCTTGGCAATAGATGGTGGGACAACTAAAGGCGATACTTTGAGTCTATCTATCAAGTACAGTGTCTTGTCTTTTCAAAATAAGTAAAAGACAAGAACAACAAAGGTTTCAAAGACAGTGTTATATATTGAGTACGAATTGTGGGGTTCATAGGCGGCGAAAATAATTCAAAAGAAAATTGCCAAGGCTGTCGCGGATGAGACTCTAAGGCAAGTTTACTATATCTCCATCCACGTAGAATAGTGTGTGATAAGCGAACCAAAGTGCAATAGGTTGATCAGACCATCATGCACCGGTTCTGATTAGACAATATGTTAGTGGGTGCACCCAATAAAATATGTCATGATCAAGCTTGGTAAAGAAATAAGCTTGCAAAACTGAAGCTACCTTAGCAGCATGAGATTGTCAAAATATGAGCAAGGAAGGTACTGATGAAGGAATTTAAAATAGTCCAAGATCTTTTAAAAATCAAGTCTTGTCCGAAGTGTGGGCCTGTACAGTTGTCCTAGTGTTTCTTCATTTATGACTTGGTAGACAAGATAAGGTAGGGTCCTCTGAATTTATAATCTAAGTGAACTTACCAATGTGGTTCACAAGAAAAAAGGTTTGTTAGGTGGTGAGGTATTCTACCCAACTTACAAGAGTTAAACTAGTAGTGTGATGGGACAATGGGTCAAGCAATCAAGATAAAGCACAAGGTTAGCATTTAAGGAATTAAGTAGAACAACATCATATATCGGTCGAAAGAATTGAGTCGAGGATGAATCCCTATTTGTGGTCGAAAAATATATTGGTATCATGGTAAGGGTTATAGTTTGGCCATTTTGACCAGAAGGTCCTATCATAAAAATAGTGTCCAAGGAGACGTGTTTTAGTGGGACATGATATATCTACATGAAGGTGGACTAGTCTAGGTCTTACATATGAAATTTGTTGGAAGGAAAAGTCTAGTGTTGTGCTCCAAATATCCAAGTCACGGTAAGGGACGCCAAAAGATCTAAATAGGAAGTGGGAGTTCACGAGGTGATAATTAATACACCAAAACTAAAGTAGATCAAATTAAAGCATGAAATAAAATTAATTAAAGAATCCAATAAAATAATAATTTAGGGCCACAGTTCTAGTGAGAAGGTAGTATTCTAAATGAATACAGTTAAGGAACATTTAAATCATTATTCCAATTGCAAATGGGTTAGAAGGTCGCAATTAAAAGATCTAGAATTGAAGGAAGGTCGAGTAAGTCGAGGTGGTAATACAGTCGCATAGCTGGGTAGATGACTAACAACACTTGTGTATATACTACCATCATGGTCATGGGTGACATGGCAATTAGTGTGGAGTACATCTATCTCAGTAGAGCTATCTTGATGGCCTACCATTAAAATTAAACTCAAGTTTCCTCCAAAAAGTTTCAAAAATAAACTTTCAAAAATAAACCACCAAAATTTGTATTCACTCTTAGCCGTTCAGATTCATCATAAAAATTTTAAATCACTCTCATAAATCTCAAAGCAAAATTTTTATCACGTTACTACTAACCTTTTACAAAATTAACGTTTAAACTCAACTATTTAATTTAAGAGTTCATAATTTACGAATCCATAAAAATTTCACAATCAATCAAAAATTTAACCCTCTAAAATTTTCAAATAACTCATAATAAAACTCTTAGCATATTAAAAGCAATCTCAAAAATTAAGCTCAATGCTCTCATAAATTTTAACTTATTTTCATGCTAAGTTATTCCAACAAAAACACAACTATTAAATGGTAACTTCCTTTAATCAATCAAAATAACTATCCATCATATCCTTTGAAATTCTCCCAAAAATTTTAATATTAGCAATCCCTCATTAAACTAAAATTTTCAAATAATCTTATCAGTCAAAATCTTTTTTTTTTACCAAAAATCTAAATAGATTTGTAAATCCTCAATCATAGGACACCATTTAAAATAAAAATTTCTCAAAAATCGTTTTCATAACTTTCAAATATTTTAACCCAAAATTCACCGTCATACTTCCACTTAAAATTTAAAATTTACTAAACACGAAAATCACAAGTTGTACGATGCAAATTTAAATAATTTCTACAACCATATTTGAAATCTAAGATCATTTTCAAACCAAATTTATAACTGTTCAAAGGTGTATAACTATAATCCAATAAATCATAAATATCACAACTCGAAAATCAAATCAAATTTTTATACTTGTGCAAAGATGTGTAACTATAATCCAATAAATCATAATACCAAATCTCAAAAAGCCAATCAATTTCTTAAATCAATGGTATAAAGATTCTAGCTATATATATATTTTTCTCCTTCCTGCAGTATCAATCATGAGGTGTTTACTATTTAGAAATCTCAAGATTAAAACTTTCCATGGCAATATTCTACTTTACAAATGACTAATCATTAAATCACACAAAAAAACTGTTTAACTAAATTAGAGTCTTGGATGTATTCCAATTGCCAATATAACCATTCTAGCCATGTGTTTGACCTATGAGCATATACTAGTGTAGTCATCTTCCTAGTTTACACTAAGCACGAAAATAAGAATCAACGGTAGAAAGGAATCAAGCAAGATGCAATTCAAAGAAGTCGAACGAGAGTTCAGAATTTGAAGCCAAGGGAAGAGGTCAAGCTGTATGGATGAGATTCCTATAATTCTAATCCTATATTGCAGGTTCACATCGGTACAGTAACGTAACCGAAGTGACAAACTCGACCTGCATGGGCCACCACAAAAACATGTAACGCCCCAGTCCCAAAATACTTAGGACTAGAACGTAATCATGCCAGCTGTATGTATACGAAGTATATGGACCCTCGTATATATACATAAGCTGTAAAATGCAGTAACCAAGTTACTAAATCTCATCCACAAAGATAAATAACGATATAAAAGCAACTTTGAATTTATCATATATACAATCGTTGGGCGGAGACAAAGTCCACTACCAACTATCTCAAATAAAATGTACAAGAAGTGATCGATAAAATAATGAGACGAACCAAGCGCAATCGTCTTCGAAAGAATAGAGAAGATCACGGCCTTAGCTATGTACCTGTAAAATCACAGATACACACACCTGGAGAGATAACCAGGTCCTCAGAGGGACGTAACAAGATACAATAAACATGCCATATAAATACTGAATATAAAATATGCCACAATCAAAGAAAGTGACAAGACACAATAAGGTAATCTATCTATACTAAAGTGAACATGCAATTTGAGAAACAATCCTTCGACGCATGAGCCCTGGCTGTAAATGGGATCGGCATAGTCCCCATATAGAGCACCAGGGGCCTACGTCCGTAACGTCCGAAGATCGTCAGAGGGCATCATGTGCAAGGGGCTACGTCCATAACGCTCTGGATAACGTCAGAGGGCACCTGGAGCCTACATCTCCAGCGGAGCGCACAGGTAATAAGGGAAGTGCATAGAAGCCCATACGTCAGGTAATGTTCTCCCCACCCAATGTACCTGTCAAGTCACATCCACGACCATGTACCTCTACTAACTGCTAAGTCTTCTAACACGCCTCTATTAGCAGTTAGCCCTAACGCATGCACATGGGGGATCAGCCCACGTACAGGAACCTCTATATGCTACTCATCTCACACATCCTCGTGGTATGACTGTGTCAAGGTATATGCAATACACTACAACGGTAGTCTCTTAACTCTAAGTCCATATGCAATCAAAGGATAATAACAAAGTATATCTAATATCAGTATGCAGACAATAAATCAAGAACTACAAGAACTGGAAATAATGAACAGTGATATGTAATAAAATGCAACTGAATATAAACAGTATAATGGCAAGGTATCTTGCCTGAGGGTGGTGCGAGAAGCAGCAAAATCCAACAATCAGAATTGTCAACACGAAAGTCAAAATCCACAAGAAGCTCCAGATGCTGAAACAAACATCACGAACGAGTTTGGTATAAAAGATATGCCTAGGAAACGCCTGTCCAAAAGTTAAATTCTGGAAAAGGGGCAAAATCGTAATTTTGGGTCAAAACGATGTCCGCCGTTGGACCCGCTTTGCACCGAAATGCGTGCCAAAATCTACGGTCTCTAAAGTCATCAAACTACATGTCCACGGATTTGTTTTGATGAGACGAACCCAACGATATGTCCAATTTTGGATTCCGGTGGGTTGTGCACAAAATCGTCCGTTGAGTGGGATTGTGGGCCCACCAAAATAGCGTCCCGATCAACGGTCTCAGAATCGGACCAAACTTGGCTAACAGGACCCGAAAAATATTTTGAGTCCAATGGCGCAAGTTTCGTCACGATTTGATGAGTGTGCACAAAATAATTGGGAAAATCCGAAAAGCCCGATACGCAAAAATTGACGGATACGGACCAATTTCGTTGCGCATACGCAACCAATTTGAATTCCGTCAATTCTCGCACGTCCACAAATTCGATACGAAACTTTTGGTATTTTCGGTTCATGACGGGGTCGCACGATTTGTCGGGACGTACCTCGTACGAGGTTTTTAATGTTTTTGAAAACTAATGTTTTATGATTTTTAATCTAATTAAATCTGAAATTTTGCAGAATAAATAAACCTATTTAAAGGGGGTGATAGAGGGTCATGTGGGCTTTCTACACGAATTTACGGATCTAAAAACGAATTTTAAATTGAGAGAGAAATTGATCGGGAAAGTGGGATACCTTAAAGTGGGAATCTGTTGTTATTGTCGATGGTTCCTTTGTCTTCTTCACGAGCACGGCTTCACCATGGTGCGTCCGGACTTCACCGTGGAGTGGGGAGGAGGAAGGAGGAGAGGATGGAGGTGAAAGAAATTTGGAGGAGAAAGTAAATTAGGGTTTTAAATCATATATATATATATATATATATATATATATATATATATATATATATATATATATATAACCCTTATATGTTAGGGGGGTGTGCGGCTATATGTGATGTTGTTTTTGCATAAGGGGGGCGGCCAAAGCAAGCTACTGCTACTGCCTTGTTTGGGCGTGGGTGGTCGGGTGGGGCCGACCACCCATGGCCTTATTCTTTTTTTCTTTTTCTTTTTTTTTCAAATCTTATATAAGTATATATAACTTATGTATATCTAAGTTATACAAAGGGAGGGGTGCTTCAAGGGGCGCATGTGTTGTGCTCTTTTTTTTTTTTTTTTTACCATGCATGTGGTCGGTTGCCCATGGTGGGGGCCGACCACAATGTCCATTTATATTATATATTTATTTTTCTATCTAATCAAATCTTTTTTAAAACTTATATATATATATATATATATATATATATATATATATATATATATATATATATATATATATGAATATATCCAAAAATCTATTTAATTCCAAGTAACACTTTAAATGTCACATAATCAAATATTTAATACATTTAAATATATCTACATACATATATAAATTTGATCAACACAAGATAATAATAACATCTCAATAAAATATTTATTAAATGTTCACAAAATAACTTTAATATTAATAAAATAATAAAAAATTCTCTAATGGGTGGACTGTACCACACACCTTTATCCGGGACCAGAAAATGTACTATTTTGTAAAATATTATTATAAAAAATAAATACCAATAATTGTACAAATAATTAAATAATTAGAAGTTGTTCATGAAATTCTAAAATAATTTAGAGAATATTTTTACATACATAAAATATATCTACATGGCCACCTTGGTCACACCATATGTCTACTTGGGCTTGGGTTTGGTCTAGACCCAGTTCGGGTTGGTTTGGTCTAACCGGGTCAATAAAATCATTAAATAAAATATTTTAAATGAGTCATTACACAACTCGGCCTGGTTTTCCTAGTTCGGTCATCCCCATGGCAAGACTTTTCCACACATGGCTAGTACACTAGTCAAGGCACACTGTTACATCCTCCGTACCAAAATTCATGGTAGTCTTGTGTTCCAAAATTCAAAAATGGCTAAGGTTATTCTTAATAATTAAATAAATAACCATAAATTGTATAAATTCATTTTTTTAAGTCAAATAAAATAATAAAAATAATTTATAAAAATAGGGGTTTTACACAAAGAATCTCTGCGAACTCCGCGGCCTTCAGGGAAGACTAGCCTATATCAGAAGGTTTATATCTAACCTCTCAGGGCGATGCCAACCCTTCACTCAACTCATGAGAAAAGGTGTCTCTGTAGTATGGAACGAGGAATTTCAGCATGCCTTTGACGATATTAAGGAGTACCTGATGAATACGCCAGTTCTGGTAGCCCCGGTCATCGAAAGCCCTTCATGCTCTATGTACGGGCGATGGAACACTCCCTTGGTGCTCTGCTAGCACAGAATAATGACACAGGACATGAACAAGATATTTATTATCTCAGCCGGATGATGGTAGGACCGGAACATAGGTATACTGCCGTAGAGAAGGAGTGCCTTGCCCTAGTGTTCGCCATTCAAAAAATACGATACTATGTGACAGGGAAGAACATCCATGTTATTTCACGAGTTAATTCCCTCAGGGTTCCCATGACCTGGCCAGGCGCACTCAGTTCTCGTCTAGCCACCCGGGCGATACTATTATCCCCTTACGATATGGTTTTTGTTCCGTAGAAAGCTATCAAAGGTCAAGCCATGGCTGACTTCCTAGCAGCCATCCAGGCTCAAAAATAGCCAGAATTTATGAAGAAATTCCTGATGAAGTCGTCGCCTCGAACATGACTTCGCACGACGCTATTTGGCAAATGTTCTTCGACGGTGCTTCAAGAATGGGGCCACAAGGTGATATCGTCGCTAGAATCGGGGTGGTATTAATTTCTTCCTCCGGACTAGTAGTCAATCGGGCGTATTCTCTTACGGAACCCTGTTCGAACAACGTAGCCGAATATAACGCTCTAGTCATTGGGCTCCAATTCGCGTAAGAAGTAGGAATCGGATACCTGGAAGCTTATGGTGACTCACAATTGGTTGTTAACCAGATCTGAGGTTTATCGAGGTTCACAATGAGGACCTGATTCCCTATTATCAGACAGCAGTAGCCATCATTACAACCTTGGAGGGGTTCTATATAGAGCACGTTCATAGGCTTCAAAATATCGAAGCCGATGTCCTGGCCGGTCTCGCCGCTTCCTTAGCACTCCCAAATAATACCTATCATCTAGTCGACATAATAGGCCATGAACTAGTCTGCCCTAGGAACAATCTTCAGCTGGGTATGAGTTACTCCGCCCAGATAACCAACGACGTACAAGACTGGAGACGCCCGCTCATCAACTTTGCGATCTATGGAATTCTGTCAGAGAATGTGAAAGAAGCTACCTCAATCAGAAGACACACCCTCAGATTCTTCTACGAAATGGAGACAAAAATGTTATATCGTCGATCCTACGATGGGCTACTACTAAGATGCCTGTCAAATGCAAAAGCCAAAGAAGCCCTGCGTGAAGCTCATGACGGTACTTGTGGGGCTCACCAACCTGGTCCAAAATTACAAGATCGGCTTCGCCGGATGGGTTATTACTAGCCCACAATGGTCGCAGATGCAGTTGATTATGCAAAGAAGTACAAGGCTTTCCAGATCCATGCAGATTTCATACATCTGCCATCTGAATTCTTGTACCCAACAGTGGCCTCTTGGCCATTTGAAGCATGGGGAATGGACATTATTGGGCCAATCACCCTACCGTCGTCTAGAGGGCATCAGTTCATACTTGCAATCACCAATTACTTCTCCAAATGGACAGAAGATGTTTCGTTGGAAGAGGTCAAGACATCGAACATGATCATCTTCATAAAACATCACGTTATCTACCGTTTTGGACTGCCCCAGAGGATTATCCACGACAATGGTCCGCAGTTCGTAAGCCACACTTTCTATCAATTTTGTGATAAGAATCGAATTCACAACATGGCCTCGACAACATATAACCCCTCGGCCAATGGTCTGGTTGAAGCATTCAACAAAACCATAATCAAGCTCCTCAAAAAGTTTGTGTCTGCAAACAAATGCGACTGGAATGAAAAGCTTGGTGAGTGCCTATGGGCGTATCGGACGACGATTCGGACGGCTACAGGAGATACACAGTTCTCCTTGGTTTATGGGAGTGAGGCAGTCCTCTCGTTGGAAACTCAGATCCCCTCACTTCGAGTGGCCCTCACCTACCAGTTAACGACGGACGATAACTACCGCCGACAGCTACAAGAGTTAGAAGCATTAGATGAGAAGCGTTTACAAGCTCAACAAAGCATAGAGCTCTACCATACGCGTATCTCTCGGGCTTTCAATAAAAAAGTCAAGTAGAGAGTATTCCAAGTTGGCGATCTTGTCTTAGCCATTCGCAGACCAATGGTCGTGACTCACAAGACCCCCGACAAATTCTAGCCTAAGTGGGAGGGTCCATTCGTCATCGAAACCGTATTCTCCAACGACGTGTATCGTCTCACAAAATAAAATGGAGACTTGCTCATGATGCCCATCAACGACAAGTTCCTCAAGAAATACTATGTCTAAACGACACCTTCTATCTACCTCTCGGATTGCAAGTTATATACCCACAGGTATCGCTAAACTTACACTCTGACTTCAAATTTCCCAGATTGTTAGGTTACGTACCCTCAAGTACCACTGAACTTACTCTCTGACTACTCTAAATGAATTTATATCTCATCTCTTGGTCATATCTATGAAGTTCCTGGTCACAACTTTTGTCTCAAAATCTATTACCCGTACCACCAGTGTGCAGAAGGGTAATAGGTCCAACAACTTTTCCTAATCTATTACTCGTACTGTCAGTACACAAAAAGGGTAATAGGTCCACAAAATTCCCCAACGGAGAAAAACAACCATGTCCATATTACCTCTGAGTTGTTTTCCCGTCCATCACAAACAAATCACCCAATGCATAGAACTTCCACGTTGATAGCACCTCTGAGTTGTTCTGCGTACCCCCATTATGCCTACTCCTACCATGTCCTTATTACCTCTGAGTAGGAAGGCTCTGTTTCGACCCATATTTACCACATCCTCATTACCTCTGAGTAAATATGTTGGTTTCCTCTCCACTTATTACCAGTACTCGCATCGCCAGTACACAAAAATGGTAATGTGTCCACAAAAATTATCTTAATCTATTACTCGTACCATCGGTATATCAAAGAGTAGTAGGTCCATAAAATATCCTTCAAATCTATTTGCTCGTATTTTAATATGCACAAAAGGGCAATAGGTCCACAAAAATCCTCCAGTGGGATGTCCTTTATCAAGTACAAATGCTGTATTAGGTCCTCTAGTACAAGCACCACAAATTACCACAAATAAAATGGAGTGAACATACACTGCTTATTCAGGATCAGTTACATTCATAGGACTACATCGACAGCAAAGAAAAGGAAATCTGGCAATACATAGTTGGGTTTGACAACACTTCGTCTTCAAGCAGTTTTGTGGCCCTCGAAGGAAGTCATGTTTTACAGCTGAGAAGCAAACAAAGCTGTTGAATCTCCAGGGAGCTGCCGGGAGGAGGGTAAATATAGCAAGCTATCCTTCCCTCCGTATTACGGATGCCTTAGCCCCGCTCCCCCGACGGACCATACCTTCAAAACATGGTCCCTGATGGTGGTTTCGCCTACTTGGAGAGCCGTGAAGGCAGGACGTTCATAACGGCGCTTGACCATCGTCCAACTCTCCGAGGTATAAAGGCTCTTCCTACCACTTGGGGAAAACTCTTCTGAAGCATGAAGAGTCCATAGTTGTTTGATGTGTATACCAAAAAGGCGTGGGGAAAACTCTTTCGAAGTATGAGAAGTTTTGATCTCTCTGATGTAGACGCCAGAATGCTGTACCTTCACTCCATCACCGACACCGGTCCTGAAGAAGTTTGCTAGCCAGATCCCTACAAAAAAATGACAAAAGGGGGATTTAGCACCAAGAAAACAAAGAACTCTGCTATGCGGCCTAGCCAGTTGGATGACCCAACCAAAACAGAACACATACAGCCCACAGTCGTGAGGCCGGCTTCATGAAGTACTCATGCAGCATTAATACGGCTCAGTTATTATCATGCGGCTCAGTCATCAAAAACTCATGCGGCCTAATACTCGTACCGGTCAGTCACAAGGCGGCCATGCGACCCAATCTTACAGTATTCATGCGGCCCGATCATAAAGTGCTCATGCGGCACCCATACAGCTTAGTCATGGTAAATTCATACAAATCCACTTTGAGGCACTCAGACGGTTCAAGTTCGAATGAGCAGCAGTTATGCAGCCCAGTCCATGCGGTCCAATCGTACAAAACACATATGGTCCAGACGAGATAGGGCATACATCGACCAAGCTTATAGCAAAGACAGTATATGACAGGCCCGCGTATGAAAATATACGCTATAGCCATTTGAAATTTCAGTCATCGTCTGCTCATCATCCTTACTTTTGAGAGAAGATTGCACGTCGAAATGAATGGAAGGATTGTCTGCCGCTCTCGACGGGGAAGCAAGTCTCATCCCTTCGGCCGCCGCACCAATCAACTTAGAAGCTTTTGGAGCCATAGCAAAAAGAATGATGAAGTTAAAGGAGGAGAAGGTGAAAGAGGAAAATCTCTCTCTGGACGACTCCTATTTATAGAGTTGCTGAAAAGAGACTCTTCGATTCTCGAGATTATTAAGGATAGGGACGACGTTTGGGGACTTTATCCCTAATAACCATCGAGCGTCTCTTCGGTTTTTAAGATCATTAAAGATAAATTCAACGTTTGGAAACTTTATCCCCAGTAACCATCGGCTTCATCTCGAAAATAGATCCACAACCGAGTCAGGAGAATTAAATGCAGCAGTAAAAGCTGGCAGACTCTCTGCGGCTCGAAGCATCCCTGCGACTCAAGATTTGTTCTACGACTAAGGATCTCCCTGCGGCTCAATATTTCTCTGCAACTCAAGATCTCTTTGTAGTTCGAAAATACTTCCTGCAACATGAAGACTCCCTATGGCTTGACATATTTTCATGCTTCTTATTCAAAGTATTCCAAATTTACAATTTGAAAACTTTGAAGGGGGTCTTGTAGAAGCATAAAAAATATAGAGTTTTTGCGGATTATAAATTGCCGCATAGGTACCTTGGGCCAAACAGGTCCGCATGAAGGAAAGCCGCATGACTATTCAAAGACATATGCGGCCCGTCGACAAACAGCCGTAGAAGGAAAATAAGCGGCCAGAAAGGAGCAGTTCGACTGATAAAGCTTACAAGTCCTGGCAAAACGTGACAGTTCTGACACTTTAACAAGAAAGAAAAGACGTGAGACGTCGCCCAAAAGTAGGGTTCATACGACTCCATACGGCCAGAAGAGTGTCATCTAAGCCGCATGAAACTTATACGGCTCAGATTTGCATGAGTCTCATGCAACACCGCATGATCGAAGACTGAGAATGCTATACGCAACGGTACACATGGCAATCTGACCAATTCCTTAGCTACCCAGATTTGCTGCAACAAAATCCCAACAAATCGACAGATGGCAGCCCAAGAGCGAGTCTTCGCGTACTAATCAGCCACGTAGCTGCAAGCCCTCTATGCGGCTCAAAATTTATCTCATTATAAATAGCAGGGTGCCACACCCCTGCAAGAGGCTGGCAACCTTCAAGAAGAAAGCAATATCTTCACGAGCTAGAGACTGCATTAGATAGTCCACGGAGTAAGGCAGAGTTGATAGCACTTTCCCGAGCCTCCACCGTCACCCTCCAGAATCAAAACTAAACAATTATACTTAGATTATTTCTTAGGCTTTCTTTCTAGGCTCTTCTTTGTACAAGCGAGTTTGCAATCAATTTCAGTGTTCCGAAATACCTGTCGTTAATTTTTATGGCAAACAGGAAAAAGCCTCGTCGTTAACTACAATCCGTCGGCAAGTTGTCGCCAAGCGACGAATTAGCGATGGACTGCTGTCAACCATACTCGTACAGTTTGCAATGACTCGTCGACGGATTACCATCAAATTACGTATCAAAAAAAGTAATGGCGTATCACTTACCGACGGACATATCCGTCGCTATGTCGTCGGTAACTGCGTATCATACAGTTTCTAATACGCAACTTCCGTCGCAAATCCGTCGAAATATACTCGGTAAATGCGTATCAGAGAGTTTCTGATATACAAATTCCGTCACCAATCAGTCGCAAATGGTCGCTATGTTTTGACGGATTCGCGACAGAATACCGACAAAATATTCGTCGACCCGGTTCTGTGAATTATTTATATTTCCAGAACATTGGCGATGGATAATCCGTCGTTACTCCGTCGTGAATCATCGCTGGACCGTCGCCAATCGGTCGCCCTTTTAGCGACGGATTATCCGTCGCCAATTTTTTACCGACAGCGACAGTATACCGACGGAATATCCGTCACTAATTTTTTACCGACTACTATACCAACGGAATATCCGTCGACCCGGTTCTATGAATTATTCATATTTCCAGAATATTGGCGACGGATAATCTGTCGTGAATCGTCGCTAGACCGTCGCCAATCGGTCGCCCTTTTAGCGACGGATTATCTGTCGCCAATTTTTAACCGACTACTAGCGACGGTATACCGACGGAATATCCGTCGACCCTATCCTATGAATCTTTTATATTTTTAGAACCTTGGCGACGGATAATCTGTCGGCTTTTAGTCGCGCATTCGTCGCTAACTAGGAATCCCCCAGTTAGCGACGGATAGTCCGTCGAAAATTGGTCGCCAGTCCGTCGATATCTGAGAAATATTTGAAAAAAATAGCATAATACTGAGCATTCCCAATATACACAATTCCAATAAGGCATCATACACAAAATACACAAATAAACAAACAAATTGTTCCCACAAAAACATAAATAAACTGAGCATTCCTAATATACACAATTCCCAATATCCAATATCCACCAACACAAACAAAATAATCCCAAGCATTCAACTTATTCACACAAAACACACAAATATTCAATATTTAAACAATTTTCAAAATATCCAATATCCACCAACACAAACAAAATAATCCCCAAAATACAAACATCAACGACGAGGGGTGCGATCGTCCGCTGGTGGTGGTACTCCCTGCTGCGCCCGACTCATATACTCGTCCACCAAGTATGGCGGTAATCCCTCGAAGACATGGTCTGGATGTTGGCACAGCTGCTCTGGCGTCATCATGTCAAGGAGTGCCGTCAAAGTAGGAGGCGGTACGATAGGGGCAGCAGGGTCAAAAGAAATATGCCCGACAGAAGAAGGAATGGCAGTACTAGAAGGACCGACAGCACCAGTAGACAGACCAGAAGCAGACGGACTGACAGCACCAGTAGAAGGACGCAGGTACGTGGACAACTGTGTCCGAATCTCCGACATCGCCTCGTTTAGATGCGCAAGCTGGGACCTCACATCATCGTCTGCCAGGGCTGCGGGAGGAGACGGAGGAGGTAGAAATCTCGAAATCACCGAGTATAAATTAGCCAGGGAGCCGAATCCGTACACGTGCCCTTTCCTATGACCGCCGACAGTATCTACGAATAAGTCATCGTAGCGAGTGACCGTAGAAGAGGGCGTCCCGATGGGCGTCGTTTTGCCGACATCCTCGAGAGCAGATGATTGAATCCGACTACGGGCCTCACGATACGCAGCCTATCAAATGAATGTGTTTATTATACTGTAAGTTTACCTAAGTTATAATCTAAATCCTATGTTACCTTAAGTTATAGTCTGAATCCTAAGTTTAGCTAAGTTATTATCTGAATCCTAAGTTTACCTAAGTTATTATCTGAATACTTATAATTCTAACATAAATCTCATAAACGTAAGTACTTACATCCGTCGCCTTGGCCCTTTCGTCGACAAATTTGACTTTCTTCCGCATCTTGTGCACATGCTGTAATATACGTGCAAGGTGACCGAGTAAGCAGGTTTTCCCTCTTTCAATGCATGTTGGGTCTGCATACAAAATATTCGTAGAATTTAATAAATTAAGTATGTTAATAGTACCGAATTAGATAGTGAATGAATTTACGGTATCTCACCAGATCTGCAAGCGTCGCTGCATAGGGCTTTGATCCTCCCGTATGTAGCCCCGCGGCCCGTCAGTTCGCTTTTCCTTTTTTCAATTTCTCCTTGAAGGCAGGAGTATCCATCTTCTCCAACATCTGCTCATAGTAGTCCTACCGGAGCCACTCCTTCTTCGAATGCGACATTCGAAGGTTATGAACCGCATCCCAGATATTCTTTTCGACGGCGCTTCTATAGGTCTTACGGATCGCCTCCTCACGATGGGCGGGCCACCAGTAGGTCCTCTGACATACAAATTCAATTATCGCGATATTAAAAAAATATTTGATTAAAGTGTAATTAATAATTAACCACAATATATGTATATATATATATATATACCCTCATCTCGTCGAGCTAGAGGTACTGCAAGTCTTACGGCACCTCAGAGAAATTGACGTAGGGGCCATGGTAGTTGGTCCGGATAATCTGCCCTAGAAGCCTGGTAGCATCCCACGGAAAAAACCTACAAAAAAATAACGACTGGATTATTAAGTTGAATAAATGAAACAAATTTATTAAATTAACTTAAATTTACTTATATGTTACCCGCGGGCCATAGCTCTCGTCGGAACACGCCCATCGGCCTCTCCGGTAGCGTGGGCGGCTCCGCGGCTCCGTGCATGTACACGCCAGTCACCGAATGTAACTGAATGCGGGGGTACTCCGGGGCCCACTGTCGCTCAGCCACTGGTGGATCCTCTGGTGGATCCGTTGGTGGATCCGCTGGCAGAACGGATCCGCTAGCGGATGGAGACCCGATCGACGAATGTGTCAATAGCTCCTGGGTAGAACGACGGTGGGATGAGTCTGTGCCCGGGGTACTCTTCGGGTCGGGCTCGCTAGATGGGGACACCGCCCGGGATGGCTGAATGCGACCACGACCACCACTACAAGCACGACCACCACCACCACGGCCAGTACCACCAGCACCACCATGGCCCGCACCACCACCACGAAGAGTGCTAGCCATCAGCAGGGCGACAAGTGATGCCGCAAAGAAAAAACAACTAGGAGTGCCATCTGCAACAAGAATATGCAAAAGTTTAAACTGAATTCATATAAGTTAGTTATAAGTGCTTTTATGAGGTCAAACTAAAATCACGTAATTAAAAGTATTTTTAATATATACTGATATTTAATCTAATCATCGTCTTTGTCCTCGTCCTCAGCCTCGTCCTCATCCTCAACCTCATCCTCATCATCGACTTCATCTGTATCCTCATCCTCATCAAGTTCTTCTTCTTTTTCTTTTTATTCTTCTTCTTCTTCTTCTTCTTCTTCTTCTTCTTCTTCTTCATCCTCATCCTTAATAGTTGGGACAAGACGCCTCTTTCTTCCCTGGTTGACAGCTAAGTCTTGTGTATCAACCTCTTCCTTTCCTCTATTTTCCTTAATAATGTTTTTAACATCCATGGTATCCAAATGTTGTACTAAGTAATGGAACTTTTCGATATGGTCCTCTTGGTATGCTGGGTCTCCAATATTGAATATATTTCTAGATTTAATCTTGCATACTGTCCACCAGTCAAATCGATCTCTACGACGCCTTGGGTAGCTTGTATAGTAGACTTGAACAGCCTGACTTGCTATCGCAAATGTGTCGGACCCTCTATACCTCATGCGATAATTTTTATCGACGAATCCAAATTGTTTATCGATTCTCCAATCGATATTTGGTGTCGTATCGAACAAGTCACATTTGAACAACACAATATGATATCATATGGGGTGCTATATTGTAAATCTATAATATCCCGAAGCACTCCATAATAGTCAAAGTCCGGCTCGTCGTCATAGATGGTGCCTCTTATGCAAACACCAGAATCCTTGGTACTGAAGCCGTCATTAAGAAATTTGACATTTATAGCATTCTGAGTTGCCTTAAACTTGAAGCCATTAACGACATAGGCTGGCCAAGTCTTTGCATGCTTCTTCGGTCCCAATGCCAAATAACGAATACTATCATTTGTGAGTGTTGTTTCAGGCAATAAAACTTGTAAACAAATATTGATAATTTAAATATTTTAGATGCATATATTTTAATGGTAGCCACATAAATTATTATCTCAGTTACTCACGTATTTATGAATCCAGGACGGAAAGGTACAATAAACCTCTCTTTGAAGTCCTTCATCGGTAATATCGGGTGTCCTCATTTGGACTTCATCTCTAAATATACTGTTAGAGAGTAAGAATAAGTGTAGTTAGTTACTTTACCAAATTAGAGATTATAACGAGTGTAAGTGTAGTCACTTACTTCTCCAAATCTATCACTTCTTTGTATGTCATAATTTAACAAGATATATCGGTGAGCGGCATCATACTCATCGTCAGTCAACCACCGTTTCTTACTAGCCCCGATACGCTTGCCCCTTACATTGAATATACCTGCATCCTCAACGTCCTCGTTATTCCTTTAAGGTCTATTTCGATTTGTCTTAACATGAGTATCGAAATAAATTGAGCAGAAGTTTGATACCTCCTCAATAAGATAGCTTCGCATATCGAAGCCTCTATATGAGCCTTGTTGCCAACTTTTTTCTTTAAGTGGTGTAGGTATCTAGAGAGAGAAATTATCAGTGTAGTTAAAAATGAAATTCAACTTAAATTATATCGATTTTTATGTACCTCTCAAATGGGTACATCCATCGATAATGAACAAATGTACCGACACGGGCTTCGTATGCTAGATAAATCGGTAGATGCCCCATACTGTCGAAGAAGCCCGGAGGAAATATTTTCTCTAACTTACAAATTGTTAAGACAATCTTCTCCTCAAGTTCAACCATGTGTTACACCGTCAACTTAGTTGAACAAATATCCCTAAAGAATGTAGATAGCTCGGCCAACGGAACCCATACAGAAGAAGGCAACAACTCTCTCAACGCAATGGGCAGTAATCTTTCCATAAACACGTGGCAGTCGTGACTCTTTATTCTCGTTACCTTACGTTCATTGAGATCAACGCATCTAGACAAATTCGATAAATAGCCGTCGGGAAATCTTAAAGTAGATATCCACTTACAGATTATTAATCTATCTTCCTTGCTCAATGTATATTATGCTACCGGATTAGTTAATTGTCCACCAGCTCTCCTTTGTATCAAGTTCAGATGAGGATGCTTGCATATCTTGGCAATGTCTTGTCTTGCTTTTGGATTGTCCTTCTTCTTTTCTTTAATATCCATGACGGTATTGAAGACATTATCGAACACATTCTTTTCGATATGCATGACATTAAGATTATGGCTTATAAAATTATCTTTCCAATAAGACAAGTCCCATAAGATACTCCGTTTGGTCCAGTTATGGCTTTGTCCGAACCCATCGACATAATTATTCGATGGATCTTCAATTATGGACGGCAAGTACTTTACCTCATCCCAAATATCGTATCCCGATAATTTGGCAGGCGGATGAGAAAATTCTTGTTTTCCAGCTCTGAACGCGTCCTTGTTCTTTCTCCAAGGATGACTCGCGGGCATAAATTGACGGTGACAGTCAAAGAAAGAAGTTATTCCTTTATGCTTAAGGCGAAACACCTTACTATTTTCTATGCATATCGGACAAGACATCCTGCCGTAAGTACTCCATCCCAACAGCAAACGGTATGCTAGAAAATCATTTATTGTCCACATCAGTGAAGCTCTCATCTGAAAGTACTGTTTACTGGAAATATCATAGGTCGTGACGCCGATCTTCCATAGCTGTTTAAGCTCATCCACCAACGGCTGTAAATATATATCGATGTTATTCGTCAAATTTTTAGCACCCGGTATGATAGCTGTCAAGAACATATAAGGAGTCTTCATACACATCCATGGTGGCAGATTATAAGGGGTAAGAATGACCGGTCAACAGGAGTATTGAGATCCTGACTGCCCGAAAGGGGCAAAGGCATCAGAACATAGCGCCAGCTTACATTTCTAGGCTCTGTAGCAAAATCTGGATGACACAAGTCAAAATATTTCCACGCCTCTCTGTTCGAAGGATGTGACAATTCTCTATCGTCCTTTGTGTGTTCTTCGTTGTGCCACGTCATGTGTTCAGCTATATTCAGAGACATATACATCCTCTGCAAGCGCTTCGTGATCGATAAGTAATGCATATACTTGTAAGGACGTCATTTTCTAGTTGACTTTCCTTTTTTCTTTACTAGCTTGTAACGATCCGCATTAAAAAGCTGCAACTTTCTATGTCCTCCTTCTCCTTGTAGTACAACATGCAACCGTTGCGACAACAATCTATCTTATCGTACCCCAGTCCCAGTTTTCGGACCATCATCTTTGACTTGTAGAAGTTTTTTAGGAGCTCTTTTGATTCCTTCGGTAAGATCTCTCTTACTAGTTGTGTAATCCGATCATAGCAAGCTTGTGGCAAGTTAAAATCAGTCTTTATGCTCAATAACCGTATCGTCACTGACAGTACGAAATGAGTATCACAACCAGGATGTAGAGGAGTATCTGCATCCTGAAACATATCATAGAACTCCTTCGTCTCGGGATTAGGATCCTCCGGATCAAAATTAGGCTCTGCCTTATCGTACACAATATCTCGTGTAAGGTTCTGCAGGTCTCCATAATCAACAGAGCATCCTTAGTCTTCGATGACAAAATTCGTTGTAGCATTATCATTAAAAGTATAAGTAGCAGTATTCGTAACCTGTCTTTCCGTATATAGTTCACCTTGCGATGACTACATGTCATGATCACGTACGAAACCCTTACGGGTCAAATGATCTCTCATAGTCACAACTTCTTTGTAATGTCTATTGCGATGATTATGATATGGACACTTGATTTTGGTACCGTCCATGTACTGAGCTTTGCTCATGGCATACTAAAGAAATACTTCCACGCCTGCCTAAAAATTGTCACTCACACCTATTCTGCTCTCGTGTTGTCGTTTGTACATCCATGTATGATCAAAGAAGTAACAATCCATCGCAGATTGGAGGTAAAAATCTGTATCATAAGACTAACAGAATTACTATATAATCATGTACTCACCAATAACCGGATGTAACTGGAGTCCTTGGGTCCTCCGGGGCCTATCGTGTAGTAATTGGTGGATCCGCTGGTATAGGCCGGATGTACTTAGTATCGATCGTATCAGAGTAGTATCGGTCTATCGGTTTGGTATAGGACGTATCATATTGGTATTGGCCTTAACAAATTGGTATTGTCCTGTCTGATATGTACATGTATCGACCGTATAGCTAGGATTCGTATTGGCCTTATCCAATAGGTATTGGTCATATCCGATAGGTATCAACCGTGTCGGATTAGTATCGACCGTTTGGGATTAGTATCGTAGAAGGTTTAGTAACAACTGTACTTGGATTTCTTTCTTCTCGTGCTAGAACACCATTACAAAAGAGTCACCAGATCGTGATTGGCCAGTTACAGTAACATACATGCTTCCTTTTCTATTAGGAAAACCGAGATTGAAAAGGAAGCATTGTTCTGTAACTGGCCAGCTATGCTCTCGTGACTCTCTTGCAATGGTAATCTAGCTCTAGAAGAGAGATATCCAAGTATATTTGTTACAAAACCTTCCACCATACTAATCTGATACTGCGATACTAATCCGATATGCCGATACCTATCGGATATGGCTGAAACTGAATCGATAAGGGCAATACAAATCCTAGCTATACGGTCGATATATATCGGATAGGATGATACCAATAAGCTAAGACCAATACCAACCGATATGGCCTATACCAAACTGATAGACCGATACTAATCTAATACGTTCAATACTTATAAGTACCTACGGTTGAGGAGGTTGATCCGCTGGTACATCCATGTACGATCAACGAAGTAACGATCCATTTCAATTTGGATGTGAAAATCTGTATCGTAAGACAAACTAAACATAATTAGTTCGATACCGATACCGATTCTGATACTCAACGAAATAGTCCGATACCGATACAGATTGGTGGTGGGACGAGCCATAATCCATTGATTTGGTTTTGGTTTCGGTTCTGGTTTCGAACATACTGAATTTTAAAAATTTTGGTTCGGTTTCGGTTTTGAATATACTAAATTCGGTTCGGTTTCGATTTTTATTATACTAAATTTACTTATTCGGTTTCGGTCCAAAGTTTATATATACTCCTCTCTCTCTCTATATATATATATATATATATATATATATATATATATATATATATTTTTATATATATATACATATATATATATATATATATATATATATATATATATATGTTTATATATATATATATATATATATATTATATATATATATATATATATATATATATATATATATATATATATATATATATATATCCGTGTGTGCCAAATATATGTGTGTGTGTGTGTGTGTGTGTGTGTGTGTGTGTGTGTGTGTGTGTGTGTGTGTATGTGTGTGCGACGAATATATATGTGTGTGTGTGTGTGCCGAATATATATATGTGTGTGTGTATTTGTGTATGTGTTGTGTGTGTGTGTATGTGTGTGTGTGTGTGTGTGTTTCGAGCCCCCGCGGCTAGACCCTAACCTCCCCCCCCCCCCCCCCCCCCGCAGCCCACCCCCAATCCCCCCGGGGCCAGCCTTCCCGCGGCCAACCCCCCTGCTGCCCGCCCCTTCCACCACCCCCACCCCACCACAGCCAGCCCCCCACCCCCCCCCGCGGCGACCCCCACCCTCAATCCCCTCCCCCCCACGGCCAGCCCCCCCGCTGTCCGCCCCCTTCCACCACCCCCACCCCACCACCGCCAGCCTCCCCCCCCGCGGCGACCCCCACCCCCAATTCCCCTCTCTGCCCCCACCGCCACCCAAGAGAGAGAGAGAGAGAGCATACCTTGATCGTCCAAGAGAGAGAAGGCGGAGAGAGAAAAAATTGGGGTGAATGAAATTTTTCCCCCGTCGGTACAACTTAAGTAAGGACTTTTGATTTAGCGATGGACTATCGACTGATAAAACCCGTCGCTAATACGCCGTGAAATGTCGTATGGTCGACAGAATGTTCATCGCGACTTAGTCATTAATCTCACACGATTTTTTAAAAAAATTTCCAACCACTTATTGACCACTTAGCGACGGACGGTATGTTCGTTGCTAATATCCCATCATCTGGTCGACGGATTATCCGTCGCTAAGTTGTCCTCAATTCCCCTGCCACCTATTGACATTTTCCAGTAATTTTTTTAACATTTTCCCACCAATTAGTGACTACCGAGTGACCACATGCCGACGGGTTTTTATTCTGTCGCTACTTTACCGACGGCTTGCCGACGGATAGCCGACAGATGTTCACCCTTAAAACAATTGGTGCACGATTAGTCGGGAAGTCATCGCCAAGTTGTCGGTAGTCCATCGCTACTGACGACAGATTTATTCCGTCGCTAAATCGTCGTTGCCAATTTACTGTATTTTGGTATTGAAGGAACAGTGCTGCTGTGTTCCCGAACTCACCCGAACTGCTCAAGTGAGCAATTCGTATTTTACCAATTTTGGTCAATCTCGACCAAATCTTTTCCTGTGCGATCCTTTCTGGATTCTCTTCTAATCCAAACAAAAATTTATCAAACTCTTAACCTAAACCCACAAGGAATCGGATAGATTATCGACCAATAATAGGGTTTCATCTCGTAGAGGTATAAATACCAGCGGAGGAGAATTATCGGATAGATTATCGTCGGTGGCTCGTTGGAACAGTCGTCGATGGAAGACAGCCGACCGAGAACAGAGCAACTCTGTTCTGAGTAATCTGCCAGGTACTCAAGTTTCGACCCCAATTTCTCCTGTTATGTTCGATCATTTTCGAATCTACAAATTTTTATTAGCCGACCATATGACCCTTTTGAGATCCCTCAGATGAATCTTGAAACGACTCTTTAACATGCACGAAAAATCGAGGCAATGTCAGCCGCAAACCTGTCCTAAAACAGAAAAGTGAAGCAACCCAAACCACTACTTTGGAAGGAAATTTCCGAGCAGTAAAGGTCAATTTTATGGAAAACAACTTGGAACAGTCGTAGACAACATATACACGATGGAAACCTCTTTCGTAGTACGTGATTTCATTAATGCAATGCTAAGTTATTTAGAGTTAAAATCAGAAAAAAATTTAGTTTAAAACTGTTGAAAACTTTAGAAAACTCCTCGATACGACGTGCTCCCCGACAAACTGGGCGACATGGTCACATACTACACGCATCGAATGGCGCGTATGGGTGTTTCTGACGTGTGGAACTGACGGAACTCGATTTCGTTGCGCGTGCACAACGAAATCAGTTCGTATCCGTCAAGATACCCCCGTATCGCCAATTTGCAAACTTTGTCCTAACTTCGTGTACAGTCGTCAGATCGAGACGAAACTTGCACCAACAGGTCCGAATCGAAATTCTGGTCCTATGTGCCAAGTTTGGTTCGATTCTGAAAAAGTCGACCGGAACCCTTTTTGCGGGCTAACGACCCACTCAAACGGGCGATTTTGTTCGCGGCCCAACGGAATCCAAAACTGGACATACCGTTGATTTCCTCTCCTCAAACTGAATCCATAGGCGTGTAGTTTAACGACTTTAGAGACCATAGACTTTGGCACACATTTCGGTGAAAAGTGGGTCCAATGACGAATATCGTTTTCACCCGAAATTATGATTTTGTCCCTGTTACAGAATTAGACATTTGGATAGGCGTTTCCTAGGTATACCTTTTACATCGGGTATGTTTTTGATGTTTGTTTTGGCATCTAGAGTTGTTTGGAGATTGGGACATTTCTTGGCTGACATTGTGTTTCATGGACTTGCCATTTTGCACCATCAGGCATGATACCTTGCCACTTTACTCTGTGATTATTATATTTTTATTTTTAGTTATTATTTTTAGCATTTTTTTATTTGTTGATATTATAAAACTGTGCGTCCAAGTCACACTTGGGTGCAAGCGACTATATCGGTCGTTTTCTCGCTTTATTTATATTCTTGTACATTGACTTAGCCTAGTGACCACCCATTGATGTTCAAGAATTGTATATCTCATATGGCCTTGACACTTGCTTTACCACGTGATGTTAATCACATGTAGGATATGTACCCGCACAGTCGGCTGGCTACCGATACGTATGGAGCGTGCGACGGATAGGAGTAACTGTCAATAGAATTGTATGCTAGAAGACTTGACGGTTACTAGAGGTACTTGTCAGTCATGGAGATGATGATACTAGGCATTGGGTGGGAAGAATAATACCTGACATATGGGCTTCAATTGTACTTTCCTTGTAACACGAAAGCTCTGTTGGAGATACGGGTATGATTATCCTCTCAGGTTGGCCACTGACATTTTTGAACGTTATGCGCTTGGTCACTGGTGCCCAAGAGAGGACTATACCGGATCCTATATTCAGTCAGGGCTCATGCGTCGAAGGATTGTATCTCAACTGCATATTCACAGTAGAATAGTCAGGAACCCTATTGCATGCATCCTTTCTTTTCTATTATATTATCACAGTTTATACGACATGGTCTTTTCTTGTATCTTGCTACGTCCCTCTGAGGTCCTGGTTATCTCCCCAGGGCTAGACAATTTTTCACAGGAGTACGGAGCGGCACTAGAGCTATCTTACATCGATGACAAGGCATCTCCTGTTGACTTCTAGTCTATTTCTTACGGAGACATTTTGTAGACATTTTTTTTACATCTTTTTACTTTCTATTTGCGGAGGTTGGACTCCGATCTTATGAGACTATTTTATAGTTGTTTGGAGTGAGTATGTTCACCCGGCTATCTTTTGATACACACATTTATATACTAGACTTTATTATCTTCTGTGTTGAGTTATGATGAGATTAGATTATATTATTCTGGCATATAATTATTTTATTTACAGCTTATGTGCATATATGAGGATTCCATATATTGGAGTATTCTTCGTACATGTGCAGCTGGCATGTTCACGTACTTGGTCCTATGTATTTTGGGACTGGGCGTTACATGTTTTTGTGGTGGCCCATGCAGGTCTGAAAATATTGTTGGGTTACATGACTGTGCCCAATAAGCCTACATTTAGGAATAGGAATCGTATCTCATCCCGAACTACTACTTCCCTTGACTTCCAAACCTTTTTGAATTCCTTTGATTACTTGAATTACCTCATATCTAACCTCTCCTAATATCGTCCTACTCTTCCTCATGCCAACAGTATGAATCTAAGAAGCGGACGCACTTCTGCCTTGGCCCTCACATCTGGTGAAGAGGCTACCCCGGAGGGATAGAATCCTCCAATGACTTTGGTGACACCATACTAGCCAGGATAGTCGCAGCCTACTACGACGTCGACGACGGTACACCCAGAGATCGTAGCACCCCCAGTCAGCCAGGCTAGGCAGACCACTACTATACCATCGGAAGGGAATGTACCACTGCCACCACCACCACCATTCCCTCAGCAGTTTCCACCATAGTCGGGACCTCAGATGCCTCCACCACCGACTGATGGGAGCCCTACATCCCAGTTTATGTACGCCATGATGAAGACTCAGTGGCAGCTGACTGAGCTGATGAGACAGACTATGATGGCAGCCTTGGCTAGACCTCCACCACCACCACCACCTCCAGTACCAGCACCAGCACCGGCTTTGCATCCTTATGAAGGCTCTATCAAGAATTTCACAGATATGAACCCCAAGGCCTTTAGAGGAACGGAGAAGCCACTAGAGGTGTCACAATGGCTTATTAGTACAGAGAAGCTACTAAAGGCATCCCAGTTGCCAGCTCGAGATTGGATGACAGCAGTGGACATACTGTTAGAAGATAATGCTCACCATTGGTGGAAGGCAAAAGAGAGACGATGAGACACTGGGATCATCTGGAAAGAATTCTATAATGCATTTTATGAGAGATTCTTCCCTATTCATGTTCGAGATGGTCTCTACGACCAGTTCCTTCATCTGAAGCAAGGAAATATGATAATTGATGAGTATGACTCAGAGTTTAATCGCCTGAGTAGATTTAGTGCGGGATTGATTCCGACAGAGTTAGAGAAGGCAAGGAGATTCCACCAGGGGCTTGTACCAGAGCTCAAGTCTTATACAACTACCCAGTCCCGAGTCTCCCATTCAGCTGTCTTGGAAGAAGATCGTGCTCAGGAGATTCTTCGCAAGGAGCAACAACAGACATCGAGGTGCCATACACCAGCAGTTACACCAGCCCGAGCTACTCAGGGAGGACCTATTGGGAGGACCACTGGACAGTACCAGTAGAGGACTATACCCTACCAGAAGCCCTCTTGCCACTTTTGTGGAAAGCAAGGCCATATTAGAGATGACTGCCGACTTTGTTTGGGTTTATGTATGAGATGTGGATCGGGTCAACACTTGGCCAGAGATTGCCCCGAGCAGCGAGCACTAGTACATGTGCATCAGGCCTTGCTACAGCTTCAGCAACCCCAGCTCCCCAACCAGCTGTAGGAGCACCTCACCCACCGTTGTAGTCCCAAGGCACACAGTACAACAAGGCCAGAGCTCATAGTATAGGACAAAAATTTGGACAGGCATTCTCGCTTGATGTGGAGGATATAGAGACAGAGGTCATAGCAGGTGCGGTTTTAGTCGCTTCATTTCTTGATATTACGTTGTTTGACACTGGAGCCACTCATTCATTCATAGCCACTAGTTTTGCCACTAGACATAGCATTCCCATCACATCCTTATCTAAGAATGTTAGAATCCTCATTGGAGGAGGATTTTTACCTGTTAGTGGAATTTGTAGACTTTGTCCTGTAGTGATTCGTGGTAGAGAGATGAAGGTGCGACTTCTTGTATTCCCTATACCAATATTTGATGTGGTTCTCAGAATGGACTGGTTGAGCCAGCATTTTGCCCTCATAGACTGCCATAGGGGCAGTATCGTCTTTAGACCGCCAAATCTGGTAGAGTTTGAGTTCACCAAAGAAGAAGGAGAGAGTTGTGATGCACCCACATTGGGGACTCACATGATGATGCAGGACACCCCTCAGTACCCTATCATTATCGAGTTCGGGGATGTATTCCCCGATGATTTGCCAGGACTGCCACCCGACCGAGACATTGAGTTTTCTATTGAGCTTATTCCCGGAGCCGAGGTTATTTCATCTCGAGTATATTGTCTGGCACCCAAGGAGTTGGTAGAGATGAAGACGCAGATTGATGACTTATTGGAGAAAGGCTTTACTCGTGCTAGTGCGTCACCATGGGGAGCGCCCATTCTTTTTGTGCCTAAGAAAGACGGGACAGTGCGCATGTGCATCGATTACAAAGCTTTGAATGAAGTGACAGTGAAGAACAAGTATCCATTGTCGCGTATAGATGATCTATTTGATCAACTGAGTAGAGCAAAAGTATTCTCCGAGATTGACTTACGATCGGGCTATCACCAATTGAAGGTTCGGAAAGAAGACATTGCGAAGATGACCTTTCGATCGAGGTATGGATACTACGAGTTCTTGGTCATGCCTTTCGGGTTGACCAATGCTCCCGCAGTCTTGATGAATTTAATGAACAAGATCTTTCACCAGTACTTGGACAAATTTCTAGTCATCTTTATAGATGATATTTTGATTTACTCTAAGAGTCAAGAGGAGATGAGCAGCATCTACGGATTATTTTGGGGACATTGTGGAATGAACGACTCTTCGCAAAGCGTAGCAAGTGTGAATTCTTTCTCAAGTAGGTATCATTTCTTGGACACATTGTTACTGGAGATGGCATCTCAGTGGATCCAAAAAAGATCACAGCAGTCAAGGCAAGGCCCGCTCCCACATCAGCTTCTGAGGTAAGAAGTTTTCTTGGACTTGCGGCTTATTACCGAAGGTTCGTATAAGATTTCTCTCGTATAGCGGGGCCTATGACTCGACTCACTTGCAAGGATCAAGAGTTTGTATGGACAGATGAGTGTCAAGCATTTTTTGATGACTTGAAGAAGTGCTTGACCACGACACCGATCTTAACACTACCATCGGGCCCAGGAGGATTTGTAATCTACAATGACGCATTCGGGAAAGGATTAGGATGTGTATTGATGCAGCACGGTCGTGTAGTAGCATATGCATCGAGATAGTTGAGAGTGCACGAGAAGAATTATCCGACCTACGATCTAGAGCTCGCAGCGGTTATCTTTGCTTTGAAGATATGGAGACACTACTTGAACGACGAAAAGGTTGATATCTATACTGATCATAAGAGCCTCAAGTACATGTTCACACAAAAAGAGTTGAATATGCGACAGCGACGTTGGTTGGAGTTGATAAAGGATTACAAGATTGAGCTACATTATCATCCGGGCAAGGCTAATGTCGTGGCAGACGTATTAAGCCGTAAGCGTATAGCACACTTCTTTACTACGCAGAAGGAGTTGATTAGAGACTTGCAGCAGCTTGGTATTGAGGTAGTATTGCTTGGAGCAGATGGCGTATTAACCAGTCTCCAAGTGCAATCATCATTAGTAGAGAGGATCAAGACGACATTGCCCACGGACGCTAGATTTCGACGGCTTCGAGAGAGGACTGAAGCAGGAGAGCAGACAGGATTAAGGATTCATCCCGATAGACATTGCGATGTGGTGATCATATTTATGTTCCTAATGGAGAGCTACGACAGGAGTTGATGGCAGAAGCACACAGTTTGACTTACTTTATTCATCCAAGAGGAACTAAGATATACCGAGACTTACGGCAGTATTATTGGTGGCACGGAATGAAGCGGGAGATAGCTCATTTCGTAGCCAAGTGTTTGTTATGCCAACAAGTGAAGGCCAAGCACCAGAGGACGGTCGAATTATTGTAACTGCTACCCATTCTCGAGTGGAAGTGGGAGCACAATACGATAGACTTCGTCACGGGTTTCCTCGGAGTTCTAGTAGACGAGATGTAGTATGGCTGATTGTGGATAGACTTACCAAGTCAGCACATTTCTTACCTTTTAGAGTGGGACAATCCACAGAAGTTTTGGTGGAGATGTATATGAAGTAAATAGTGAAGCTACACCGTGTACCAGTTAGCATCGTACCAGGCCGTGACTTGAGGTTCACCTCACACTTTTGGAGGAGTATACAAGAAAGCTTAGGTACGCGTTTGAAGTTAAGAATTTCATACCATTCGCAGACAGACGGCCAATCAGAGCATACAATTCAGATGCTATAGGACATGTTAAGAGCATGTATACTTGACTTTGGCGGATCATGGGAAGACTACCTTCATCTTGTGGAGTTCTTTTACAATAATAGCTATCAAACGAGCATTCAAATGGCTCCGTTTGAAGCATTGTAAGGTAGAAAGTGTCGATCTCCTGTCTATTGGAGCGACATCGAAGAGCGACAGATATTAGGTCCCGAGCTGGTTTTGAGCACATTGGAGAAGGTAAAGAAGATACAAAATCAACTGCGAGTAGCACAGGATCGACAGAAGCAGTAGGCAGATAATCGTCGTCGACCTTGAGTTCAAGGAAGACGACCATATTTTCTTGAAGATATCCCCCACTAGAGGTACGGTTCGATTCCTAAAACAGAATAGTGAAGCAACCCAAACCCCTACTTTGGAAGAAAATTTCCGAGTAGTAAAGGTCGATTTTGTGAAAACAAACTCGGATCAGTCGTAGACAACATATACACGATGGAAACCTCTTTCGTAGTTCGTGATTTCATTAATGTAATGCTAAGTTATTCAGAGTTAAAATCAGAAAAAAATTAGTTTAAAACTGTTGAAAACTTTAGAAAACTCCCCGATACGGCATGCGTCCCGACAAAACGGATGACATGGTCGCACATTACACGTATCGAAAGGCGTGTATGGGTGTTACCGACACGTGGGAACTGACAGAACTCGATTTTGTTGCGCGTGCGCGACGAAATCAGTTCGTATCCGTCAAGATACCCCCGTATCGCCAATTTGCAAACTTTGCCATAACTTCGTGTACAGTCGTCAGATCGAGATGAAACTTACGACAATAGGTCCGAATCAAAATTTTGGTCCTGTATACCAAGTTTGGTTCGATTCTGAGAAGGTCGACTGGAACCTTTTTTGCGGGCCCGCGACCCACTCAAACGGGCGATTTTGTACGCGGCTCATCGAAATAAAAAATTGGACATACCGTTGAGTTCTTATCCTCAAACTGAATTTGCAGACATGTAGTTTGATGACTTTAGAGACCATAGACTTTGGCATGTATTTCGATAAAAGCGGGTCCAACGACGAACATCGTTTTGACCCAAAATTACGATTTTACCTCTGTTACAGAACTAGACTTTTGGACAAGCATTTCCTTGGTATATCTTTTACACCGATTACGTTTTTGATGTTTGTTTCAGCATCCGGAGTTGTTTGGAGATTGTGACGTTTCTTGGCTGACATAGTAATTTCCTGGACTTGCCACTTTACACCATCAGGCAAAATACCTTGCCACCTTACTATGTGATTATTATATTCTTATTTTCAGTTATTATTTTCAATATTTCATATTTGTTGATATGATAAAACTGTGCATCCAAGTCACACTTGGGTGCAAGCGACTATATCGGTCGTTTTTTCGCTTTATTTATATTCTTGTACATTGACTTAGCCTAGTGACCACCCATTGATGTTGAGGTATTAGTATATCTTATATGGCCTTGACACTTGCTTTACCACGTGATGTGAGTCATATGTAGGACACGTACCTGTATAGTCGGCTGGCCACCGATACGTATGGAGCGTACGACGGATAGGAGTAACTGTCAATAGAATTGCATGCTAGAAGACTTGGCGGTTACTAGAGGTATATGTCAGTCATGGAGATGATGATACTAGGCATTGGGTGGGGAGAAAAATTCCTGACGTATTGGCTTCGATTACACTTTCCTTGTAACCCGGAAGCTCCGCTGGAGATATGGGTATGATTATCCTCTCAGGTTGGCCACTGACATTTTTGAACGTTATGCACTTGGTCACTGGTGCCCAAGAGGGGACTATACCAGATCCTATATTTAGCCAGGGCTCATGCGTCGAAGGATTGTATCTCAACTGCATATTCATAGTAGAATGGTCGGGAACCCTATTGCATGCATCCTTTCTTTTCTATTATATTATCACAGTTTATACGGCATGGTATTTTCTTGTATCTTGTTACGTCCCTCTGAGGACCTGGTTATCTCCCCAGGGCTAGACGATTTTCCATAGGAGGATGGAGCGGCATGGAGCTATCTTACATCGATGACGAGGCATCTCCTGTTGACTTCTAGTCTATTGCTTACGGAGCCATTTTTTACATCTCTTTACTTTCTATTTGCAGAGGTTGGACTCCGATCTTATGAGACTATTTTATAGTTGTTTTGAGTGAGTATGTTCACCCGGCTATCTTTTGATACACACATTTATATTCTAGACTTTATTATCTTCTGTGTTTAGCTATGATGAGATTAGATTATATTATTCTGGCCTGTGATTATTTTATTTATAGCTTATGTGCATATATGAGGATTCCATATATTGGAGTATTTTTTGTACATGTTTAGCTGGCATGTTCATGTACTTGGTTCTATATATTTTGGGACTGGTGCGTTACAGAATAGAATGCATGTCTCGTTTCAAGATATGATACATAAACACATAATACATATAGGATAATTCACACAGAACATACATACACAATAACTGATATATGCTATATGGTATAAGACCTAACAAGTATATTGGAAACCAAGCTAACACTACAGGACTGAACAGATACCCATGGACTGAACTTCCTATGCTTGGACAAGGATACCTACCTACAGGAATGCATATAAGGGTTCTCACTTGCCACTAGATCCCTTAGAGATAATGTTTGCTAAGGACGATATGGTCTGCCATATGGAGATGATCAGGATAGTAAAGGGTTGCGCAAACATGTCCTATACTAAGCATCAAACATGATATACCAGAATGAATCTCAATTACTCAAGGGTGGCAAGGATATATGTATGAATGAATATGTCGGTGTTCAACATCGCTTTCGAGCATGAGAGTAGGCTGCTGTGAAGGTTGCGAACGAGAATGCGAAGAGGAACTCCTAGACGGGAATCCCTTGATCGCACTTTATTTTTTATCTGGGTTGTGACGGTGGAGGGTTGTTTTTTTACTCCGTTATGATCTGATTGAGAGAGGGAATTGTCGGGCTCAACTTTATTGGCTGAGAGGAACAACAAAGACTCTCCTTGGGATGCTCGGGACTTCTTGACGTACTCGAAAATTGGGAGGAATGGACTTGAATTGAGTCTGGGATCGAGAGCTTCAAATGGAGGACTCCTTCTCCTATTTATAGTTGATAGAGAAGGTAGCACACACGCCTATGGGTAGGTAGGCGCAAGCTTCAGCATTCCATGTGGCATCCCTAAACAGGGGTTGGTTGCGACCAGGCGTACACTTCACTGGTGAGAAGACCATAGCCAACTGCCACGTAGTAGATATGTTGTTAGAGAGAATCTCGAAATGTTCTAAACTCGTTCTTTGGTGTGACTGGGCATTTGGACACATGGCACGTGCCATAGTCACACACATGCCTAGGAATCACTGTCCTAGGTGGCGCGTGGTATATAGGCGCAGGGGTAGAAATACGCGCCTAGGGGGGCTCAGGGCGACATACGCCAATTTTTATTATTCCTGAGGGGAATGAACCTTGACTTCAGTGTTCGTTTCTTTGCACAAGAATTGAAGCGTCGTATGGCGGTCTCGAGAGAACCATGCTCATTAAATACTCAAAAAAAAGCAAATGATAAACATAGGTGGAGGCGTGATGGCTCAGGCGCGTCTATAAAAGTGAGGTGAAGGGAGATAAGGCGCGCTCTTAAAGAGGCGCACGTAGTCAGGGAGCGATTGGTAGTACGCCTATTATCTTCATCAAGACGCGAACAACTTCAGTAATGATGGCTTCTCGACTTTTATGCTGAGGCTGTCTTTTCTAGTAAGGAAAATGAAGCATTCCACTAGAAGCGTCGGCAAGGTCGCGCCTAGATAAGACGTGGCCGATGCTTTGGATGAGGCACGAGTAGATGATTTGGGCCTGCCTTAGAGGAGGCGTCCCAGAGCATAGAGATAGTCTTCTTTCTGATGTCACGTTGCTTCTAGTTAAGCGTGCATAGCACTTCGCCAGGCCTGATGTTAGCATCATACTTTGATCCTGTTGGGGGCACACGACCCATGCGCCTACAAAACCTCCTTTAAAGTTTTCTAACTTTCTTTTGTATAGTTAGAAACACTTTAAACAACAGTGGGGCGCGTGCTAGCACGAGATTTAGCACGATCTCCCTCTGGATAAAAATAGTTGATTCTACACTATCTCGAGCAGATAACTGTTTCGTCTTCCCTTTTATCAAATCACACGTTCTTTGAGGCCTATAAATAGGTGTTGGGAAACCGATCGGTACGAAAGATGAAGTGTCAAGTTCATCGCCATTAATGTCAGGTTCGTTGCATTAAATGTGAGTTTGAGCCTATAAATATAGGCTTTTGGAGAGAGTTTACATTTTGTTTCTCTTCTCCTCTCGTTCCATGGCCGACGCTGCGGCTTCTCCGACTCCTCTCTTTATCGAAGAGGGGAGTGAACTTAGGGCAAGGTCGCCCGAAGTTTTCGCCGACGTGCTGCTCCAAGCCTTTGTTGGGACGCTGACCAATGCTCTTGCTGAGATGCCACTCGATGTCGACGTGATGCCCTTTGCAATAGATGGTAAGCAAACTTACTTTCTCAGAGGCCACCGTTCGTGGAAGTACAATTTAGTTCGTCGGGGCATTCATTATTGTGATATGCGCCTCTCGTACGCCATATCGTAAAGACTTTCGCGTCTTCGTATGCCAAAATATGGCACTTTCTAGCGTGCATCAGAATACGTGCCTCAATTGATTCTATAGGTGCTGCAATGGACACACTGGCATGCGCCATCCGTTGTGCGCGTACGTGCGCCTCTCAAAAGAGCCTGTCCTGGCTTTGTTAGCTTCATGTTTGAGCGTGCTGGGGAAACTTCCCAGTGTGTAGCTTTTTTCCTTTTAAGTCCTTCTTGAAGAAAACTGAGTCTTTTTGTCTTTTGTACAGATTGCATCTCAACTCTCGCCCACTCAAATGGAGCATGGAAGGACATCATAAGTCAGTTGATTCAAAGAGACAAACGTTCTGATGTGGGATTTTGTTACGAGATCAAGCAAAGTCATCCCCATTCATACATCATGCTACCTGTCTTTACTCCCGAGATGAGGCGTATTGTCCGCCGATATAACACCGGATTTACAAGATTAGGACTGATTGTCCAGGTTGGCAACCTGTCTTCCGACGGCTTCTCTACATGGGCGTGGCGACCACTCTGCCCACTCAAGACGACCTTCCTGTTTGTCTTAAAAAATTAATGCAGGCCTAGTGCTGGAGAATTTATGACATAACTGCCCTTTGCCATGGGGCATTTATCACATCACTGCCCTCTACATTGGGGCATTTGTCATATCACTGCCCCTTGCAATAAGGAAGCCGTGAGCCAGTAGTAGATTTCCATTATATGTAATCATGAACATCATTGAAAAATCTAGTCATATAGTAGATTTCCATCATATGTAATCATGAACATCAATGAAAAATCTATCGCATTTTGCTGGCTATGTGAATTTCTTGTGATTTGCGAACTTTTGTAGACTCGTCTTCTTTGATGCATTTTCTTGGAAGGGTAGAAAGGAACGTTTGTTTAGAGGTGATATGAACATGGCAAATGTAGGATTTCCAAACATGTAACTTACTCAGAGGTTAAAGAACATGGTAAGGAATATGAGAACAACTCAGTGGTATTATGGACATATTTGTTCGGTGGGTTTATCTTGAATACACCTAGCACTAGGTGCGGACGATAAGCAACGGTCTTTGTTAACAGAGGTAATATGGACATGTTGAAACAAGATCGATGGGTAAGAATGCATACTCAGAGGTAAATAAGGACATGGTAGACATTCGGTGGGTTTATCTTAAGTACACCTTGAACTAGGTACAAAAAATAAACGATGACCTTGGTCAACAGAGGTAGTGGGGACGTGTTGAACCAAGATTGATAGGTAAGAAGGTATACCCAGAGGTCAATAAGGACGTGGTAGACATTCGAACAAGCTGTAGCGGGAACAGTTATGTAGGAATGGAAGATGAACTGGACACTCATGCATAGTATTTCTTTGAAACTTGTCGTTGATAGGCATCATGACCAAATCTCTATTAGGTTTTGATTGCCGGTACGCGCCATTGGGATAGACCGTTTCTACGACGAACGGACCCTCCCATTTTGGTTAAAACTTTCTAGCAGTCTTGTGAGTCATGATCATCGGCCTTCTTACTGATAAGACCAGATCGCCGACCCGAAATGACCTTTCTTTGACCTTTCTATTGAAGGCCCCAAAGATTCGTGTCTGGTATAGCTCAATGCGTTGTTGAGCTTGAAGGCATTTTTCATTGAGTGCTTCCAACTATTATAGTCGCAAGCGATGAATATCTTCTATAGTCATATAACTGTTAAGAGCTACCCGTAGAGAGGGAATTTGGAGTTCCAAGGGGAGTATGGCTTTACTTCCATATACCAGCGAGAATGGCATACTACCAGTTGGTGTACGGACTATAGTTCAGTAAGTCCAGAGGCATTCACCGAGTTTGTCGTCCCAGTCGCGCTTATGGGAAGACAAGACATTTTTGAGGAGATGACAATGGTTTTGTTGAAGGCTTCGGCTAACCCGTTAGCTGCTGGCTTATAGGTCGTAGAGGCTATGCTCTGGATTCGGTTCTGGTCGCAGACAGAGGGAGCTGCTAACAAATTGCGGGTCATTGTCGTGGATGATCCTCTGGGGTAACCCAAACCGGTAGATGACATGATGCTTGAGAAATTTAATTACGTGGGAGTTTTCACTTCTACAAGTGGTATAGCTTCTGACCACTTGGAGAAATGATCGGTTATGGCCAAGATAAAACGATGACCTTTTGATGACGGAGGGGCGATCGTGCCGATAATATCCATTTCCCATGCTTCAAATGGCCAAGATTCCACTATAGGGTACAAGTACTCCGACGGCTGGTGAACGAAATCAGCATGGATCTGACACATCCGGCATTTCTTAGCATATACCAGGGCGTCAGCTATTATTGTAGGCCAATAGTAGCCCATGCGCCTGAGTCGGTCCTGAAGCTTAGGTCCCTGTTGATGAGCTCCGTAAGTGTCATCATGAGCCTCATACAGTGCATCTTTAGCCTCCTGGCCTGATAGGCATCGTAGTAAAAGTTCGTCGAAGGAGCGACGGTATAATGTTTTATCTTGGGTGTTAGTGTAAAATCGAGGAGAGCGTCTCCTGGCGGAAGCTGCTTCTTTTGCATTATCTGGTAAGATTTCGTACACTGCAAAATATATAAAAGGGGATCGCCAGTCTCGACTGCCTTCTTCGGCCTCTGTGGACTGGTAGGCTTACATGCATAGGTTGCTCTTAGGGCATACCAACTCTTGCCCTATCACTGTGATAGTGTGCTGAGTCCAAGCAGGTGCTGACAATGATGCTGCTAATCCTGCTAGAGCATCAGCTTCCAGGTTCCGCAACCGGAGAACATATTTTATGGAGAATCCTATAAAAGTTGAGATTATGGACATCGCTGCTTGGTGATATGGAATCAGGTTCTCATGTTGGACTTCGTATTGTCCCCGAACTTGGTTGACAATTAACTGGGAATTGCCATAAGCTTTCAGAAAGTCAACCCCTAGCTCTTTAGCCAGTCGAAGTCCGATGATGAGAGAGTTGTACTCAGCAACATTATTAGAGCATGGTTTTGAAAGTGAATATGCTCGTTGGATTGCCAAATCGTCGGGGGAGATTAACACTACCCCTACTCCAGCCACAATATCGCCTTTGGGACCTGTCCTTGAAGCACCGTAAAAGAACAGTCGCCACACCGGCTCTTCTGTAGTGGTGTGGGCATTCATTACTTCATCTGGGATATCTTCGTAGATCTTCGATATCTCGGCTACGGGATAGCCAGCCAGGAAGTCGACTAATGCTTGACCCTTGACCGCCTTTTGAGGGACAAATACTATGTCATAGGGGGACAAAAGTATCGCTCATGTGGCTAGGCGTGAGTTTAATGCCCCTGGCTTGGTCATGAGGACCCTGAGGGGATTGATCCTAGAGATGACGTGAGTCGTCTGCCCGATAATATAATGTCGGGTTTTCTGAATAGCGAAAAAAAGGGCGAGGCACTCTTACTCTACAGGGGTATACCTTTGCTCGGCTCCGATCAGTTGGCGGCTAAGATAATAAATGGCTTGTTCATAACCTGCATCGCTGTTCTGGGCTAACATGGCCCCAAGAGAATGATCCAGAGATCGGACGTACAGTAGGAAGGGTCTTCCTAGGACCGGCGGGTTCGTGAGATATCTTTTAATATCTTCGAAGGCTTGTTGGCATTCCTCGTTCCATACAAAGAATACCCCTTCCTTTATCAACTCGGTAAAGGGTTTACAACGTTCTGAGAGATTGTCAATAAACCTCTGGATGTAGGCTAAGCGCCCCTGAAGACCGCGGAGTTCACGTAGGTTCCTTGGCGGTTGCATTTCGATAATAGCCTTTGTCTTCTACGGATCTATGTAAATGCCCTTCGAAGTTACGTTGAAGCCTAAGAACTTGCCGCTGGACACACCCAGGAAGGACTTGGCTGGGTTCATCTTCAACTGGTGCATCAGAAATCACTAAATCAAGGAAAACGCTCTTTAGCTTTTTCTCCTTCTGCTCGAGTCATTGAGTGGGTGGAAAGTACTGCTCTCCTTAACAGAGACAACCAAATCTTTGTCGGGAAGATGGTTTCTATTTAGAATAAAACTTCCATGCAAAAGGGCATTATGCCTACTCCAAAGAGATCAGGACATGATCTACCAACCTTATGTATTTCAAGATCCTGACGAGGCAAACTACTAGTATCTCAAGTAGATGCACAAACAGCTCCTCTGTCAGACTTGCGCACCTATATCAACATGTGCCAATTAGGCTCAACCTCAGGAAATCACAAGATGTATCAAGCGCAATCTGTACCAGTTAATAACTTACACCAGAGAAAGAATATTGAGGTGAAAGATCATGGGACTTATGCTAACCAGCTTAGCACGTCCTTATACACTCAAGGTATAGGACAACTCAGGAATAGGAACCATGTTCCGAATATCATCAAAGACTATGTTTCTACAACTTCTTCTCGTCCTGTTAGTCACCTCCGTGAACTCTTAATACAGAGGCAGAAGATTGCAAATCTATCCCGTCCAGCGGTGGTCCAACAGCAAGAACATCATTGCAACCACCATCATGAAGTTGTCATCAAATGATGCTCTCAGTCAGCCAAGCGGTCCGTCTTTGACCGTTTGAATTATGTTCAGACTCCTGAACCAATCCTAGTGGACGAAGATGAATTACTCTTTGGTCCTGTCAACATGACAACTCAAAGCACTGGGGGTAGAAAACGTCTAAGACGTAATGCATCCCATAATCCTAGTCAGCAATACATAGATCGGATTCATGAATCCAATGAAGGAGTATATCAATATACTAGATCAAGAAGCCAAGAAATAATCGGCCAAAGGAATCTTCCTTCCGACCAAGACACAATCGGTCAAAGGAATCTTCTTGATTCAAACCAAGATTTCTTCAATCAAAAAGATATCCCTATCACTAATTCTGGGGGTAGTTCTTTATGTGACTTTGATGCTGACAGTAAAAGTTCTAATAGGACCATTCTTTCCACTAGCTCGAACATGTAAGGAGTTTTCAGGCACATCTACGGTAGTAGATTGTACGGGGTCAAAATTACCGGCCAACAAGAGTATTGCGTCCCCGACTGTCCGAATGGAGTGAATCCATCAGAACATAAAGCCAATCGAACATTCCTAGGCTCCGCAGAAAAATCAGGATGACACCGATCAAAATTCTTTCATGCTTCTCCATCGGTAGGATGAGATAATTCTCCTTCATCCATCTTTTGTTCTTTGTTATGCCATGTCATGTGTTGTGCAGTATTTGCAGACATATACATCCTCTGCAGCCTCTTTGTGATTGGCAAGAACTACATGTACTTGTACGGGCGCATCCGTGTTCGGACAACAAGTCGACTTGTACGACTTCATCTTCAGTAGGCGGTACGCGCTACTCGAGGCAATTCTCCCATTGGGCATTTAGTTGTTGAGCCCAGGGTTCAATTTCGAGGGTTCGAAGAATAGCTCATCATCTTCATCGACCTGGTCCATTGACGTCATATTCACTGACAATGTTCTACGGAACACTTTTCCGATACTGGTATCGAAGTCGTAGAAGGAGTCTGAGGAGGACGAATGTGTCACTACCCTATGTCACGAGACTCTGGGTACTTTAGGAGGGATATATCCGAGACCACTACGAGTCTTCTGGTAATATTGATCAGACTTGCCTTCGGAAACATTAATCTTGATCGGCAAATATCGACCCTTTCCGTAATTGAGACCTATATTGTTGTTCAAGTCATAACCCATCTTCTGGATGATGTGCATGGCTTGCGGAGTATAGTGGTGAACCTGAACTGAACGGACTTACGGTTCTGGCTTGTAATGAGTTTGAGTTTGGGAGCCGTCTACTCGGCCAAAGATGATGGGCTCTTCTCTTTCTTTCCTTGCTGGAACTGTAAAATAGGCACCATGCACACGGAGCACTTGTTCTGCGAAATAAATAGACACAATTTGTGTCTGAAATGACAAAACCAAGTTTTGTTCCAGAGCAAAAGCAAGGAAATTAAGGGAGTAGTTTAAGGGCATTCCTTTATTGACAAAGTAGGACAAATCGTCCTTATGAATTACACTGTCAGAAGCGAGAAAGTTGGGCACAATAGCATCATTAAGATCTCTAACCCCGGCTCTTGAGATAGGCAAGGATGGTGTAGGATGAGGCGGACCCTGCAGCTTTACCACAATCCGTTCGACGGAGGGTTCCTCCTTATCGGCGGTTTCCCTTTCAATCGCACCACCAAAGGAGTTATAGCTTGAATTGTAGACGTTGCAGGGCGTTCCTTGGTAGGTGGCCCTCCTTTCAACCGGACTACTAAAGGAGTGGTACCGTCAGATGTGGATGTCTTAGGGCATTCTTTTAGGCATACTTATATTGGCTCTTCAGAGGCGGTTTTCGCCTCGGCTTCATCATCAGCGTCTTCGCCTGAGTCCCTCCAGTATTTCCTTTGGAACAGCCGAGGCTCAGTGTAGCAAACCTCAACCCCTTTAAAGGGGTCAATATCCATGAACTCGGTTTTTACCACCCTATCGCTATTGACATATTTGAAGCATTGGTGGAGGATGGATGGCACGATCATATGCTCATGGATCCACGATCGCCCTAACAGGATATTGTAGCAGATATCTGCGTCGATGACATAGCAAGTCGCTTCATTCTTCAGGTCGCCAATCTGAATCTTTAAACAAATTTTCCCTTCTGGACAACTCTTGCCATTATTGAAACCGCTGATTATAGTTTGAGTTGCAGAAAGCCAATGCATAGAAATCCCCAGTGTATACAGCAGACGATGGGGGATGACGCTTATGGACGAACCAGGGTCAATATGCATACGATCGACCTTGACAGAGCCAACATACCCTGTATAATACAGGGATCGGGCATGCCTATTATTCTTCAGCAGCATATCTTATTGCAAGAATATGATATTAGGCATGGCCTCTACACCGTGGCATGTAGGACATGCAGCAGGGTCCTCATCCGGTTGTTGGATCTGTCCTAAGTATGATTCGACATTCTGTAATGCCTCCGTTAGAGTTTCTCGAGTCTTCTTGGAGAGACGGAGGAGCTCAAAAAGCGACAGTCTGGCCGGGGTGTTGGCTAATTGAGCCAGTATATCAAAATTATAGGGTCGGTCCAACCCTGCAGTGGTGTCCTTTCGGAGGGGCCTGTCAATTGTTGACACAAAGTCACAGTCAACCAAATATTGACAACATTGACTAAATAATATCTGTAATAATTCAATACGACACACGACGTCTGCATTAAGCTCAAGACAGATGACAGCTCAGCCTCCGCTTCTCAGTTGAATTCGAGTCTGTATTTTACACTTTCTTTGAGTCTAGACTAATATAATCTGAGTCATGCTGAGCTCTTGAAACTTAGACTATAGCCTACCCAATAATCCCAAACTCCACCAAACCAGAAATTGCCCAATGGTCCCCTTAGAACCACTCTGTGCTCTGGAGACAGAGTTTGGGCCGAACTCTGCCTCCACAAAGAGTTCGGGCCGAACTCTGTCCCTTAGAAATCAGGAACCCTAATTTTAGGGTTAGCTGGTTACTAGTTGTCCAACGGCCAAATATTTGAATTTTCCTACCCGAATTCTGGCCGAATTCTGCCTATAAAAATACTATAAATAGGGCATGAATTCTCTTATTTCAAATCATCCAATCTTCTCATCTCTTCTCTCTTATAGCTCAAATAAGCTATACCCTTCCCATCTACTAGCCACAAGCCACCTAAGTCTCGAGTGCTCAGCATCTCTCAGTTAGGATTCTTGTGCAAGAGTTGAAGAAGTCGCTTGGACAATTCTAAGCAAATCGCCACTGCGATCCTCTGTAAGAAGTTGACGTGCTCTTCTGAAGTAAAGGCACGGGTTGTAAACTACTATTTCACAAATAGTGGATTTAATCCTGAGCTAGAGTTCTCAGGCCTGGACTAGTCCTCCACGAGGGAAACCAGGTTAAAATCGCTGTGTTTGCGTATGCTTTCTTGCTCTTCATTTACTTTCCGCATTTTACTCTGATTATTTATTATTCCTGAAAGAGTTATTTTTTAATTGGTTATTTTCTATATAAACTCTATTCACCCCCCTCTAGAGTTGCCATCTGTTCTTCAATTGGTATCAGAGCTCTGTTCTCTTTACAAGGATTTACATCCTAGAGCTGATCCATGGCAACCACACAATCCTTGATTTCCAATCACGGTGAAGGACAGTCCACTCATAGGCCTCCCTATTTGATGGAACTAACTACATGTATTGGAAAACAAGGATGAGTTTTTATCTCAAGTCTCTAGACTTCGACCTGTGGACAGTCGTCACTGACGGTTACAAAAAGCCCGCCAGGATAGTTGTCAACGGTGATCTCATTGAGAAATCCCATGACAAATATTCGGACGAAGAGAAGAAACAGGCAAGTCTAGACGCGAGAGCTATTAATGCTTTATTCTGTGCTATAGACAGGAATGAGTTTAACAGGATATCCACATGCACCACATCTCACGAAGTATGGAAGCTTCTAGAAGTGACGCATGAAGGAACCACCCAAGTCAAGGAATCAAAAATCAGTCGTCTTACGCAAGAATACGAGGCATTCAAGATGAAGCCAAACGAGATGATCACATAGATGTTCACAAGATTCCTCGACATCATCAACCCTCTGTCTTCACTTGGAAAGCAATATTCAAATCATGAGAAGATTCGCAAGTTGCTTAGGGGGCTACCAAAAATTTGGAACCCTAAGGTGACAGCCATCATAGAAGGGAACGATCTCACAACCATGTTAATGGAGACCTTGATGGACAAACTCATGACTCACGAGCTTGACCTCAAAGACTTCGAAGAGCCTGCTCCGAAGACTAAGGAGATCGCTCTCAAAGCTCATCGACGAAGGGCTGAGCACGATGAGACCGAAGACGACAACTCTGATGACGAAGACCAAGCCCTCATGGTTCGCAACTTCAAGAAATTTTTTCGCTTCAATAGAAGAAAGAAGGAACCACAAGAAGACGATGAAGAAGAGTCAACCTGCTACGGTTGCAAGAAGACTGGACACGTTCGAAAAGACTGTCCATTCTTGAAGAAAAGCAACCGCTATGAGAAACCATACAAGAGGACCTCATCAAAGAAATATGCCAACACAAGCATTTGGCATGAAAGTGAAGCGAGTGACTCCGAGGAAGAAAAGGACTCTCCTCAAGATAAAGCAAATGTGTGCCTAATGGCAACTTCCAACAAGGTATCTAACGAAACTCTAGACGACTTCTCTTTTGATGAACTTGGCGATGCCTTCACTGATTTACTCGATGATCACAAAAAGGTCATCGGTAAATACAAACATGCCAAGGACAAAATTAAAAGTCTTGAAGATAAAATACAAAGAATTTCTCTATTACTTGATAACATTAGAGACACGTCACCCACTGATATCACTGATGAAGTATCCAAGCTTAAAATAAGCTTACATGATGCTGAAGCACGTATTGAGCAACAAACTCAAGAAATCACTACACTCAACACGTTGCTTGCTGAAGAAAAGAGTAGACACAAGGTTTCAATGCCTAAGATATATGGCTTAAATATTAAGGTTGATGAACTGCAAGCTGTTTCTAAGAGATTAGAAACCAAATTGGGAAAACAGGTTGCTCAACCTCAAACCCAATCATATGGGCATAACACCGCTCAAGCTAGTCAACCACATCATCCTCATGCAGCACGTAACCATGCTTTTATATACACTAACTTTCATAAAACACAAAAACTACGTGCACGTAAGAACACTTCTCATCATGCTGCACAAAGACACAACCAACATCACTCTACATATAGAAATCATCACCATGCCATGCCATATAGACAAAATCATCATGCCATGCCATATAGACAAAATCATCATATCATGCCATATCACCATACTTGCCATATAGACAATATCAGCATACTATGCCACATAGACAATATCAGCATACTATGCCACATAGACAATATCAGCATGCTATGCCACATAGACAACATCACCATGATCACCATGCAAACTCTACACACCATCCACATCATGCTGCCTATAGATATTACTCTCATGCTCCTAATGTAAATAAAAATGCTATCTGTACTTACTTTGGATCACATGGACACATTTTACCATAATGTAGAGTTAGAAGACTAGTAGACAAAAAGATATATGCATGGTTTCCGAAAACTAACTTTTCAGGACCCTCAAGAACTTGGGTACCAAAGGTCACATCTACTCTTGATGTAGGTGGACCTTCCCTCCTCAACTGAAAGTAAGTGGATTCTCGATAGTGGATGCTCGCGGCATATGACAGGAGACGCAAATCTTTTCGCATCACTATCGATGAAGAGAGAAGGATACGTATCCTTCGGTAACAATTTAAAAGGGCACATAATAGATGAACGATTACTTTGGCACCAGCGTCTTGGTCATGCCAATATGGATACTATATCCAGGTTATCAACCAAGAAGCTAGTGAGAGGATTACCCGACATCACATTCAAAAAGGACACGGAATGTGCCGAATGTAAATTGAACAAGGCAACCAAATCCTCATTTCATTCCATCAACTCTGTAAGTACTTCTAGACCCCTGCAACTACTCCATATGGATTTATTTGGTCCTAGTAGAGTAGCTAGTCTTGGTGGTAAACTTTACGCATTTGTTATTGTTGATGATTTTTCGAGATTTACTTGGGTTTTCTTTCTCACAAACAAAAGTGATGCTATTTCAGTTTTTAAGATTTTTGTCAAGAAAGTTCAAAACGAAAAAGGCTACATGATCACTCGAATCCGAAGTGACCATGGAGGCGAATTCGAAAATTCTGTTTTTAAAAATTTTTGTGATTCTAATGGTTTTGATCATGAATTTTCTTGTCCAAGAACTCCTCAACAAAATGGTGTTGTGGAGCGGAAGAATAGGACTCTCGGCGATATGGCTAGAGTCATGTTGAATAAATTTTTACTTCCGAAATATTTCTGGGCAGAAGCTGTCAGTACAGCATGCCACATTTTGAATAGGGTGCTTATTCGTCCCATTACGAAGAAAACACCCTATGAGCTTTGGTTTGGGAGAACCCCCAATGTTTCTTATTTTAAAGTTTTTGGATGTAGATATTTTATCCTTAACACCAAAGACAACTTAGGCAAATTTGATGCCAAAGCTGACGATGGTATTTTCCTTTGTTATGCCGCCAAGAGTAAGGGATATAGAGTCTTTAATAAACGCTCACTAATTGTGGAAGAGTCAACAAATGTGACTTTTGATGAAGATAACAGTGCAGCAAGTACTCTTGATGATGACGTTGAGCCATCAACTTCTACTCCAATGAATACTCCTACCGAAACAAATTCTCTGGAGGGCTTGCCAAAGAAATTCTCTTTCAAGCCTTCTCATCCAGAAAATTTAGTGATAGGTGAAGTTTCACGTGGAGTAACTACCAGATCATCACTAAGAGACTCTATTGCCAGCACTGCCTTTATTTCACAAGTTGAGCCGAAAAATATTTCTGAAGCTTTTAATGATGAATTTTGGATTTCTGCTATGCAAGAAGAACTCAACCAATTCGAGAGGAGCCAAGTGTGGGAACTAGTTCCTAGACCGCCTAATCACTCGATAATTGGTACTAAATGGGTATTTAGAAATAAAGTGAATGAAGATGGTTCAGTCACACGCAACAAAGCTCGTCTAGTAGCTCAAGGATACAACCAAGAGGAAGGTATCGACTACGATGAGACGTATGCTCCGGTTGCTAGACTAGAATCCATTCGGATGCTTTGTGCATTTGCAAATTATCAAAATTTTAAATTATTTCAAATGGATGTGAAAAGTGCTTTCTTGAATGGTTTTATTAAGGAGGAAGTTTATGTAAAACAACCCCCTGGCTTTAAAAATCATAAATTTCCCGACCACGTGTTCAAGCTAAAGAAAGCGCTATATGGCCTTAAACAAGCCCCCAGAGCTTGGTATGAAAGGCTAAGCAGTTTCTTGCTTGAGAAAGGTTTTTCAAAAGGGAAAATTGACACTACACTTTTTATAAAATCTTTTAAAGACACTATTCTGTTAATTCAAATTTATGTTGATGATATCATTTTTGGTTCTACTGATGAAACCCTCTGTCAAGAATTTGCCAAGTGTATGTAGACAGAATTTGAGATGAGCATGATGGGAGAACTCAACTACTTTCTTGGTCTGCAAGTGAAACAAATGGCTAATGGAACTTTCATCTGTCAGTCGAAGTATACAAAGGATATGCTAAAAAAGTTTGATCTTGACAACGTCAAACCAATCAGCACTCCAATGGCTACTTCAACCAAACTCGAACCAGATGAGAGCGGCAAACCCGTTGATCAACGTAAGTATCGAAGTATGATAGGCAGCTTACTTTATTTAACTGCTAGTCGCCCCGATATCATGTTTAGTGTTTACCTATGTGCTAGATATCAAGCAAATCCTAAGGAATCACACTTGACCGCTGTTAAGCGTATCTTTCGATACCTTAAGGGTACGGTTACAGTGGGCCTATGGTATCCCAAGTTAACATCATTTGACCTCATTGGTTACTCTGATGCTGATTTTGCTGGATGCAAGGTCGACCGTAAAAGTACAAGTGGCACGTGTCATTTATTAGGAAAGGCTTTAGTCTCTTGGTTTAGCAAGAAACAGAATTATGTCGCACTATCCACAACAGAAGCTGAATACATTGCAGCTGGGCATTGTTGTGCACAAATTCTGTGGATGAAGCAAACCCTTGAAGACTATAATCTATCTTTCATGCACATTCCTATATTCTGTGACAATACTAGTGCTATTAACTTGACTAAGAACCCTATCTGTCACTCACGCACAAAACACATTGAAATTAGACACCACTTTTTGCGTGATCATCAGCAAAATGGCACGATTAACTTAGAGTTTATTGACACTGATCATCAGCTAGCAGACTTCTTTACTAAGCCATTATCCGAAGAGCGCTTCAATTTCCTTTGTCGTGAACTTGGTATTTTAGATGAAGCTGTCATAAATTGAAACTCACCTACGTAAATATCGATTATATTATGATTCTCATACGATAAACTTGCTATGGGTACAAGCCGAAAGGGCCTTTCTGACAACAAGGCATAAAAGCCTAAGCAACACGGTGCACTAGTCCACAGGACTACCGCTAGCTGGGATCCGGCCCCTGCAGCTAACCCATGGCAACTTCAAACTATTGAATTATAATATATTTCCTTATTTATTATTTGGTTCGTTTTGATTTCTTACTGCTGATTCACTATTTTTCAATTTCATCCTGCTATTTTTCATATTGATTGCATCTTTCAAACTCTTTCTTTCTTATCTTACTTCGTTTCCTATACTTAGCCATTTTTCCATCTTCTGGCCTATTTTTCAGTTCTGGAACAAGGATCCAGAACTCGGGCCGAACTCTGTCCCCAAAAGAGTTCGGGCCGAATTCGGTTCCCATATTCCAGAATCGGGGACAGCCACAGCCGTTTGATCAATTGTGATCCTAAGGTCCAGATTTGCTCCGACCAAAGAAAACCCTCCTCTTATATTCGGGTTTTCATCTCTCTCCTTCATTCTTACCACCACCTTCACCTCTCCAAACATTTTTTTCACAAACCCTAACCCTAGTTTTCTCTCAAAAGTGCTCCATTGCTCATCAAAATCAAGAAGAAGGGCTATTTCCTCATTCTCTTTCACTGTTCATTGTTGATTTGAGGTATCACTCCTTCCCTCTCTCTATTTCAAGTTCTCTATTTGTTTGCAAATGGCTTCTCGCTTGCACAATCGTGGGAAGAGGATCCGAACCGAGGGTGCTTCCTCTTCGAATCCTCCTCCTCCTATTGAGCAACCCGTTGAACAACAGCAACCCCTTCATCCGTTGTTCAATCCACCTCCTTCCCGTGACCCTAATACTTATGACGACCGATTGTTTGTGTCGCTAGACGCCTCCAACGAGTGGTTTAGTGACTTTCGGACTCGTGCGGTCTTCGCGGGACATCCCATAAATTTTACTATTTTCTCACAATTTGAATCTTTGTTTCAAGATCTTTGCTTAAATGAGTTAGTGGCTTCTAACTTTGTTATTTATCGTAGCGCCATACAAATGTTCTATTGTAACTTGACTCACGATGCCACTCACATATATTCCCGGGTTGCCGGTATTGATATTGCTTTTGATGCTTCTGAGTTGGGCGAGTATCTTGCACTCCAAGATCTCGATATTTGGGATAAGCTTGTGGAAGCTCACCAATTCCAATTTGTTGGTGAAACTTCTCTTGAGAGTTTCAAGGAGGAATTACCTAACATAAGTCCTCGCAAGCTTATGGCCTAGCACCTCAACCCGTATTTCTATGAACTTCATCGAATTATTTTTAATACTATTTTGCCAAAAGCTGGCTCCACCGATGAAGTGACATATTTTGAGATCTCTGCTTTGTATCATCTTCATTATCGCATTCCGTTCAATCTTCCACGTACCATGATGGACTGGATGATTAACTGTAGGAAGAAACCACGAGCCCTGGTTTATCCTTTGTATCTTCCTATGATTTTTCGTGCGTTTATTGTCCCTCTCCATGATTGTCCTTTCTTGCCTGCTCCTGCATTCCTTTCCAAGGCACGACGTCTTCAGGCAGTCGTTGCTTCTCCTGAGCCTTCTGAGCATTCTGATAATGAGGAGCCCGACGCCCCTCCACTTGGACAGGATGCGCCATCTCCTCCTGCTACTCTTGACTCCATCCAGACCATGCTGAGAGATCGTTTCGCATTGGAGGACGATCGTTGGACTCAGATGGACTATCGAACTACCCTGCAGATTAGTGCCCTCAGCAACTCGCTGCACGATATCCAGTATTCCATGTCTCGTCACCCCTTTATGCCCATTCCCATGGAGCGGGATCCTGGTCGCGCTGGTTATCGCATTGACGACCCCTGGGTCATGCGTTACCTGGATCCGGATGCTACTATTGTGGACCCCAGCCGTTCATTCACTGATCACTCAGACTCTGCTGGGCCTTCTCGTGCTCCGTAATGGAGATTGGCTACTATCTGCTGCTGCTGATGATGATGATCTTAGTTGATGCATTTTGATTTCTAGTTATTTAGTTTGTTTTTGGATTTATGTACTTAGATGTTCTAAAACTCTGGTTGTGTGTTTGACATTTGGTTCTGTGTGATGACATTTTATGCTTATCGTAGTTTTATATTTTATGCTAGTGACTCATTTTGATTATTCATATACTGTTTCTTCTCTGCTTGGTATAGTTGCATCACTATTAATTGTCTATACTGCAGTTTCTATGCTATTCATTCATCTGCAGTCTATATTGCTAAATGCCACAAGGGGGAGAATTATGTATATTCTGGATATATTTGTTTCTTTCATATATCTGTGCTTGTTTGTGCTTTTTGGAGATATTATTTATCAGGCCAACAGGTTCAATGCATTATTTACGGGGGAGCTATTGCTTCTAGCTCAGCACCGTTTACTGATTACGGGGGAGCTATTATTTCTAGCTCGACATCGATTATGGGGGAGCTATATTGCTATAATCAACTGTGTCCAGGTATGAAAGTTGAATATATATATATTATTTTGCCAATTATCAATATGTGGGAGATTGTTGACACAAAGTCACAGTCAACCAAATATTGACAACATTGACTAAATAATATCTGTAATAATTCAATACGACACGCGACGTCTGCATTAAGCTCAAGACAGATGACAGCTCAGCCTCCGCTTCTCAGTTGAATTCGAGTCTGTATTTTACACTTTCTTTGAGTCTAGACTAATGTAATCTGAGTCATGCTGAGCTCTTGAAACTTAGACTATAGCCTACCCAATAATCCCAAACTCCACCAAACCAGAAATTGCCCAATGGTCCCCTTAGAACCACTCTGTGCTCTGGAGACAGGGTTCGGGCCGAACTCTGCCTCCAAACAGAGTTAGGGCCGAACTCTGTCCCCTAGAAATCAGGAACCCTAATTTTAGGGTTAGCTGGTTGCTAGTTGTCTAACGGCCAAATATTTGAATTTTCCTATCCGAATTCTGGCCGAATTCTGCCTATAAAAATACTATAAATAGGGCATGAATTCTCTCATTTCAAATCATCCAATTTTCTCATCTTTTCTCTCTTATAGCTCAAATAAGCCATACCCTTCCCATCTACTAGCCACAAGCCTCCTAAGTCTCGAGTGCTCAGCATCTCTCAGTTAGGATTCTTGTGCAAGAGTTGAAGAAGTCGCTTGGACAATTCCAAGCAAATCGCCACTGCGATCCTCTGTAAGAAGTTGACGTGCTCTTCTGAAGTAAAGGCACGGGTTATAAACTACTATTTCACAAATAGTGGATTTAATCCTGAGCTAGAGTTCTCAGGCCTGGACTAGTCCTCCACGAGGGAAACCAGGTTAAAATTGCTGTGTTTGCGTATGCTTTCTTGCTCTTCATTTACTTTCCGCATTTTACTCTGATTATTTATTATTCGTGAAAGAGTTATTTTTTAATTGGTTATTTTCTATATAAACTCTATTCATCCCCCTTTAGAGTTGCCATCTGTTCTTCAAAAATGCCCTTCTTTTTCTTTTTGTTTGTCCACCGTCGGCGGTTGAGATGGACCCGGCTTAGAAGTACCAGGAACAACCGATGTTGTTACCGGCGTTGCCTCTTTGCCAGGTGCCTGGTTATAATTACGTGAATATTCTAGACCAGTCCTGGTTGCTTTGGCCCTTTCTTCATCGGATGAGACGGAGAAGTGCAGGTACATATGTGTCCAGTACACATAGATCCTGCTTAGAGATGCACTTATAACATGACAGGAAAAAAATGGGGCATATTCACCTTGCGTCGGTGCAAGGGCGAGTGCGTCTATGCTGGTAAGAAGTCGCACCATGAAATAAACACGAGATTGCTTGCCTACTTACCTATTCAATTCGAATAACATGCTTGCCATGATAACATGCTTTACTGCTTTCGAATATGCCATAAAATCGACCCTAAGGAGAAAATAACAAGATCATAAGCTAAGTTGCATGATTGAACATAAATACTAAAATGTCGATTTAGAAAGTTGGGCTTTTCGTCAGTACATGAGAATACGAATGTACTGATCCCCCACTAGCTTTCATGCAGGGTGCAGGGAATGGATTGCTCGTAGCGAAGCTTCGCTTGATCGCGCAGAGGCATGGAATGCTGTAGCGTTTCCTATTCTTGAGTCCCAGTTGACCCAAGGATAATCAACAAACGTACGAATTCACGTCCACATTACCTTTGAATTCTACTATCTACATCAATGACTTGTCACGTCCACGTTACCTGTGATAATGTTGTTTCAGAAATGATAATATATCAAAATTATATTCTGTCATGTTCACATTACCTTTGAACAAATCTAATATATATTGTTATTTTCAAGAGATATGTCACGTCCAGTACCTCTGAACATATTTTTTAATCCTATCTATTACATGTGTCTTAAACAGATATATATAATAAGTGATAGAGCCACATAAAGATCATTAGTTTTCATTCAATGACATGCAAACACAAAAATTATTACATTCATCATTCATCAAAAAGTGTTCAAAACAAAAAAAATTATTACATTCAAATAATTTTACTTTGGAGACTGGGTGCTAAGATCAGTAATCAGCTTCTTCAAAAACTCAGCTCGCTCCGCCATGGTAGAAATCACTCTTCCTGGCCTAGTCTCTACTGAACTCTGGCTACAAAGTTTGCAGTGATGTGTCCTGACGTTCTATCTCTGCACCCCGAACTTGGACAAATTCATTTCATTTCATGGTCAGATCATCTAAGCAGCTCGAGGTAACTAGAGATAATTCATGCGTTTCTTCCTGATGCTTGCTAGCTGCCGTGATTGACGAACGAATTCTGGCAATTTCAGCCTCTAGCCCTTTAAGGCGAGCCTGACCCTCAGTTGCTTCTTTTTTGCTGTCTACTGCCCTTGTCTTGTAAAGCTCGAGGGAAGAAGTAATCTCGGCAATTGGTTCTTCCTCATCAGAAACCTCGATGTCGACTTCTTTCTCTGATTCTTTAGAGGCTTGGTTGTCTTCACTAGAGCTTTCCTAATCATCGACCTCAGGGTTATCGTATCCCTCGGTCTCGAGTATAGGATCCTCAGATCCCCCAACTTTATCATTTTCTGGTATCGGTGGGAACTCTTTTTTCCCTCCATGAACGAGACTCGTGATACCATCAAGCATGGGTGAGTCTCGATCTGGGTATTCATATATGATGGTTATTTCGAGTTCCTCAGCTTCGGGCCCGAAATTCTCGAAAGATCCAAAATCAAGTGGTCGATATACTATGATCTTTCTTTCAGGGTTAATTTCACCCTCAACTTCGGGCTCAATATGCCCCTCTCATGTTTGTTGATCATCGGGGTTGATTGCACCCTCAGATTCTATATCGAGGGCTTAATCACCCTCTGCTCTGGTCTTCAGGTCTCAATGTTCTCAGTATCGAACAGTATGGTAGTAGATACTGGTAAGCTTTCTCCAGTGTTTAAAACATTGATACCCAATACATCATCTAAAGTACGATCGTCTTCAAAAACAAATGACCGTTTGGCACCATTCAAGTCCTCGTCATCTTGAGGAGACTTCGCCATAGCTTGAGAAGAAGTGACCTGGGTGCTAAAAGGTAGTTATCTTCTTCTTTGTTACGGGTTCGACACGCCCGAAAGGAATATGAGTGGAAACAGGAGGACTGATAGATAATTCCTTCGACAACGAACGCGAAAAGGATATCACTAAGAAAAAAGATGTGTCAGCATATCTTATTAAAAGAATTAGTTATAAAGAATGAGGCAACAATAATAAGCCTTACCTGGATTGGGGGAGTCATTTACCGTTAACACTTGTTCTCGTAGAGTCGGTAAAGGCAGCAACACTGGCTTGACTCTAGCTGGGCCCGACTCTTCTGTTCTAGCAGCCTTCCTGGCTAAAGATGCTGCTCCTTGACTAGCTTCTCTTGCAGAAGCCTTCCTTTTCTTGCTGACAAAGGGTGTAGGATCATTCTGGGATGACAATTCTTCGCTCGAGTGAAGACGAGTTTGTGATATCGTGACCCTAGCATCAGGGGAGGCAACCATCTTCTGATGGGTATCTGCTTTACTTTTCTTCTTCTTCTTCTTCTTCTTCATCTTCTTCTTCTTCTTCTTCTTCTTCTTCTTCTTCTTCTTCTTCTTCGGGGAAGATCTCGAGAGGAGGAAGTCTGAGTTCCTTGCTGAGGTGGTATGATCGGAATATATATGGCAGATAATATTGGATCTTGATCTAAATCAACCGTTTGTAAAGGTGCTTCAACAGGTTCATTATCCTCTGCCTCCGCTAGGTTGATTTGAGCAGACGCTAATCCCCTTGGATTTCCCAAACGGCTTGTGAAACTTGTCCTCGGATCATAACCCTCGAAGAAGGTATTGGCAGAAGTTTAAAAAATCACATATGTATTCAATATATCCAACGGCGGGTTGATATCAGGCAGGTTGAATTGAGCTTCCGTCCCTCGAGAGCTATAATATCGCCAAGCGTGGGCTCCATCTACTAAACCACCAACTCCCTCTAGTACCGTGGTTGCATTACCTATATGCAATTGATCGTATCTAAATTGTCGAGCAAATCTACTCGACAGATAGGGTTCTAGATAACACCCGTCATAAACACGATAGACCAAGTGTGTTGGTCTAATTGCCACCAACCAAAGGAATAGTTCTGTATCCAGTAGGGTGTGGACATTCTCTATGTCATAAAAGGATTCGAGCCCATCATATTCGGCCCAAACATCTGGGATTTTGTAATAGAATACCCAGTTATTTCCTCGATTCAATACCCTACGGCAATCCTTGATCTTGGTTACATTCTACTTCAACCTCTTATATTTACAAAGAAGAAGTCCTACTACATTCTCATCTAGAGCCTGTCCAGGATTCATCGGAGAAGGATGGTGATAGAGCAACCATCTAAACAAATAAGTGAAGGGCAATTATGTGCGAGGAAATTCACCCCGCTGAGGGTTTGACAGCAGTACAACATAGAGTTCACGAAGGACGGCACGTAATCTGCATGTCATGCTGCTAACAAATCCGTTGGTCGCCCAAATACCAGACGAATATCTGCAAAAAGGGTTCCTGTGTGGATCCTGTCTACCACATAGTTGCCTGGAACCACGAAATGTCTTAGCCAAATGGATAAGAATCCGGCTAACAAAGCTTCTTATGACATACACCTGCCACTTTGTCGATCATAACTTTCAGCGGTAGTCCTAGCCGGGAAGCCGTTACATTCTTCAGTCAGCTTGTGATCGCTGATCTTTGATTCTATCATAAAAGCCTCAAGTTCTGCAGGGCTCAATGGTTGAGAGACCCAAGGCCGGCAATACAATATGTCATTGCATTTTTCCTTCTTATCATGGCCCAGGATAAGATATACTGTCCATTTCGAGGTATAACATTTCCCTGTAGCCTTCTTGTCCATGTAATAGGAACAAGCAAAATAGTGGCAAAGAAGCTCTTCAAAGACTTCAATCATCTTTGGATTGGTCTTCTTCAATCCATCCATTTCTTCTTCTGTCGGGAAATACTCCTCGTAAGGATATCACCTGGTGGGAAGAAAAGAGATTTGACGCATCTCATGAAGCGCAAACCCTATTTCTCCATGAGGTATGGCAAAAGTGTTTTTCTCCAGATGAATCTCTCCAGCAAACCGAGGAAGAGATTTTGGTTTACTGCCACACCATAAGCAGATGAATGAATAGCATGATACAAGCACAGTGCTGTGAGTTCAAGGGCACAGTGCGATAGAGCCCACTGAGAGATGTCTCTCCAACGGTTGTTATTGTTGTTCATCAAGCCCGTTATCCTAGGCATCTTTGAAGGATAAGATCCTTTCTTCTGATAAAAAAGATTGGCAAAAGTTTGCACTTGAGACGACATTATCAAAGATGACTTCTCAGAGGGAACGTAACTTGGACGTAAGCTTCGCATATGCAGACTATGCTGACATATAGACAAACTATAGAATATGTCCCTTCGCTGTGCACCATAATAATGGAGTATCTTTCCAACCTTCGCTGTTTGCGTAGGAGTTAGATGCCAGTCCATTATGTGGGGATGGCTGGCATGGGCGTATAATTTTAGAGACAGGCCCTTCAGCAAGCCTTGAAGAAAGACCACCGTATCGTCTCGCAGAAAGAGACGATATCTTCTTTCTGCTTGCGGCTGAGAAAGTGGGTGGACAGCATCACCGAAGAGGAAGAGCGGCTTCGGATATAAAACACGGCTCGCAGACGACATAGGTTGTCCATTTATCATACTCAGAAGAGTGTTACTCTAATCAAGTCATGTCTATCTCTGGGTTCCTCTTCAGATGATTGAGGAAACCGCACGTGAGAAAGATCTTTACGATACATGGGAGTGTTAAATGCACTTGCCATTTCTTCGGCATGCAGGTCCTCTCGAATATCGACTGCAAAAAAAATTAAAACAAAGATTTAGATAAACTATCATCTTTTTGCCTTAAAGACAGAGGGGCGCCTAAACCACAAAGTGGCGCCTAGTTCCAAAAAGGCGCATGTAAATGTTAAGAATGGTAAAACCATAACAAAATTGACAAACTTCGTCAAGCAACTATTGGGAGTACAAACTAGGCCAGGTAGGAATTATATGGATATAAATGTTACGAAAATCAAGTCTAAATCTGCTTTCATTCACTAAATGTGTCAAAAAAGTAGAATTCTTGATTAAAAAATGATGGCAGCCAACTTGGACTCCAAAAAACATACCAATTCCAAGATGAAATTTGTTCACCAACAGAAGATGAAGATCTCTACACATGCTCCTCGGTTGTCTCCAACATGCAATTTGTTCAATTTTGGACAAAAATTTTGGCTTTTCATAACATCATTAATCAGAACAATTACGAACAAAAATTATTGCAAAAATTAGCAACAAAAACATAGATTATGAAAATAATGTACAAAAATTAAGGCAAACCTTCAATGGTGAGAAATCCTCGACTGTGGAGGTTGTGTCACCGCCGACTAATTTCTCCACGGTGGAGGCGTGCAGGCACGATTGTGGCGAGCACCAACCCCCCCTCCCCCCCCCCGCAGCCCACCCCCAACCCTCCCACCATCCCCTCCCACCTCCACCCCCACGGCCAGCCACCCCCACAACCCACCTCCAACCCCCCCGGGGCCAGCCTCCCCGCTGCTACCCCTCCCCAAACCCCTCTAGTACCCACCCGCCAGCCAGCCCCCCTAAACCCCACCATCGCCAGCACCACCCGCGGTGACCCCCACCACTGCCAGCACCCCACGCGGCGACCCCCACCATCGCCAGCTTCACCGGCGGCGACCTCTACCTCCACCCCCACCCCGCCGTGGCCAGCCCCCCGTGGCTAGCACCCCCCCGCTGCCCGCCCCCTTCCACCACCGTCGGCTCCCCTCTGCCCCCCACCGTCGCCCAAGAGAGAGTAAGAGAGTTACCTCGATCGTACGCGTCCAAGAGAGAGAGAGGAGAGAGAAAAAATTGGAGGGAATAAAATTTTCCCTCCGTCGGTTCAACTTAAGCTAGGCTTTTAACTTAGCGACGGACTAGCGACGAATAAACTTCGTCGCTACTTAGTCGTTAATCTCATGCAATTTTTTTTTAAATATTTCTAACCACTTAGCGACAGACTGTATGTCCGTCGCTAATATCCCATCATCGGGTCGACGGATTATCTGTCGCTTAATAGTCGTCAATTCCTCCGTCAACTAGTGACATTTTCTCGCAAATTTTTTAAAAATTTTCTGCCAATTAGTGGCTACCGAGTGACTACTTGCCGACGGGTTTTTATTCCGTCGCTATGTTACTGACGGCGTGCCGATGGATAGGCGACGAATGTTCACCCTTAAAAAAATTGGTGCACGATTAGCCGAGAAGTCGTCGCCAGGTTGTCGGTAGTCCGTCGCTACTGACGACGGATTTATTCCGTCGCTAAAACACCGTCGCCAATTTACTTTATTTTGATAGTGGATGACCACCCAATGAAGTCATGTGGCATGATTTATATTTAGTTGTCTTTCTGGACTTCGAGGACGAAGAAGGTGTCTCAAAGTCGGCAACTAAGTTGGGATGGATCTACATGATTTCTTCTTTGTCGGTTGACAAAGGGACAAGACCGTCACTTCATGCTGGTGGAAGGTTGACGATCTCCAAGGTGGCTTTCAGAATGGGGACAACTCCATCCTGCACAAGTTGAGCCAAAAAATTACCAACTTGCAGAGAGACGACATTGGCAGTCACCGTCTTCTCATCCTGCTGAAGAGTAATCGCGCCAGCATTAATTAGCTCCTGCATCTTTCCTTTAGCACATAGCATGCCCTTGTCGGATGTCCTAGAAACCTGTGGTACACATAGTATTTAGGATGGTCAATTTTACCTACTTCATCTGGCCGTTTTACTTCGGGCAATTGAAGTTTATTGCTCTTGATTAGGCAATTGAAGATACTCATGACGTCATCCTCATCCAAGGAGTACTCCTCTTTCGGATGATGTGCTCTCTGTGGCGGTGTCGTCGTGGTAGGTGTTGATTGACCCACATTGACGGCTAAAGCTTCTTTGCCTTTTTGGTTGATGGCTAAAGCTTCTTTGCCTTTGATATTGATGGCCACATCTTCTTGGCCTTTGTGATTATTTTGATGACCACCACTGTTGATATGTTCCTCTTTTTCGAGATTAGGCATCTGGATGCCTAATTGTTTGAACTTGTCAGCACTGTCTTCAGCCGCCCTTGCACTTACCATAAAGAAAGGCCATTCTCGGTATTACGTAGATCCAGTCCACATACTGACTATAGGTAACAAGTTTGATTTGCATGTGCCTATAGTCAGAGCATTTGGAGTTTCTAGAGGCATTTTGAGTGCCTCTCGTCGGAAGCGCTCAATGAAACGTTCAGCAGTTTTATTAGGCCGTTGTTTAATTTTGATGAGGGCTAACATGGTCATGTCATTTGTTCCCTCATAAAACCTTTCCAAGAACATTTGCTTGAACCCTTCAAAGAAAGTTATGCAACCATCTGGCAAGCTGCGATACCAGTCGTAAGCTGCACTTCTAAGCATCCGACAAATACTCTAGTAAGTAGAGCATCGTTTGGCTGAAGTTGATCAGTCATTACCTCAAAGTGATTGAGGTACTGGCTTGGAGATGAACTGTCGTCAAACAATATAATGGTAGGTGGCTTGTACTTAGGTAGGAACGGGACTTCCTTCCACTCTATGGGGTAAGGTTGTTTGATCCCAAGCTTATGTAAGCTATCCTTCTTCTTAAAAGCTTCGAACTGGTTACCCAAAAGCTTTACTGCCTTATTGGTGTCCCTTGATGCTTGGGGAGCAGTAGACTGATTCGATGTGTTAGGAGGTGGGACTGCATGATAAGCACCACCCCCAACACCAGAAAGACTTAGAGTTGGTATGGTGGCATTGTGAGGAGGATGTACCCCTAAACCAGTGTTAGTAGGAGCAGATGCTGCTATTTGTTCTTGGGTTGGAATTAGATTCGCAATCGAAGGAACAATAAGTTGTGCTATGATCACGGCATGCATGCTTGCCATTATCTTAGCCATATTTTTCAAGCCGGCCTCTTAAGAGGCAATCCTTTGCTCCTGACTGCCAGAGCTGGATGCACCTTGTTCCTCATTAGTGACATATGCGGTCACTTCTCGGGCTAGAGATGGCAAACTAGTATAAAAGATAGTCCGCTCAGAGCTTTCACTATCAGCATCAAAATCATGTTGGGTACTACCCCAGGATAAGGGATGGAAAGATTCCTTTGACCGATTGAATCTCGGTCAGAGTCACGAAGATTCTTTTGACTGATTGAGTCTTGGTCAAAATTTGGAAGATTTCTTTGACCGATTGAGTCTTGGTCAGAATTTGGAATGTCTTTTTGGTGAAGGACCTCTCCGAGATGAGGAATAGGAAGATTCATTTGACCGATTGAATCTCGGCCTCTTGATCTTGTGTTCTGGGAGACTCCTTCGTCGGAACCACGGATCCGATCCAAGTATTGTTGATAGGTATTATGGGACGCATTACATCTTGGACGTTTTCCACCCCAGTACTGCAAGATATCATATTGACTGAAGCAAACATCAACTCATCTTCATCGGTCAAGGTCACTTTATGAGGGTGACGTTGTAAGTCAGAAGAACGATTGTAATTCATGCGATCGAAGATAGTTTGTTTGGCTGATTTGTAACAACATTGTACTTGAGCCTCATGGGATGCAGACTGGAGTTCCTTGCATGTGGTGGTTGTAGAGGATAAATCTCTATCCACTACTATGATCAGTTTAGGAAATTGAGGGTAGTTCAAACGGTCGAAAACAGACCGTTTTGCTGCCTGGCAACAACACTTAATCACTATCTCATGGTTACAAATATGCTCCGTAGGTGGAGTCACAGATACATGAGATAGACCTGTGAACTTCCTCTTTTGTACAAGAATCTCGTAGAGATCGGTTACATTGACGGGATAAGAGGAAGAAGAACGTACATACTTATGGATTACATTAGGAACATGAACCATATTCTTGAGATGTCCTCTCCCTTGAGTGTACAAGGAAGGACTGAGTTGATTGGCATAGGTGACAGGGTCTTTGACTTAGAAGTGTTCCCTTTGCGCAGATCAGTAACTGGTGCAGACTGCCATTGGCACGCCTTGTGGCTTGATGAAGCTGACTCTGATTTGCGCCTGTTAAGATAGGTGTGCATGTCAAAGTGGTGCACTTCTTGTGTGTCTGTCTGGGACACCATCAACTTTCCCTATTTAGATCTTGATATACACAGAGTTGGTAGATCCTGATTTGGATTGAATTGACGCTTAGGAGTATGCAGAATGCCCGTTGCCCTGTGCACCCTATTCCAGCTTGCTTGGCATGGCACAAATGAGTAGCAGGAAGTCGATTTTAGGCATAATTTACTTTCTTACAATTGACTTGATTGTCTCTGCAAGAGAAGCAGAGCTTCTTCCCAAAAGGGTTCGAACAGTGATTGGCACAAGGGCACAATCAGGAGTATTTTCCACCAAGTCCAGGACCGAGAAAGAACGAGAAAAGGCCAAAGGGTGCTTTCCTTTGTTCTATGCAGGAGCAGAAATGGATAGGTTCTGTACCAAGTTCAGAACTGGGAAGGAAGAGGGAGTAGCCAAATGGCATTTTCCTTTGTTCGGTGCTAAGTCAGCAGTTGGTGTAGTCTGTGCAAGGGCACAATCAAGGGTGTTATCCACCAAGTCCAGGATCGGGGAAGAATGAGGAAAGGCCAAATGGCGCTTTCCTTTGTTCTGTGCAGAAGCAAAAATGGATAGGTTCTCCACTAAGTTCAGAACTGGGGAGGAAGAGGGAGTAACCAAAGGGCATTTTCCTTTGTTGTGCACCAAGGCAGCAGTTGGCGCAGTCTGTGCAGAAGCTGTAATTGGTGATCTGGAAGACTTAGGAGTCCAGATGGCGCACTTCTTGTTCTTGGCCGCAACAATAGCCCGCCTTGCACCCCCAATGCCAATCATGGCTTCGTAGGCTATTTGGACGACTTGAACGACCAAGGTCTTCTGTGTCTTGCCGATTGATGCAATATTATATTGAGTTGTTACCTAATATCGGAGGAGAAAGTCGTCCCCAGCAGATTCGTAATTTTGTTTGTGAGAACAAAAGTTTTACAAGAAAACTAGTTTACAAACTAAAAACAGAAAGTACAAGAGTATAATTTGATTCTGGGGAAGTACAACTGTAGGAATCTGATCTGAAGACGATCACTCTATTCCTTGGACGATGTGATATCGAAGACACGAGCCTCTTAAGAATGCAGCAACACATTGTTTGGAGATTATGATCATTAGTGATGCCTTAGAACTGATTTGGAACTCTATTTATAGAGTTTTAAAATAACTGTCAGTCAGTTATCCTGAGTGGCGCGTACTATATTTTGCGCGCCATTCACTCATTTTTGCGAACAGTTATTTGAACTGCTAGGGACGCGTGGCATTCTGTGAGAGAGATGCGCGTGGTCTAGGGCAGTGTAGTAGAGACGTTCTTCGAGATTAGTGGCATGCGCTCCATGTCATCTGACTTCTGAATGAAAATTGACTGAGTTACGCCCACTTGATAGGTGGCGCAAGGCACAACTTGATAATTGGCACCCCTTACTCATTCTGGAAGTTCTATAATCATTAATTACCTCGCGCCAAATAATAATTGGCGTGAGCTAGCTCTCAACATTTATTGCAAAGGCTGACACAGTCTTCTCGAGCGTCGCATTGCTCAGGATTCGAAGGAATTTTTTGATGGATTGTCAGAAATCATGAAAACTGCTCCAACTTCTTGAGGAAGCTTGCCACTTGGTGCCCGTGTACCCTAATAGTTGGCACCACCTGAGTCTTAGCGCAACCTCAATGGCCAGCACCTTTTTGAATCCTAGCGCCATTTTATGAGTGGCGCCTAATCATTTTTGAGCTTCTACAGACGTCTAGGGCATTGCTTATCTTGTGGTTTTATTCAATATTTGCCAGAGATTGTCCACAGCTGAAAACCACCGCAATGAAACAGATGCTAAGGCCAGCAGCACTAGGACTAGCAATACCCCAACTTTTAGCCTCTATAGGACATCCTAGAGGCCCTTTCTTGGCAGACCAGACATCACAGTTTAGACCAGCTTGACATGAGTCGAACAATCAGAGACAAGGGCAAGCATTCACCTGTTGGCCTATTGGTCATGATCACACCTAATTTTGATAATCAACGTCAACTTTGGATACGCAAAATATATATACTACTACAGTTTTACAAGTTTCAAGTCTGTACCTACTACTGTTATAAGCTATAAAAGTTTCGTCGTCATCATGAACCAAAAATAATGGAATCAAGATCAAGATTTTTGCATATTTCTTCTATATTTTATTTTTATTGAGTCTAAAAATAAATATGTAAGATTGATCAAGATCGGACTAGCATAGCTAATCTCAATCCACAAAAAAAAAAAAAAAAAAAAAAAAAAAATATATATATATATATATATATATATATATATATATATATATATATATATATATATATATATATATATATATATATATCCAAAGTCCATATTCTAATATAGCCTAAAACCTATCTAAATTGGTCCAAACAAGTGTGGTATAATTCAGACAGAACTCGGCTAGAACTCGGTCCGAGTTCGGTTAGGGTAGTTTTATTTTTGTTTTGAATTTCCTTGATATATGCATCCAACGTTCGAATGCGAGATTTCTGTATCTGAACTCTGTCCGAATTAGGTCTAGAAAAATACTATAAATAGATATGAACTTTCATATTTTCAAATCTCATTCACTTTCTCTTCTCTATCTCCTTAAGTGTTTTCTATGAGCTACACATTCAAATCTGGCCTATACCACTCTTAGCCAAGCTAGTACAGTTTTTGTTTAATCTAGAGTTTGGAATTGAAGAGTTGTATCAGAGGCTAAATTAAGAAAATGTTCCAGTTTTCAAATTGCCTTCTGTAGTTGGTCGTGCACTCGTCGCCAAGCACGGTATTGTGAAGTCGATCATGCACTTGTCCCCAAGCACAGTGTTATAAGAGTTACAAATACTCAGTTAAAGCTTGTGCCATAGTGGATTAACATCGAGCAGGAGTACTCGAGACTGGATTAGTCCTCCACGAGGGAAAGCAGTATATATCGTTGTGTCACTTAGTTTGATCTTCTTAACTCTTACTTTACTGCAATTCATTTATTATTATTATATCATTTGCTCTTATCTGTGTAACCTCCGTTAACCCAATTCTTGGATTTTTTGAATTTTTGTATTTCTTTTTTCGGTTCTCTGAATTTTGCCAAGTCTTTGAAAACGAGAATTTTTATGAAATATATGATCAGTCGTAATATGCTATAAGTATTTCAGTCATTGGTTTAAAAAACTATATTATGCAAGTTAAATGATTTCATGTCTAGAATTTTCATCAAATATAAATATTTCTTCTATATACGAAATAATTTGTCAAAATATTATTTTTTAATTAAATATGGTTTACTTATTGTTAAATATTTATTTTAAAAACCTATAGTTATAATGATTATAAGTTATTATATTTTTCTCGTATTGGATATAGACCAATTTTGGTCCTAATGTTAGCCTACCAAGTTAGGACTTGGATTGTGGACTACAACTTGAAGTTAGCTAGTAATGGGTAGCTGGTAACTAATTGTAATTAGCTAGTGATGATTAGTAAACTAATTGTTAGTTGTTAGTGTCGGGATTAGTTATTATTAATTTTTGCTAAATTCCCTACCTATTACATTTACATTTTTGTCATTAGGGTTTTCTACCATACCATATAAATATTGGACACTCCTAATATTTTAAATCATAACACAGTTCCTAAACCCTAAGTAGATCTGTAGCCGCCAACATTCTGTCATCCCACTCCACCACACAACCTCTCCCCGACCCCGTCTCCTTCCGCTCGACAGCCCTCCTGACCGACGCCACCCCGGTGCCACCATCACCATTTTTGACCTCCCCCTGATACCATGCCACCCCGACCACACCATTGGTCCATGCGAACACACCACCACACCTTATCGACCCTAACACCCGGCCATCCACCTCCTCCTCCTGGCCAGCCTCGACAACCACCACCGCCTCACACCAGACAAACACAACCACCCACCCTGTCTACAATACTGGAACCGCCCCTAGCCGCCACTTCACCGCCAACACCATCCAACCACCACCACCACCATTAAGAAATAAAAGAGAGGAGAAGAGGGACCTAAACGTGCTTCCGTCGCACCGTCGACTCTGGCCCAGATCCGGTAATGTCAAACTCCAAGCACCACCACCTTTCTCCTCCTCTGCCACCAACGGTGTCTACACCTCCACCGTGGCTCCTCCATGTCGTTGCCATGCCCGACCCCCAGATCCTGACCTCCTCCGCTCGACCCCGAGCCTCCGGCGACCGATCTGCCCAGTTAGTCGCGGCCATTCCAGCATCGTGCTCACCAGGCGATTTCAGTGTTCTGCCTCCCCGATCCGTTCCACTCTTGAGCATCGACGAGAGTTGGTCGCACCACCGCATCGATCGATCCTCCGCTCGCGCCTCGTCGAGCTGCCCTAGCCGGCGCCAGAGCCCCCTGGCGAGACTCGCTGCGCAGCTCCGCCCATGGGCAAAGCCCCCTGTGAGAACCCCTCATCTCCCCTTTCATTTCTAGTGTCTATCTCTTCTCACTTAAGTATTTGGGAATGCAAAGGAAGCAGCCAACTAATGCAACCTAGGATTAATTGGGGGTTTTGATATTTTTTGGGCTGAGCTTTGTAACGATAGCTTATGACCCATGTGGGGACATTAAAGTGGTTAGGCTAATATTAGTAATTAAGGATTTATAGAAAGATGAATGACATTAGCATTTGAACCCCCTATCTTTTAATTAGATGTTATTAGCTACATTATGGGTTACTGATTTTGGGCTGAGCCAGTTTTAGTGTGTGTAAATATATGGTATATATATAAATGTATGTATGTTTATAATTTGTTTTAAAGGTAAATAATGTATATGCATTGTACTTTTATTGTCATTACTGGTATTATTAATAGTTTTGTTTATCTGAAAAATTATATAAAATATATAGTAATATTTCTAAAATATTATGATTAAGTTTTTGGACCTAAAATCCAATTTTACAAGTTGGAGGCTTAGTTTAAAATATTTTTCTATATTTTCAAATTCATGTATATATCCAAAAATATTACGATTAATAAAAGTATAGTTTCTAGTTATTATAAATAGATTTTTGGATTGAAAGGAATTGTGTGTGTGTGTGTGTGTGTGTGTGTGTGTGTGTGTGTATATATATATATATATATATATATATATATATATATATATATACTATTTGGGCTATTCTTGACTCAATGGAACCACCTGTGCCGTCGTTTGGGACTATCTTGGGGTGCATAGCATCGTTACCTATTTTGTGTCGCGTTCGTGTCGCGCACGTCGACTCCAACCAAATTGAGACGAGTACCTACCTATGATTGTTTTTATTATTATAGTATCTATATTACCTGCTCTAGACTACTTTACTTGATGTTGACACACTGTTACATGGACTGATGCTAAATGGATCTTATCAGGAGATGTTATCCCCTTATCGGGTACATCGGGTATTCTATGTTCATGTACTTTATCATGTGCGTCATGTACTCCTTTTATTCATCTTATTCTCTCATGTACTTCATGTTCTTCATGTGTAAATAACAATCATGTACGTAATGTGTCGTGATTAGAACCATGTGTATTGATTGGGGCGGGGGAGTAGAAGTAGTTATGTAATTACATCCCTAAGTATAATCATGTACATGTCGATTATACAATTCACGTATAATCGAGTTACCGTAGAATAATCATGTGCAACCTAAACCAATCACATAACTGTCTTGTGCTCTAAATCACTTGTGTTCATTTCTAGTTATTATAAATAGATTTTTGGATTGAAAGGAATTGTGTGTGTGTGTGTGTGTGTGTGTGTGTGTGTGTGTAAATATATATATATATATATATATATATATATATATATATATATATATATATATATATATATATACCAAACTAGACTATTTGGGCTATTCTTGACTCAATCGAACCACCTGTGCCGTCGTTTGGGACTATCTTGGGGTGCATAGCATCGTTACCTAAGAAACCTTACTAGAATCACTTTTCTCTGATTGTTTGGACTTGGATCTGCATTCACTCTTGTAGTGGCCTTTCTTGCCACAATTGAAGCAAGTCACGTGGGACTTGGACTTCTGTTGCTTAAATGAAGGACCCTTCACTTTCATATTAGTAGAATCCTTCTTTTTGTGATGAGAAGCCACCTGCTTCCCCTTGGGCTCTCTTGTCTGCACCATATTGTCCTTAGCCAACTGTTTGGACAGAGTGTCTATCTTCTGTTGAGAACACATCTCGTCCTCAATATGGATCTCTTGAAGGAGATCTTCCAAGCTAATATCCAGCTTCTTCCGATGCATTCTTGCATAGAATATACTCCATCCAGCAGGAAGTTTAGAGACAATCCCTCCAACAACAAACTTGTCAACGAAGGGTATTTTCTCGTCTTCTAGCTTCTGGCGCAACTTCAAGAACTCTTTTACCTGAGGCAACATTGCCTTCTCGTCTTAGAAGAGCAACTTGTGGTACTTCTCGACGATGAAGATTTTCGATCTATTGTCGTTGTCTTCATACAGCTTTCCAAGGACTCCCAGATGTCCCTGACAGAAGTATTCTTGGAGTATGAATCTGCCAGGGAGTCTTCCATTGCATTCAGAATCAATAGCCTACAAAGACAATTATCCCTTCTCCATTTGGTCAGTTTGACTTGTGCAGCAGCAATGGCATCTGTTGTACCACCTTCTGGAGTCGTCGGTCCTTCTGGAATCGTTGGTTCAGCCTCGATCAACACATGATTGACGTCCATTAGTTGAAGATTAAGGGTGATTTTTCTCTTCCAGATTTGAAAGTGTTCTCCGTCGAACTTCTCCAGTTTGTTAAAGCTGGTATCGAGGAGAGAGGCACGAGAGTTTTCCATTGTGCTGGTCTAGCTTTGAGATTGTTATTACCGGGGCACAATTTTTAATGAAAAACTGAGAGAATGAAACAGCTGTAAGAACAACGTTCCAGCACAACGCTTCAAGGAAGGTGCGTAAAAGAGATCCTAGGAGGATTCTGGAATATGAAAATATAAAAAAATTTGTAAACGTAGCAAACGATAGTAGTACTTCTACTAATCGAAATGCTAAAGGCAGCAGCGAAGATGACTGACAAAATATGGAAAAAGGTGGTGGCCAGCTGGGGTGTCAAGAACACTAGTGCTCAAAGCTAGATTTGCCCACACGGTCAGCTTCCTGGAACCAGCAAGTTCAAAAGAACTCTAGAACGCTCTGGTAATCTGCTCTAAGACGGAATGCTCAGAAAGACAAGGATAGAACTCCAGTTGAGCGGGGAGGAAAAAGGTGCACAGCAGCTCTCTCTTCTCTTTTTTTGAAGTCTCAGAAGTATCTCGATAGAAAAGAAAGGCTATGCATATATAGCCACTGCTGTAACCGCCCCGATCCGAGATGAGCGCAATGACTTGATGTCAGATCCATAATTTCAGGATCAGTTATTGCACGTTACGAATTTGTCAGAACGTGGACATCCACAATCTGTGCGTGTTGCGCCAACAAAATGCCACATTACGCCTCATGAGCCCGAGCTCGAGCCCGAGTCCGAGTCCGAGTCAACAAGCTCAACTTAAGCGCACTATGCTCCTAGCGACGATGCTAACGTGCTAAGTATGTCAACAAAATGCCACATTATGCGTCATGAGCCCGAGTCCGAGTCCGAGTCGCTAAGCCCCTATGGGCTTAGCTCCAATGGAAATTAATTTAACAAAAGCAAAAAGTATGAATGCTTAACTTGGAGCCTTATCCTTACCTCCTAGTAAAATCACCCACATGGTTCCTTCCTTAGGGTCACCACCCCATGTGCATATCCCAACAACTCATACAAGTATATATGTTGAGATAACTCATGGTGCACTTTCTGTTTGGGACTAAACTCTACTAGGCATGTTGAGAGCAAACTCTCTTCATGTCAAGGAGCAAGAGCACCAACACTTCGTCCAAACTAGCAATACCCTCCCTCGTGTGCCCAGGCTAGCCGTACGGCGTCGGCAAGGAAACCCCCTCTCTACAGTTGTATACGCTCTCAAGGTCGATTGCTTGCCCCCTCTTTAATCTTCTTTCTCTTCATAGTTATACTCAGCTAAGACCCAACTCGTGTACGTATGCTAGTATGGTAGAAGGTTTGTAAACAAATAGCAAATCAATAGGGATAGGAAATAGCATTATGTGCATACATAGTGAGGCTCTGTATATGTGGATTTGGAAGAGTAGTATGCTTTGGTTTCTAAGGAATATACATGTATTTTCAGTTTAGAGATTTATAGTGAAAGAAATTCTTTTTCTGTTTTGCTGCATGGGAATAAAGTAGTAGGGATTAGTGGAGTTCCTATCATGGCTGTGATCGAGTTACTCTGGATGATGAATAGTTGATACATGGATGGTGTTGTATGGTAGAATAAGTTTTTTTTTCTTTTTTAAGAAAATGTGTAAGCTAAGCAATTGTGGAGTTATTAGGTTTTGTCCTCTTATTTGTAAACATAGTTGTTGTTGCCTTGAACCACAAAAGAAAACTCAAGAAACCAGTATAGCTACATGTTTCATTCCCTTGCTAGATAAGTTGCAAGATAAGTGAGTATGGGAGTGTTTTACTTTTCAAATGTTCGAATACAATGGGAACAAGACCTAGGAAATAAAGAAGAGAGGAGAATTCATACAAAGTTGATTATGAGTGTGATGATCTGGAAGAAGAAATGAGAAGTTAAGGGTATGTGTGGGAAATTACTCTTCCTATTTCATCACTCATGATCGAAGGATTACATAATGCTGTTAAATATAAAATAAAGGAACAGAAGGCCGCGAGAGAGAATTAGGGGGACTGGGCTGGACTCACTATCATTTATGTGTAACATGTTAGAAATTCTTCAATAACACATCATTTTAAATCTGCAATAAAATAAAAAAATAATTAAATTGTTACCGACCTCCGGGGAAGTCGTGCACGTATCACTGCCCTAAGAGTTAGCTCGGGTTTATGTGTAGACTGAATCCGATCGCCCCTTGTGGTAAAATCCCTGCTCCACCGGAATCTCTTTGTCGTACACGACTTGGAGAGAGTGACCCCGACTTAGCTCTGCCCAGAGCAACAACAAAAAATAGCAGTGATCTTGAGAGGACGAGAATTTCAGAGAGGAAAATAATTTCTGTGTATTGGATGAAGGAAAGGGACATGAAATATATAGGCATTTCCAACGTAGGAGAATAAAGGCATATTAATGAGACATTAAAAGAACGTTACAAAATATTTTTCAGCACATGGTTCATTGAACATGGACGAAATTTGAACAGTGAATGTTACGAAATTTAAAAGTTTGTAACGGCCAAAAATATTTGAAAAGAGCAAAAAATCTTTTAGGGTCTCGGCTCGAACCCGAAGAGGAAATCGAATCGGCATTCGGCGCCCGCAGATGTAGGCATGTACCCGCACCCATTGTGCGCGTCGAACCGAACCGAGCCGAGCCGGGCCGGGCGACGGCGGTGGCGCGCGCGCATGGCCCATGGAGCTCCCACACACAACTTTTAATGAAGCAAAAGAAAAGGTGGTAATATATACACACAATCCTCCTCAGGCCAAACCGATGTGGGACTAAAAATATGATGAACTTGAGCTTTTGCTTACAAGGAGCATTAGCAGCCAACAATCCCGCCAAAAGGATAAGTTCCAAGATAATAAAAAGAAGGAGAAAGGACAAGAGTAAGAGAATTTCTTGGCAGTTTTATACTATGCATAAATGAGATGGATTATAGCCTTGAATCTCACGTAGTGACTATTATCTTTGTCTGAAGAAGAGCTTGATGGACTACGCCTTGAATCAGTCTTCTTGAACCAGACACAGAAAATAGCACACATAGTACGCTAGAGGTACCTGGGTCTATCGGGTGGCGCGTTTGATTGGCCATGTGCACTTTTACACATTCATGAGAGTTGTCTGGGATCGCCCTGTCCTATAGTCGCGGCCCTCACGACCTCTCATATAGGTAAGTCCTCAATGGTTGGTGATAGGAATCAACCCTTCATATCATGCTTGGACTTATTAAGAGTTTAAACTCACCATGTCCATATCACCAAAGGAACACTGTCACCATAGGGATGGGATATCAATGTACACATGTAAAGCCTCCTGGGCTTTTATTTTAAAGAGAATTTAATCTCAAGGTCAGTGTTTCATAATAGTCACCTAGTCCAGCTTGTTCCTACCCATTGAACTGGCTTCTTGGCATCACCAGTCAGACTCGGTTGGGTTGCCACTGCTGGTGACTATACTATAGGCTTAACCCCATCCCCCTCGATGATTCTAGGATCAATGTCCTAGACAAACCCTTCGTCAAGTGGTCTGCAAGGTTCTTTTCTGACTTTATATAGTCAAGAACCACATATTTGTCCAATAGGCTCTTTATTGACTTGAAGCACAGCTGCAGGTTCCTGTTCATCTTAGCATTCACAAAATCATGCTTTAGTAGTTTAATAACAGACTTATTATCACAGTTTATAGAAATTGCAAGAATAGGATAAACAGAAACAGGTATATGCATAATAAGATTTCTGAGCCATTCGGCTTCTGTACATGTAGTATCCAAAGCTATCATTTCAGAGTCCATTGTACTTCTGGCTATGATAGTTTGTTTACATGATCCCCAGGAGATTGCAGCTCCTGCTAGGATAAAAATATATCCAGTAGTAGATTTTACATCATGTGAATCAGTTACCCAATTTGTATCGGAGTAACCTTCTATGATATCAGGGTGTCTAGTATAATGAAGTTTATAATCTAGAGTACCCTTAAGATATCTAAACACTCTGTCCAATGTTGTCCATTGTGACTGATTTGGGTTACTAGTATATCTACTTAGTCTCCCAATTGCAAAAGCAATATCAGGTCTGGTCCTGTTAGTTATGTACATAAGGGACCCTATCATCTATGAATATATGTGTTGTTCTATAGGTGATCCTTCATTCTTCTTGAGAACAACATTACTTTCATAAGGAGTAAGGGCAGGTTTCTTATCAAAATACTCAAACTTTCTTAGCATTTTCTCAATTGAATGTGCTAAAGATAGAGTATAGCCCTCTTTACATTTGGACACTTGCATTCCTAGGATAAGGTTTGCTTCACCTAGGTCTTTCATATCAAACTGGTTAGATAAATAATTCTTAATGTTGTTTATCAGTTCCATTGAAGATCCTAGAATAAGGATATCATCAACATACAAGCATAAGATAATACAATTTCCATTTGTATTTTTAGAATACAAACATTTGTCATATTCGTTTGGCACGAAACCAAATTTTATAATGACTTTGTCAAATTTGTTGTGCCATTGCTTGGAAGCTTGCTTCAGGCCATAAAGAGATTTCACTAATCTACAAACATTCTTTTATTGACCTTTAGCAACAAAACCTTCAGGTTGCTCCATATAGATCTCTTCTACTAGATCTCCATTTAGAAATGCTATCTTTACATCCATTTGATGGATCAGCAAGTCATGAATGGAAGCTAAAGCTAGAAGGATTCTAATAGAAGAAATCCTAGCTACAGGGGAGTAGTTACCAAAATAATCTAATCCTTTCTTCTAGGTAAATCCTTTGGCAACTAGCCTAGCCTTATATTTCTCTATGGTACAATCGGCTCTAAGTTTTTTCTTGAAGATCCACTTACAACCTATGATCTACTACCTTAAGAAAGGTCTGCTAAAAATTAAGTATTATTCTCCATAATGGAGTTATACTCATTGTTGATAGCTTCTTTCCAAAAAGGGGCATCAGGAGAGGATATGGCTTCTTCATAAGTTGAGGGATCACCCTCTATCAAAAATGTGAAGAATCCTTCTCTTAAATTCTTTTTAATCCTTTCTCTTTTACTCCTTCTAGGTTCTATGACTTGTTCAAATTGAGAATTAGGTATTTGATCATGAGAACTAGTAGATGGAGTAAGAGAAGGGTTAGAGGAAGATGAAGGGGTTCTATCCTTGAAGGAAAAAATGTTCTCAAAGTAAACTGCATCTCTAGCTTCAATAATTGTGTTATTAGAGATTTTATTTACTTCAGAATGGGTTACAAGAAATCTATTGGCATTGCTATCTAGGGCATATCCTATGAACACGGCTTCTAGAGTCTTAGGTCATATCTTCCTTTTTTTGGGTTCAGGAATTCCTACCTTAGCTAGACATCCCCAAACATTGAAGTAATTAATCCTAGGGGTTCGACCTTTCCATAACTCATATGGGGTCTTATCATTGGTCTTACTGGGTATCCTATTGAGGATATAACAGGCTGACAATAAGGCTTCTCCCCAAAGATTATCAGGGGCACCTGAGCTGAGAAGCATGGCATTAACCATATCTAACAGAGTGCGATTCTTCCTTTCAGAAACTCCATTGGATTGTGGTAAATGAGGAGCAGTTACCTCATGAATAATTCCGTGCTCTTCATAGAAGTTAGTCATTTCATTTGAGGTATACTTTCCACCATGATGTGATCTAAGGATCTTAATCTTTCTAACTAACTGGTTCTCAGCTTTAGATTTATAGACCTTGAATCTGTCTAGAACTTCATCTTTGGTCTTAAGGAGAAAGGTATAATAATACTTTGAATGATCATCAATAAAAGGGACAAAGTATTTCCTACTGCCTTGGGTCAAGACCCTATTGGAATCACAAACATCACTATGGATGAGTTCTAGGAGATCGGAATCCCTTTGGACAGATTTGAAAGGTAATCTAGTGTGTTTAGCTTGAACACATATCTCACATTTGTGTTTACCGTCTATATGAGTCTTAGGGATAAGATCTAAGTTCATCGTCCTTTTGATAGATCCTAAGTTCACATGACCTTGTCTACCATGCCAAACATTTGAGGATTCAACATTTGCAACAAAAGAAAGATTAGAACTTTTATTCATAGTACTTAAAACAAAAAGTCCATCTTTCAGAAATCCTTTTCCAATAAACAGATCATTCTTAGAAAAAACTACTTTATTTGCCTCCATAACATTTTTGTATCCTAAGGCTACAAGGAGGGATCCACTAACAAGGTTTCTTCTAACAAACGGCACATGAAGCACATCATGGAGAGGTAAAAAAATTTCTGATGTCATCTTCAGATATATTCTTCCTTTTTCCACAACTTATGCCATTGAGCCATCTCCTATGGTCACGCCTCCTCCACCTGATTCCTAATATTTTGAAAAACATGAGCAATAAAATAAAACGTAAACATTAGCTCCAGAAGCCAACCACCAATCATAAGAATGGAAAGAATGGTTTACGACAGGTTGATAGCTTACAGACCTGAAGGAGCTGGAAGACCCATTTAGAATCATGTTAGCCTCTGGCTTGCCTTTTCCTTTGAAGGAGGTCTGGATAGGTTCTTTCTTCCTTTGGAAGCAGTTGATGGCTGTATGGTTGGTTCTACCACACACAAAACAAAATCTCCTTTGATCCTGAGTCTGACCAACGTTTCTTGGTTTTTGGGGTTAAGGGTTTTTGTGGTGATGGTTGTGGTGAGGAGGTTGAAAACTCTGCTTCATTTTGAAGGAGGTTTTCTTGGATTTGAGATGGTTGTTTGACTTAGGTTTTACATGGCTTTCTACAAGGTTTTCCCTAGCTGTGGCATTTGACCTAGCTTTGGTCTTGGACCTATATTCCTCTTCTGTTCTAATTCTCTGTAGAGCTTGAGAGTATGTAATAGATCCTTGTAGATGTAATAGGTCCTTTGCCACTTTAGGCCAAGACGGAGGGAGTTTGTCTATCAAATATCCTATTTTGTGTTCAGTGGAAAATAATGATCCCTTGGCTTGAACATGTCTAAGGTGTTCTTAAAATTCATGGATTTGGTCATTGATAGGTTTGTTATCTACCAGGATATATCGGTTGAATGTGAAGGAATCGGTTGAATGTGGAGGAATTGAATGTGTCAATTCCAGCATCATCACAACCATACTCATCCTCCAAAGCATCCCAAAGTTTTTTAGCGCTTTTATACTAAAAAAATATGTCATAGAGTGACTCAGACATAGCGCTTAAGATTCTGTGGAAGCAGTGGTAGTCAATTTTCTTAGGGGTCTTAGGTTTGGCAGAAGATGAGGACTTGGAAACCCCTACGTCAGACTCAGTCTCTTCAGAATCATTTGAGATGGGCGTGGACCTATCGATGGCAGAAATCAGGCCTAAAGTGGTAAGCCAAAATTTCATCTGGCTCTGCCACCTCTTGAAGTATGTGCCATTGAACTTAGCAGGCTTCGCAGAAAAAGTCTCCTCCTTGGAAGTCATGTTTTCTAAAGTATGTAAAAGTTTAAATTTACTCAATATGATGGCTTTAAGCTAAAATTGACAATTAAGAAGATTTTAGTAATAGACCTTTAAAATTTTAGGTTTTCAAGTTTTGATAAGGTTGGGTTAGCTGTAGGGGCTGAATCCCAACAAGCGATGATTCACTAGGAACACTTAAGTACCGGTCGCTTAGAGGAATTTTTGCTTTGTTGACAGAAGGGCCCTTTTGGCTTGTTCCCAAACAAATCTCTACTTTAGAACTTTAAAATTAAAGAAATTTTACTAAATCAGTTAATTGTTTTGATTTAGCCTAAATTAAAATATTGAGTAAAAGGAAAACTAGTATTGATAAAAAATAATACTACAATATTGGGTATGGAAAATGTCAATTTCTAGTTTGTAATAAATATTTAATAAAGAAAATGGTACTGATACTAGTCTAGCAATTTTTCAACTAATGAAGAACAACAATATAAAGAATAGCAATATGTTATTGAATATAACAATTTTGATATATTGGAAAAATTAAACAGAGATCAACTTATTTAATAGGATTAATTCTTGTTTAAATGCTAATATACGAGGATGTATCAGCAAATATATATATATATATATATATATATATATATATATATATATATATATATATTTAAAATATATATATATATATATATATATATATATATATATATATATATATATATATATATATATATATATATATATATATATAATTTATTTATTTATTTATTTATTGCACAGTCTTGTTATAAATCAGCAAATAAATCTATATATCTTGTTTACACCAGCAAACAATTAATATTTATTTTAAAAATAAAATGTTTAGAAATATTTTAAATATAACAACAATCACAAAATCTTTATGCTTGCCGATAGGATATTTGTACTATGTAGTCAAATATGAACGACACTACTAGGTATGTATATTAGAATATAATATATTTACTGTAACAGAGCAGATCTAAGCAAATGTTAGCAAAGAATTTGATATCGTATAGTACTAAATATATTTAAATGGCAGAATATATTCGGCAATATATAGTGACTTAATAATATGTTGCTTTCAAAGTTGTTGGTAGTAGATCACTAATATTAAATAAGTAACAACCTTTTGATAACAATCATTGACAAATATATTTTTTTTGTAAAAGTTTGACGGTGATAGGTATCTAAAATGTTGACCAGTAGCAAAAAAAAGTGAAGAATGTTGACAGCAGCAAAAAAAATGTGAATGGGGCTATTTGTTTTCAACAGTAGAAGCAACAAATTATGATATATGATTATTTTTCGTTTTTAAAAAAAAAACTTTGTCACCAAACTCGAAAACTAATTTTCTTAACAAGACAACTTATGGTAAAATGTTTGATAAGAGATAACTCTTAGATTGTTGGAAATTCTTCAATAATACTTCATTTTAAATCTGCAATAAAATAAAAAAATAATTAAATTGTTACAGGTCTCCGGGGAAGTTTTGCACGTAGCACTGCCCTAAGAGTTCGCTCGGGTTTATGTGCAGACTGAATCCGAACGCCACTAGTGGTAAAATCCCCGCTCTACCGGAATCTCTTTGCCGCACACGACTTGGAGAGAGTGACCCCGAGTTAGCTCTGCCCGGAGCAACAACAGAGAATAGCAGTGTTCTTGAGAGGACAAGAATTTCAGAGAGGAAAATAATTTCTGTGTATTGGATGAAGGAAAGGGACATAAAATATATATGCGTTTCCAACGTAGGAGAATAAAGGCATATTCATGAGATTAAAACGAACAGTATAAAATATTTTTCAGCACATGGTTTATTGAACCTGGACGGAATTTGAACAGTGAACGAGGAAATCAAATCGGTATTCGGCGCCCGCAGATGTGGGCACGTATCCGCACCCGTCACGCACGTCGAACCGATCCAAGCCGAGCCGGGCGACGGCGGAGGCGCGCGCGTGTGGCCCATGGAGCTCCCACACACAACTTTTAATGAAGCAAAAGAGAGAGTGGTAATATATACACACAATCCTCCTCATGCCAAACCGATGTGGGACTAAAACCATGACGAACTTGAGCTTTTGCTCACAAGGAGCATTAGCAGCCAATATAACCATTCATAGGCACCTAGTAGAATCTCACGTGGCCTTAGAAATGAGGAAGTCTAAACCTAAACAATTATAGGTTGGGTGTGTAATGAGTAGCCATGATGAATTATGGATGAGAGGGTTTGAGAGTATTGAGGATAGGCATAAGTATGCAAATATGGTTGCATAGAAAGGTTTTGTGAATGAAAGTATGGACATGATTGTGTGCGTACAAGCTGAATGTTCAATGGAGGAGATGTGAAGTTTAGAAAATCATGCTTCCTTGATTGTAGGTGTGGAAAATATTTAAGCCTTGAGTGTATTCCATTTAAGCAAGGAGGGGTGAATAAATGGTTAGGCAGTCTAGTAGTATGGGCAACATTTTCTTCCTTGTTTATTTCCCTAGCCTAAGTTGGCTTTCACCAAAGAATTGAGCTTATGAGTGTTAATGGGAAAGAGGTACTCTAGTAGCGTGTCAGTGTAAGAATAATATAATTAAGGTCATATTTCGTATGCCACATCTATCTTATTTTTATTTCTAGTGAGTTGTTTGATTTTAGACATGGATGTGTGAGTGTTTGACTTTTAAATTTCTCTTTATGCATAAGGTTAGTTTAATATGGTTAAAGAGGTAAACTAATAACTAATTAGAGTCTTAAATTATTAATCTATAGGTTTTTCGGGCCCTTCAAACTTGGATGCGCGACTAGCTCATCCTCTTCAGCAACCGGAGCCAAGCAAGTGTACCTTGCCATTCTTGTACTTCAGTTACAATATTTAAAATTCTTAAATATTTATTTATGTGTATATTGTTGCAACACCTAGGGCCATGTTCGGTACTTCGTGTCCTAATCACATTAAGGTGCCGATGGACGTTAGCGCCATCGGGTATCGATACTAGATATTCACTTTTGCGTTACCACGACAACTCATTGCGGGGTACACTCTGACTCTAGGACATGTTCATATGATACTATATTACTGACGGATTCCCGTACTTGGTTATATCTTGACATACAAAAATTTGAGTCTGATTCTAGGACGATGACATTGATTTACTTGCACGATTACTTATCTTTTATGACTCGATGTCCTAGCTAGAGGTTCTGACCGAGCATCTCGTGGATACAATACGTAAATTCCTATGGGCGGGGAGAAAATACGCCATGCGCTTGGGATACTTTTCCATATTGTTACTGTTGCCACTTACCCAGAGCCTCGGATATTCATAGTTACCACAGTTTCTTATCGGAATTACGAATTTTTTATAGTTACCGGAGTTCCGTACCAGATCTCCGGATTACACCGTAACGGCCCGCGTGTTCGAGTGATGTTCTCAAATTGTATTTTCATATTAGTTGGTTATGTTAGATTCACCCACTTTATCAGTCTTACTATACTTTATTTATTCATTCATTACTGTCGTACACTTAGCCTATATATTATGCACCTTATTGCGTCCCTCTGAGGACTTGGTTTTCCTTCAGGTTGGCTGAGTATGTTTTATAGAGCACCTTGCTGGATGGTTGATGGTATTTATTTCATTACAGATATTCAATTTTTCAGAGTTATATGTTTCATTATTGTTATTTGTATCTGCTTAGTAGTCTAGTTTTTATAGACTAATATTATTCTTTCGAGTCTATTCGGACGTATGATTATTAGGCGACAAACTAGTATTCATATTTCCTTTCTTATGTTTCTGTTACTTGGATTAAGATATAAAGTTGATATAGTGATAATTACACCAATTCGAACAGCTTATACGTATTCTACTCGGACTAGAGTCTGGTTGAATAAGTAGCTGGCTAATGCCACGTGGCTCGGTTCCGCATATTTTGGGACTGGGGTATGACTTGTTATGGCCCATGTCGGTCTCAATCTTTCGCTTCGGTTACGTTACTGTACTGGACGAGCCTGCAGTTATGATTAAGATTGAATATGATCTCAATCCATAGTTGATTTGAAAACTTTCCTTGCATTTGGTTATCACCCTTGAACTTCATAATTTTATTCATTCATTCTCCTTCGATAATCGCTATTTTTGTTTCTCGTCTCGTCCTACTACTTCGGGGAGACGAACGCTCGTGCACAGTAATTTTCTCCATATGCATGTCCTCGTCAAGACAAAGAAGGTACACTTAATTGAATATTTTGTAAGAAAATAGTTATCTATAGTAAGAATGGTTAGACTAGATAGTTTTTTAGATGTTGATTTAGAAAGAATTGACGGTCTAAGGTTTAGTGCAAGATTTGAACCTAGCAACATGAGCCTAGAATTAGACAAAATCTACCCATTGCCTGATTTAGATTTTTTTTTTTTATAGAAGTGTTGATGGCTAGAAGGATTTATTGATTGATAGAAGTTCAAGTACTATGCGATAATTTATGATAATGTACAATTAGATGTTAGGGTTAGCCATAGCTCATGGTGGTATGAAAAAAATATTTCAAGGACTTAAGAAAATGAAAACTTGATGCTCTAAGCTTGGAGAAGGTTATCTGATATTATGATTTCAAGTAAACTCATGTTTGGATGGTTCCAATTTTTAAATTTGGATGATTCAGAGTAATAGCGATAGAAAGAAACAAAATGTGAAATATGGATTGATATATGACATAGGTTAGGATAAGAAGTTAGGTGGAGGATCAACCTGGACAAAATAGTTGATGACATGTACCTAGAATGAAATTTTGAAACCGTTACTGAGTATGAACCATTACAAGATAGCAACAGATTACGAACATATTTAGAGAATATAGAAGAATGATGAATAACAATGTTTAAGGATATCAGATTGAGGTACTAAGTAATAAAATACATCAAGGAGTTAAGAATGTCGGTTAAAGCTTAAGGGATCATTTCAGAGCAGATTAAGTATACGATAAAGGAAGGAATCATGACAAAGGAATAATAATATAAGGTACAGATAAGCTACTTTTGTAAATCAAGTATGGAAAATCTATATTGGAGTTTGGACCTTTGGCTATGCTTAACATGAGAAAATATAATAAACAGAAGATGTAGGGAAGAGCTACAAGAGCAAGAGGAAGATATATGGTTAACTTGAGGCTTAAACAGATGATGGAGAAAACATATGAGAGAGTTGAATTATAAACTTTAGAACCATAGACATAGAATATATCAGATATAGAAGTAAGGGATGCTCGGATTTGGGTTGTTTAAGACGGTATCTTAGAAGAACTAGAATAGGGATAACCAAGCATAAGAAGGAGTAGGAGCATGAGATTGTTTGAACTGAAGATCCAGATAGATGAGCTTTTGGACAAGGGCTTTATACGGTCTAATGCTTCACCACGAGGGGCCCCAGTCTTTCTTGTACCGAAGAAGGATGGGTCGGTATGCTTGTGTATAGATTACAGAGAGTCGAATGTTGTGACAGTGAAGATCAAGGTTTGAAAGGCACTACCAAAATATGTCGATTTAGCGACGGCCAGATCCGTCGCCTATTAGCGACCGATCACTGACGGATCTTGATCAAAATAATCCGTCGGAAATCAGCTCGTCGCTAATAAAGCTCCGTCGCTAAGTAGTCGTCAAGCGACGGAATAGCGACGACTTTTTGTCATCACAATGCGATGCATTAGCGACGACTTTTCGACGGTCTTTCGTCGATTTCAAGTATTAAATACTGAACTATGTAGACGCTAGCGATGGATAGTCCGTCGGTAAACCGTCGTAACAGTGTATCAGAGGGTATCGTTCCGTCGCTATTCCGTCGATCGCCGTCGCTAACAAAGGACGGATTAGCGACGGAATCCTAACGGATAATCCGTCAACCATGTTCTGGAAATGTTTGACATTTCCAGAACCATGGCGATGGATATATCGTCGCGACTCCGTCGCGACTCCGTCGACGTAGCGACGGAATAGCGACGGAACATCCGTCGCCATGGTTCTGAAAATGTCATGCATTTCCAGAACCTTGGCGACGGATGTTCCGTCGCTATTCCGTTGAACTAGGTATTTTCAGAACATTGGCGACTTATTTTCTGTCAAAAAGTAGTCAAAAACTGGAAACAGTTTCAAATCTCCAGTTAGCGACGAATATTCCGTCGAAAAGTAGTCGGAAACTGGAAACATCCGTCGCTAACCGGTCACTAGTCCGTAGGTAACTGAGATATTTTTGAAAAAAAATTGCAGAGCTTTTCCTGTTCACACAAATATGCATAAACCAAACCAATATATAATGCACACCAATTATCTAACAATCACATAGACAAAATATATAATGCACACCAATTATCCAAGAATCACATAGACCAAATATGCACATACGAATTTAATGCACACCAATTATCCAAGAATTACATAGACCAAACCAAACCAATATAAAATGGACACCAATTATCCTGAAATCATAAACTAATATCCGTCGTTATAATCCAAAATTCCCACAAATATTCCAAAATTTCAATAAATATTCCTAATTTTCTTATCCAATACTTCAAGAGGAGGAGGAGTTCGATTGTCCGGTGGTGGTAATCCCTCCTGCGCCCGACGAATATACTGCTCCACCAAGTACGACGGTAAGCCTTCGAAGACAGTGCTCGGAAGTCGGCATAGCTGCTCTGGCGACATAAAATCAAGGAGTGCCGTCATAGTCGGAGGCGGTAATAGAGAGGCAGCAGGCTTGAATGAAAGATGACCGACGGAAGAAAGACCGGAAGCAGCAGTCGACGGACCGGCACCAGTTGAAGACGGACCGATACCAGCAGCAGACGGACCGGAAGCAGCAGACGAAGACGGAAAGTATGTGGCAATTTGCTCCCGCAAGGACGACACCGCCTCGTGCAGCTGCGTAAGCTGCGACCTAACATCATCGTCTGCCGGGGTCGCGGGAGGAGGCGGTGTCGGTGGAAATCTCTGAGTCGCCATATGCAACGGGCCTAGGGAGCCGACTCCGTAAAGGTACCCTTTCTTAAAGCCGTTGACGGTATCTACGAACAAGTCGTTGCGAGCGGCCAAAGAAGAGGGCGTCCGGGAGGGCGTCGTTTCACCGACATTCTCGGTGTCAGTTAACTGAGCCCGACTAAGGGCCTCACGATACGCATCCAATCAAATGAATGTATTTTTATTATAAGATTTACCTAAGTTGTAATCTAAATCCTATGTTTCACTAAGCTAAGTGTGAATCCTAAGTTTACCTAAGTTATAGTCCGAATACTTTTAATTCTAACGTAAATCTCATAAACATAAGTACTTACATCAGTCTTCTTGGCCCTCTCGTCGACGAAGCTCCCGTCCTTCCGTCTCTTGTGCGTATGCTGGAACACGTCGTGCATGGTAACCGATTCTGGCGTCCTTTCCTCCTTCACCGCCCGTTGGGTCTGTATACAAAATTTCTATAGAACTTAATTAAGTCCGTATATTAATAAACCTAATTCGATAGTGAAATGAATTTACGGTATCTCACCAGATCTGCAAGCGTCACTGCGTGGGGCCTTGATCCCCCCATATAAAGCCCCACGGCCCGTCGGTTCGCCTTCGTCTTCTCCGATTTCTCCTTGTACGCAGGAGTATTCATCATATCAAAGAGGTCCTCATAATAGTCCTGTTGGATCCAATTCTACCTCGTCTGCCCTATTTTCAGGTCATGAATCATATCCCGTATCTTCTTCGAGGCAGCGCTTCTGTAGGTCCTACGGATCGCGTCCTCGCGATGGGGGGGCCACCAGTACGTCGTCTAACATACAAATTCAATTATCACGCAATTTAAAAAATAGTTGGTTAAAGAGTAACTAATAATTAACTAGAAGATATAGATATATACCCTTAACTCGTCGAGCCAGACGTACTTCAAGTTTGGAGGCACCGACGAAAAGTTGAGGTAGGGACCATGGAAGTTAGCCCTGATAATTTCTCCAAGTGCCCTGGCAACATTAAACGGAAAAAACCTACAAAGAAGAAACGACTGGATTATTAACTTGAATAAATGAAAGAAATTTAATAAATATCTTAAATTTACTTACGAGGTCTCCGCGGGCCTAGCTCTCGTCGGAACTCGTCTCTCGGCCTCTCTGGTGCCGTCGGAGGATCCGCGGGTCCGTGCATGTACTCCCCAGTAACCGGATGGAACCGAGTATGGGGGTACTCTGGGGCCTACTGTGCAGTAACTGGGGGATCCACTGGTGATCCGATGGTGGGTCCGATAGCGGAACGGATCCGCTAGCAGATCCAGACTCATGCCTCGATGAAGTTGTCGATCGACGGCGGGATGCGTCAGTGTCCGGAGTACTCTCCGGGTCAGGCTCGCTGGATGGGGTCACATCCTGGGAAGATTGAATGCGACCACGACCACCAGCACCACTACAACCATGACCACGACCACCGCCAGCACCAGCACCACGACCACCACCAGCACCATGACCACGGCCAGCCATCATGACCTGTAAATAGAACACATAAACATAATTAACAATATAAAACTATAAATGAATATAAAATTCTAAACTAAAATATACATATCACCAGTAGGGAGACGAGTGCTGCCGCGACGAAAAAGACTAGGAGTGCCATCTGTAATAAGTAAATAACCGAACAAAAAAAATATGAATTAACGTAATTGCTTTTATGAGGTCAAACTTAATTCAAGTAATTGGAAGTATTTTTAATATACAACAATATTTAACCTAATCATCGCCTTCGTTCTCATCCTCGGCCTCGCCTTCATCATCATCCTCCTCCTCCTCCTCATCCTCATCCTTATCTTCATCATCGATTTCATCTGTATCTTCATCCCCATCAAATTCGTCTTCTTCTTCATCTTCTTCTTCGGCCTCAATATTTGGGACAAGATGCCTCTTTCTACCCTGGTTGATAGCTAAGTCTTGTGTATCAACCTCTTCCTCCCCTCTATTTTCCTTAACAATATCTTCAACATCCATTGTATCCGAGTGTTGTTCCAAGTATGGGACTTTTCGATTTGGTCCTCTTGGTATGTTGGGTCTCCAACGTTGAATGTATTTCTAGATTTAATCTGCATACTGCCCACCAGTCAAATCGATCTCTACGACGCCTTGGGTAGCTTGTATAGTAGACTTGAACAGCCTGATTTGTTATCGCAAATGTATCGAACCCTTTATACCTCCTGCGATGATTTATATCGACAAATCCAAATTGTTTATCGATTCTACAACCGATATTTGGTGTCGTATCGAACCACTCACATTTGAACATCACAATATCCCGAAGCACTCCATAATAGTCAAAGTCCGGTTCGTCGTCATAGATGGTGCCTCTTATGCAAACACCGGAATCCTTGGTACTGATGCCGTCATTGATAAATTCGACATTTATAGCATTCTGAGTTGCCTTAAACCTGAAGCCATTAACGACATAGCCTGGCCAAGTCTTTGTTTGCTTCTTCGGTCCCAATGCCAGATAACGAACATTCTCATTAGTGAGTGTTGTTTCAAGCAATAAAACCTGTAAACAAATATTTATAATTTAAATGTTTTAGATTATATATTTCTAATCTCAGTTACTTACGTATTTTACAAGAATATATAAAATCAACCTCAATTATAATCTCAATTACTTACGTATTTGCGAAACCATGACAAAAATGTATAATCAACCTCTCTTTGAAGTCCCTCATCAATAATATCGGTGTCCTCATTTTGACTTCATCTCTAAATACACAATTAGAGAAAATAAGAATATATAAGTGTAGTCACTTACTTCATCAAATTCGAGATTATAACGAGTGCAAGTGTACTGACTTACTTCTCCAAATCTCTCACTTCTTGTATGTCACAGTTTAACAAGACATATCGGTGAGCGGCATCATACTCGTCGTCAGTCAACCACCGTTTTTTACTAGCTCCAACAGGCTTGCCCCTTACATTGAATATACCTCCATCCTCAACGTCCTCGTCATTCCTTTGAGGTCTATTTCGATTTTTCTTAACATGAGTATCAAAATAAATGGTGCAGAAGTTTGACACCTCTTCGATAAGATATGCTTCGCATATCGAAGCCTCTATATGAGCCTTGTTGACAACTTTCTTCTTTAGATGGTGTAGGTATCTAGAGAGACAAATTATCTTAAGAATTAAGTGAATTTTAAAACCCACTGAAATTCAACTTAAATTATATCAATTTTTATGTACCTTTCAAATGGGTACATCCATCGATAATGAACAGATGCACCGACACGGGCTTCGTATGCTAGATGAATCGGTAGATGCTCCATGCTGTCGAAGAAGCCAGGAGAAAATATTTTCTCCAACTTACAAATTATTAGGATAATCTTCTCCTCAAGTTCAACCATGTGTTGCACAGTCAACTTAGTTGAACGAATATCCCTAAAGAATATTGATAGTTCGGCTAACAGAACCCATACAACAGAAGGCAACAACTCTTTCAAAGCAATGGGCAATAATCTTTCCATAAACAAGTGGCAGTCATGACTCTTCATTTCCGTTAGCTTGCGTTCATTGAGATCAACGCATCTTGACAAATTCGATACATAGCCGTCGAAAATCTTAAAGTAGATACCCACTTACAGATTATTAATCTATCTTCCTAGCCCAATGTGTATTGTGCTATCGGCTTAGTTATTTGTCCACCAGCTCCCCTTTGTATCAAGTTTAGATAAGGACGCTTGTATATCTCGGCAATGTCTTGTCTTGCTTTTGGATTGTCCTTCGTCTTTTCTTTAATATCCATGACGGTATTGAAGAAATTATCGAACACGTTCTTTTAGATATGCCTAACATCAAGATTATGCCTTATAAGATTATCTTTCCAATAAGGTAAGTCCAAGAAGATACTCCGTTTGGTCCAGTTATGGGTTTGTTCGAACCCATCGACACGATTGTTCGATGGATCTTCCATTACAGTGGGCAAGTCCTTTACATCTTCCCAAATATCGTATCCCGACAATCTGGTAGGCGGATGAGAAAATTCTTATTTTCCAGCTCTGAACGCATCCTTGTTCTTTCTCCAAGGATGATTCGCGGGCAGAAGTTGACGTTGACAATCAAAGAAAGAATTTTTTCCTCCATGCTTAAGGTGGAACGCCTTACTATTTTGCATGCATATCGGACAAGACATGGTGCCGTGAGTACTCCATCCCGACAGCATACCGTATGCAAAAAATCATTGATTATCCACATCAGTGAAGCTCTCATCTGAAAGTTTGTTTTCCTAGAAATATCATAGATCGCGACGCCGATCTCCCACAGCTGTTTCAGCTCATCCACCAACGGCTGTAAATATATATCGATATTCTTCGTCGGATTTTTGGGACCCGGTATGATAGCTTTCAAGAACATATAAGGAGTCTTCATACACATCCATGGTGGAAGATTGTAAGGGTTCAGAATGACCGGCCAGCAGGAATATTGAGATCCCGACTGCCCGAAAGGGGCGAAACCATCAGAACGTAGCCCCATGCGTACATTTCTAGGCTCTGCAGCAAAATCTGGATGACGAAAATCAAAATATTTCCACGCCTCTCCATCCGAAGGATGTGACAATTCTCCATCATCCTTTGTGCGTTCTTCGTTGTGCCACGTCATGTGTTCTGCTGTATTCTGAGACATATACATCCTCTGCAAGCGCTTCGTGATCGACAAGTAATGCATATAGTAAGGACGTCATTTTCTAGTTGACTTTTCTTTTCTCCTGACTAGCTTGTAACGATCCGCATTACAGAAACTGCAACTTTCTATATCCTCGTTCTCCTTGTAGTACAACATGCATCCATTGCGATAACAATCTATCTTCCCGTACCCCAGTCCCAGTTGTCGGACAATCATCTTCGACTTGTAGAAGTTTTTTGGAAGCTATTTTGATTCCTTCGGTAACACCTCCTTGATTAGTTGTATAATCCGATTATAGCAAGTTTGTGGCAAGTTAAAATCGGACTTTTTGTTCAACAATCGCATCGTCACTAACAGTACGGAATGTGGCTCACAACCAGGATATAAAGAAGTTTCAGCATCCTGAAACATATCATAGAACTCCTTCGCCTTGGGATTAGGATCCTCCGGATCAAAATTAGGCCCTGCCGCGTCGTACACAATATCTCGTGCAAGATTCTGCATGTCTCCATAATCAACAGAGCATTCGTCGTCTTCGACAACAAAATCTGTTACAGCATTATCATCAAAATCATAAGTAGCAGCATTCGCAACCTGTCTTTCCGCATATAATTTACCTTGCGACGACCACAGGCCGTAATCACGTACGAAACCCTTACGGGTTAAATGATCTCTTACACTCACCACTTCTTCATAACGTCTATTGCGACAATTACGACATGGACACTTGATTTTGTTACTGTCCATATCTGAGCTTTGCTTATGGCATACTTAAGAAACACTTCCACGCCTGCCTGAAAATTGTCACTCACACCTATTCTGCTCTCGTGTTGTCGTTTGTACATCCATGTACGATCAACGAAACAACGATCCATCACAGATTGGATGTGAAAATCTGTATAGTAAGACAAACTAAACAGAATTAGTATATAATCATGTAACTGGTGGATCCGCTGGTATATAGGTCGGATGTACTTAGTATCCATTGCAAGAGAGTCACGAGAGAGTAAAAAAATCTCATACATATTGATGTTTACAAGAGTAATTGGCCAATTACAGTAACACACATGCTGCATTTTCCATCAGGGAATGAGAGATTGAAAGCAATAACATATAGACTTGTATTTCGGGAGAAGAACTCGTACAAACTCTTTGTTCACAAAACAAGCTATAGAGAATACAGAACAAAGAGTTTATAGTAGTTCGTCTATAGCTTATTTTGTGAACAAAGAGTTTATAGGAGTTTGTCTTCTTCCGAAATACAACTCTATATGTTATTGCCTTCAATCTCTCCTTCCCTGATGGAAAATGCAGCATGTGTGTTACTGTAATTGGCCAATCACTCTCGTAAACATCAATATGTAGGAGTTTTTTACTCTCTCGTGACTCTCTTGCAATGGTATTCTAGCTCGAGAAGAGAAAAATCTAAGTACAGTTGTTACTAAACCTTCCACCATGCTAATCTGATACGGCCGATAAATATCCGATACGGCCGATATACCGATACTAATCTGCTACGATCGATACTAAGTACATACGGATACCGGTACAGATATCGATAGTTCGATACCGATAGTTAGATACCGATACCGATAGTGCGATACCGATACCGATAGTCCGATACCGATAGTGCGATACTGATACCGATAGTGCGATACCGATAGTTCGATACCGATACCGATAGTCCGATAGCGATATCGATAGTTCGATACCGATACCGATAGTACGATACCGATACCGATAGTCCGATACCGATACCGATACCGATAGTGCGATACCGATACTGATAGTTCGATATGGCCGATATCGATAGTTCGATACATATCCGATACGGCCGATACCGATAGTGCGATACCGATACCGATAGTTCGATAGTCCACTAAGTCCAAATGATTCCTCTTAAGCGTCGAGCACGTTATACACGGTTCAACTTGACGAGTCAGTAAATATATATATATATATATATATATATATATATATATATATATATATATATATATATATATATATATATATATACATATATATGTATTATGGTTTAAAGTATCGCCGATACCGATCCGATACGGCCGATACCGATACGGTTTGGCATGTTCCGATCCGATACTGACCGATACCAAATATTGACCGATGCCGCCATTGGGGGTCTTTGTTCCGGTCAATTCGGCAAAGAAAATTAAACAGCATAGGAATAGTCCGATACCGATTCCGATACCGATATTGTGAACCTAGGTTGAAAGCATAATAAGGTTGTAAAAGCATGTAAAAGAATCCGATACTACCAATAATTATTTGTTTCCCAATACCAAAAAATCTGATACTCCGATCCGAAACTGCCGCTACTACCGATATCGCCGATACCAATACTCATAGGAAAAGTCCGATACCGATTCCGATACCGATACTTTGAACCTTTATATATATATATATATATATATTTATATATATATATATATATATATATATATATAGATATATTATATAAACTAAAAAATATATATATATATAATATATAAAGCAATAGACTTTCTCATCCTATTTCTTAAACTAGGGTTTGTCATATTGCATTTTCTTTATATATATATATATATATATATATATATATATATATATATATATATATATATATATATATATATATATATATATATATATAAAATATATATATATATATATATATATATATATATATATAAAGCAATAGACTTTCTTATCCTATTTCTTAAACAAGGATAATTACTACTACTTATACTTACAAACCCTAGCATACCCCTCCCACACCCCGCCGCCCATCCAGCCCCGTGCTGACCCGCGCGCGCCACCCCCGCCGCCCCCCGCTGCCCCGGAGCGCACTGCCCCGACGCCCCCCGCATCCCCGCACGCGCCAGCGTACCCCTCCCACCCCCCACCGCCCCCCACCCCCCGCCTCCCCCGCCGCCCCCAGCCCCCAACGCACCCGCCGCCCCCGCAATCTCCGCTGCCCCAGCAGCCCCCGACGCCCCGGCCCGCTGCACCCACGACCACCGCGAGAGAGAGAGAGGGGACTACCTTTGGGAGAGAGAGGAGAGGTCGTCGATCACCGCCGCAGAAAAGAGAGAGAGAGGAGAGGGAGGTCGCCGACCGCCGTGCGCGGGAGAGAGAGAGGAGAGAGAGTAAAATTTGGGGGGAATGAAAAGTTCCCCCGTCGTTTCAATTAAGTCTGGGTCGTATATTTAGCGACGGACGCGCGTCGGATTTTATCCGTCGCTAGTCCGTCGCACTTTTTTATACTTGCCGACGGACTATCCATCGCTACGTTGTCGAAGAATTGTCCCACCACTTTTCCAAATAATTCCCGCCAAATAATCGACTACATAGCGACGGCTGTGTATCCGTCGCTATATCTCCGACGCCCTAGCGACAGATGAGTGACCTTTTCTCTCGCTTAAAATAAAAGAAAAAATGTATCGGCATGTCGTCGGTACTCCGTCGGCTATTTGTCGTTAATCCGTCGCTAACGCCGACAGAAATTATCCGTCGCTAATTGACTGTATTTTGGTAGTAAGGTGGGCATCCGGAAGATGGCCTTTCGGACGAAGTATGGACACTATGAGTTTCTTGTGGTGCCGTTTGGTTTAACCAACGTACCAGTTGTATTCATAAGTTTGATGAACAATGTGTTCCACCAGTACTTGGATAAGTTCCTGGTGGTATTCATTGATAACATTTTAGTGTACGCCAAGAGCCACGAGGAGCATAAGGAGCATCACAGGAGATATTGAGGAGGGAAAGTCTTTATTCCAAGCTTAGTAAGTGTGAATTCTGTCTGAGCAAGGTATCTTTCCTTGGATATATCATTACTGGAGATGGACTAGCAGTTGACCCAGAGAAGATAGCAGCAGTGAAGACATGGCCTACACTTACGTCAGTTACGAAGGGTAGGAGTTTCTCGGACTTGTCAGATATTATCAGAGGTTCATTGAAAACTTCTAGAGGATTGCAGTGCCTATGACGTGTATGACGCATAAGGATCAAGGGTCCATCTGGACTGAGGAGTGTCAGACTGCTTTTGATGAGCTGAAGAAGCGTCTGACGTTAGCACCAATCTTGACACTATCTTCAGGATTTGGAGGTTTTATGGTATACAGCGATGTGTCAGGGAGCGGATTAGGATATGTTTTGATATAGCATGGCAAGGTTGTAGCATATGCATCGAGACAGATAAGTACCCATGCGAAGAACTACCCGATGTACGATTTGGAGCTAGTTGTAGTGATATTTGTACTGAAGCTATAGAGGTACTATCTTTATGAAGAGAAGGTAGAAATATTTACTCATCAGAAGAGTCTGAAGTATGTCTTCACTGATCTGAAGGAGCTGAACATGAAAAAAAGAGGAAGGACTTTGAGATCGAATTGCAGTACCATCCGAGCAAGGCGAATGTCGTAGTGGATGCTTTGAGCAGGGAGCCCACAACATACTTCTTGATTACTCAGCGACATTTATTAGAGGATCTCCAGGAGTTAGGGATAGAGGTCATACTGCCAGGTATGGATGGACGGTTATCAACCCTTGGGATACATTCTTATTTGGGTGAGAGGATCAAGACCGATCTGCCTACATATACGAGATTCTAGAGACTTCTGTGACGACCTGTACCCACTTTTCGGGTATAAGACGTGTCCAAGTCCAGCCTACATTGTTGACACAAAGTCACAGTCAACAAAATATTGATAACTTGACTAAATAATAATTGTAATAATTCAATACGACACACGACGTCTACATCAAGCTCAAGTCAGAAGATAGCTCAATCTTTGTATTTCAGTTGTTCATAAGTCTGTATTTTATACTTTTATTGAGTCTAGATTGATGTAAACTGTGTCATGCTGAGTTCTTGAGACTTGACCTATAGCCTACCCAATAATCCCTAAACTCCACCATCCAGAAAATGACCATTGGCTCCCAAGAACCAGTTCTGTGCTCTGGAGACAGAGTTCGGGCTGAACTCTGCCTCCACACAGAGTTCGGGCCGAACTCTGTCCCCTAAAAATCAGCAGCCTTAATTTTAGGGTTAGCTGGTTGCTAGTTGTCCAACGGCCAAGTATTTGAAATTTCCTACCCAAATTCTGGCCGAATTCTGCCTACAAAAACACTATAAATAGGCCATGAATTCTCTCATTTCAAATCATCCAATCTTCTCTTCTCTTCTTTCTTAAGCTCAGACAAGCTATACCCTTCCCATCTACTAGCCACAAGCTTCCTAAGTCTCGAGTGCTCAGCATCTCTCAGTTAGGAGTCTTGTGCAAGAGTTGAAGAAGTCGCTTGGACAATTCCAAGCAAATCGCCACTGCGATCCTCTGTAAGAAGTTGACGTGCTCTTCTGAAGAAAAGGCACGGGTTATAAACTACTATTTCACAAATAGTAGATTTAATCCTGAGCTAGAGTTCTCAGGCCTGGACTAGTCCTCCACGAGGGAAACCAGGTTAAAATCGGCTGTGTCTGCGTATGCTCTCTTGATTCTCTCTTTATTTTCTGCATTTACTCTGATTGGTTTTATTTGTGATAGAGTTGATTTTTTAATTGGATATTATCTCTATATACTCTATTCACCCCCCTCTAGAGTTGCCATCTGTTCTTCATACATTGCAGTATCGGCAGTAGAACGCTGTGTAGTATACACAAATCACAGGAATGTAGAACGTTCGAGGCAATCTATATCTCATCCACAAAAATCAGAGAATACAACTAACTCAAATGAGATTGAATAAAGAAAGACAATATAAAATGAAGTATCAAGTTCATCCAGAATTCTAGTTATGTCCGGTGGACACAAATCTACTACCAATAGATGAAAATAAAATAGAACATGAAAATGAAATAACTGAGTCCAAACTGCTAATCAAGATACCCTCAGCTGCAGTGGTACTGTAGTCTGAAGTTGGCTCAAATTCGCTCATGTGCCCCTAGCTCAAACTCAGCTAAACCTGAAGAGATCATCAGGTCTTCATAGGACTAGCAAGATACATAAAAACATGCCTTTCTAACAGTTTATCATGCATAAAGGAAATCCAGGATATAAACAGGGAAAAGACTAAGCAATCACGATACAAGAATATAAGAACAACTACGCATAAATAAACTGCTGGAAGAAAACAAGTGAACACATGTCAAGAGATCAATCGGATACCAAACCCTCGCCCCTAGAGTGGACTCGCAGGTTTGAAACTAATCACTAACCCTCGCCTCTAGTATGGACTCACAGGTTAGTTCAAGGCAATCACCTTCGCCCCTAGTGTAAACTCGTAGGTGCAAACAGTCAACCCTCGCCACTAGTGTGGACTCGCAGGTTGAGAAAACGACAAATAGAAAATAGACGTTCAACTATAGCGCATTCGTTCTATGATACGACTCAATCATGCACAAGTGTGAACACGACCAATAAACCACAAGGCTAACTGGGAACAAGGGCTATGTATCAATGGAGTAAACTACTATGAAAAATCACATCTCAGCAATAAATGAAAGAGACTGGAAAATAAAAGTAATGCATGTAATTAAAGCTGTAAAGAAAGGCAAGGTATACTTGCATGTGGTCCTGTGCTGCTGATATGGTTCAAGTGTTGAGTTAAAGTCCATAGAACCTATATTATCAATTTACATGTCAATACATTACTAAGGCTATAATGAATCTCTATAAATCATTTCTTATCATAATTTATATAAATAAGCTTATGAAGTCTAACCTACCAAGGCCATACTGACTAATAACCCACATTTTCTGCTTTTCTTAGCCTGTATAGCCCATACAACCCAACACCACACATAACAATATCTATCTATGATGTACACTAGCCACCTAAACTGGATTTGGGTCAGGTGCATATTGTAACTATAGCTATTTGTGTGGTTGCCTCATGTTCTCATGGGCAACACATCTAGTGGTAAAATCTGTGGTCAAACTACTTATTGCAAGATATTTGGGGAGAATATCTTACAACAGGACACCTTCTCCTATATACTGAATTTGATACCTACCCTTGCTATTGTTTATGGTACCGGCTTCTTTTTGCATAGAGGACAAAGTGAGATGATAAAATGGCCAATTGAAAGGAGAACATTAATAAATGACCTAAACAGACACAAGCCCTCATCTGTTCCCTATTGCCAACTAGTACCTACCTAGTGTTTTACTTTCCTATTATGGCATTCAACATATTGAGACACCTCACATATAGGAACTTGACCCACAAATTTGCAGGAACCCTACTCTATTGCCTAGCCTTGCAGAGGCAAGTACAGGCCAGCATACACCCTTATGGCTGCAGGCCATCCTATTGCCTGGCATCCTTCTTTTGTGAACCATGTTAGGTTCAGATAGTCTACCTGGAAAACCACCTGCACACTCATACAAGTTTCCTTATACATGAATACATACCTCATCTATTTTCTTATAACTAAATACATGACCTACCACTAATATCAGTATGTAAAGTGACACATCATGTGCTTCGTTATAGGCTATGCAATTTTTATGTCAGCAAGTCTCAGGTTAGTGAACGTTCTTTCCATAGTTTTATTATTTAGGTGGCACTAGTGTATACTGTCCTAAGTACCTATCTCACCCCTTAGACTGGATACTCTCTGCCCTATAACCCCTATTCCTTTACTGGATAGGTGGTTCCTGTAGGAAGCTCCCTGCACCTATTAGAGTCTCTGTTGGATACCTGGTCCTTCATACACCTATAAGGACCCTACTTCTGATACTCCCTCCTATTATCCACACATTTGAATATTTGAAGAGCAATTGGTTTCCTGTCATGTATAAGATATTAACCTTCTATTCCCTGATGTTACAAATGGGTATTATTATCGACTTGATACAACTAGGTGGTTCCACGTGTTAGTACGTATCAATTTGATACAAGGAAGCTCACAAGTCAGTATCCAATGGTTATAAAGAAAGTTTATAAGGTAGCATCATGTCAGTATCTAAAGGATTACAAAGAAATTCATGTTTCGATATCTAATGGTGTCATAGCTGCTTTTCCATAAATCTTTTTTTTTTATTTAATTGTTAAGTTGAATTTAGAAATGAAGATTTTGTCTTAAATGCCCTAATTAATTTCCTAATATTAATATTAATAACAAATGATAATAATAATAGATAATAATAATATTTTTAATTAAAATTCTTTTATATAAATTTTTGCATTATGGCCTATAGAAAAATTTTGCAATTGCATATTTAAACTTGCCAACTCATTGGGTTAGGTGTCAAACTCTTAGGCATGTGGCATTGCATAATGCCACATGGTCACTTGCATGAAGAGAAGTTCTCTTCATAAGCCATATCATCTCTCTCTCTCCCTTCATTATTTCTTCTTCCTCTACACACACACACACACACAAATCCCTCTCTCCCTCCTCCCTACTCTCATTACTGCTGTTGCTGCTGAGATTGCAGTTGCCGTTGCCGTTTCCGTCGTCGGCCACCACCGCAGCTGCCCCGTCGCCGGCCACCTGCTGCCGTCGCCAACCGACCGTTCTCTCACCGCCGGCAGCTCCCGTCCGGCCGACCGCTCCCTTCCCGTAGGTCATCTCTACCACCACACTCTTCATTATCACCACCATCACCTTCATCTTCATTCTCACTCTTTACCTCATCAAAAAAAGGAAAAAGGGAAAAATGAAGAAAAAGCTTGAAGAGGAAGAAGGAGTAATTGAAGAAGAAGAAGAAGACGGAGTAAACAAAAAGAAAGAGGAGAAGTTGGAGGAAGAAGAAGGAAAAATTGGAAGAAGAAGAAGAAGGCTCAAACCCTAGTTCCAATTTTAAATCAATTTTCTCAAGGCAAGTCCTCAACCTAAATTTCTCCATATTTTTATTCATTTCATTTTCAATTATTTATTATTATCTTTTGATTACATAATATAGTTCAATTTTGAATTATATTTTGATTCCACATAAAGAAATTTGGCATGATATTAGGGCATAGGAATATGTTTAGATAAAATGGGAATTCATCTTACATGTACACAAAGTGTTTTAACATTTTACCTACGACTATGATTATTAAATGGTTATGGTTATTAGCAAAACTTGGTACGAAATTTTATATGTGCTAGCTTATAACCAATACGGAAATCCAACCTTGATCTATATAGTTATTACGGAGTAAAGGAAAGGTATACACATCTTCAAATTTGAACTTATAAATGTTTCTATTAAAATGAAAGGAAAAGAGTAACTTAGTTCTTGTCATCTTGTACATATTTGATAACTTTGACTTAGCCTAAAATATGAAAATTACTATAGAATAAATATTGTTCATAATATTTTAAATTTATTTAAATTTTGTCCTGAATGTATAATAGATTAAATTAGCATGAATCCTTACCAACAATAGCTAAAATTAGTGTTTATAGACACCCCAATACATAGGTAATTTTGGCTTGAAACTTTATCCCGATATAGACTATTCTGGACTCCTGAGTTATAAACTATGCTATGAACAAATTAGTTTATAATTTCTACAATTACTTACTTGTACTTCGATCCAAGAGAATTGACTATAAGGAAGTATTATAATGAAACACTTAAGTATCAAAATTATAGGTCGAATCAGGTACAAAATTTGAATTGGATCCTATTGGTTTGTAGTTTAATTATAATTGGCTTACACTATAGTGTGGAGATTCTTAAGATTGTTCCTAAATGAATGTGGTATTTCAACGATTGATTGTAAATGATAGTTCTATACTTATTCTAGGACTAGAGACTTTGGAAATTACTAAAGGATCAAGGCTTTCCATATTCTTCGATAATTATTATTTATTTGGAAATTTTTATAAAAAGAATTACCTAGAGATTTCTAATAAATATTTTACCAATATTATCAAAAATTGGAATGTCATCTAATATGTATAAAATTTTAGATGTTTGATTTGTTTATCTCTATGGATCTAATAATTGTGGTTCTCTGATTTTGACATAACATTATTGACAATAGCCAAGTCAAGAAAAATAGCTTGCTTATCAAGGTAATAATGAGATTTTCTTTCTTGAATTATGTATATACTTATACTGCGTGGTTACCGGTGTTGAGAGTTGCTCCATCGAAGGGGTCGGCGTACCCGAGATTTTATATATTGCGTGGTACCGTTGTTGAGGGTTGCTCCAACGAAGGGATCGGTGTCACGACCCGCACCCTGAAGAAGGGCACGCGTACGTGGTTACGTCCAGCCTACGCCGTAGAATCGGCGGTAGAACGCTGTATATAGGGTCTATAAATACTATGACGAAAACAGATAAAGGTACCTGTACAGTATATACTCTCCGAATGGAGGTGACATAGCAATACAGTCTCAATCACAAATAAAAAACTAAGGTAGATAGCATAGAAAGGAAATATGATAGACAAAAGCAGGAAATGAGTCCAAGATCCACACAAGTCCAGAGCTATACACAAACGACCCAGAGTCACAGAAAATATATATAACTACTACAAACTGAAAGTGCTAGCTGGCTCACAGGCCAGGCAAACCTAACTAGCTATACTACTCAGGGTGAGCAAAGTCTAGTGGCTCTACTAATAAGCCACAGTCCGGGTCTACTCCATCAGAATCGACCCCATAATAGGTCGGGCAATCTGCCTCAGAATCATCTGTAATATGTCAACGGTATCCTGTCAGGAAAATGAGCAAGTACAAACACCAACAGCAGTTCCATATGAATTGACAAATTCTATAAGAGACAGTGTAATGAAATACAAGACAAAATCAACATGAAATCTGTATATCAAGATATGAGTACTGAATAGGAGGACAATATATATGTAGGATTGCTTAGGAACTATTCAGAAGCCGAGTTACAACCCTCAAACCAAACGAGGACCGAGATTCTAACTCTTCTCCCGAACAGAACTTAGCCTCCTAGGATAAATAAGTATAAAAGGTGCCTTGAATTATTAGTGCATTATGTGATCGGCTTGGGAAAAATATGTTCAGGCTTTCCATCTGACCGGCTACGAACAAATAACAAGTGTGAAGCAACAAGTGTGAAGATAAGGCCGGTCACCATGGAAAGTTGTGAACAAGTAGCTATGGACAAGTGTCGAGTACAAGTGTGAAGAACAAGTAGGTATTTTGATCACACAACCACTAATAACTTCCCATCTTCGAATAGTATAAAGGATCCGGACATAACACGTTATGACACGGGATTCAAAAGTAGGTGATCAGCCCACTCCCAAGTCCATGTCTATACAAGTACAAGTAATAAGTCGAGTCTTGTACCAATATACCAAGTAATCCGGGAACAACATCTCATGACAGGATCCGACATATACTAGTCCGTGAAATATCGTGTCTGGAAATCAAGTAAGATACTACAACTGAATCAGATATAGCAGATATCAAGACAATGAAAACTATCAGTGAATGTACTCGCCTGTGGTCCTGAGATGATAAGGTGAACAGACGCTCAGAGTAATCACAGACCTAAAATAATGTACTATGAGTCAAACAGGGTTTTATACTGAAAAAGGAAACTGATTTAAGTCATGAATGTAAGTCTAAGTCAAAAACTAGGTCAATCTAGGTCAAACTGAGTCGTACTAGGTCATACTGGTTCATACTAGGTCATACCAAGTCAGTGGGAGTCAATCCAAGTCAAACTAGGTCAAACGGGGTCAAAGGTTGACATATAGTTGACTTTTGGTCAACTGCTTAACCCTGGTCAACTCTGGTCAACTCTAGTCAACCCTAGGTCAACCTTAGGTCAAACTAGTCAAATATTGACTAACTGTTGACTTTCATTCAACTGGTCAACTCTGGTTTGGTTTCGGTCAATTCTAGTCACTTATAGGCTAAGTTTGACTTTTGGTTGACTTTTGTTGACTTTTGGTCAAAATGATCATCCGAGGTCAAAACTAGTCTAAGTACACTAATCCTAACCATTACCAACCAAGAGAACCTAATTCTAACTATATCTTAGAAGTTAAACTCAATATCTTAACTATACCCTATTACCTACATTTACCCTTACCAAGGTAATCCCGATACCTTGTCCATTACAAAGGAAATCCCGCTAATACTCAAGATACTAGCCTAGGCTCCTTATGGTAGCTAGATACTATTCTATCTAGGGTTTACCAACCAAGAAAACTAGGGTTCTTGGGCATCAAAACTATTTTTTCTATATGTTACTCTCTTACACATTACCTAAAGGTAATCTTGAGATATCAAGATACCACATCTAACATAACCCATTCTTCTAAACCACACTCACTCTCCCTCACAAACATCATCTATCTAACCTCCATCTAAATTAGAATGCTACTTCTAAAATAATTTCTCAAAAACTAACTCAAACATCTACTACTACCCTCAAGATAACATAACATGGCATACTTTCTAACATTGACAAACCTTATTTTCTACCACTATAAACACTACCCTACAAACCAACTAACACACTAAAAACACTCTCAAACTTAGGGGTTTCGTAGTACTAAATGTGGTTGACAAGTGTGGGTAGGTATTTGGGCTAAGGTGGGTCAAAAGGGGATGTTTCGAGACCACAAAAACTCCAAAAAACCATCATGCACTACTTCTGCTTACTGCTTTTTTCCTGCTTACTGCTTATTGCTTACTGCTTACTGCTTTTTTCTGCTGCTTTTCTGCTCATTCTCTCACTCTCTAACTATCTAACCACACACAACTAAATATATATGCACAATCCACACACACACACACACACACACACACACACACACACACACACACACATATATATATATATATATATATATATATATATATATATATATATATATATATATATATATATATAAAGAGACACACTAATCTAAATATAAAATGAATATGATACAATATGATACCATAAAGAACACATTAGAAACAACTCTCTAAAATTATAAATCTGAGATTAAAATACTAATTAATTATTCCTACAATATATATATATATATATATATATATATATATATATATATATATATATATATACATACAAGTGTCCAAAATAGGGATTTTCCCACTAGGACACAACCATAACACAAAGGACACTCCTATGACCTCCAAATGGACACGAAATGGACACAAATGGTGATAAACCAATGGGGATCATTCCTATGGGTTCAAAATATTCCTATATGCATGTAGGGATGGATTAGAGGAGGAATTATACCTTCCGGGAGAGAGATTCAAAGGAAAAAAGCCTTCCGACACGACACCGACACGGAGAGATTCCAAAAGGACACAAACGAGCTCTGAATCCTCCCAAACTTGCTAGCACCCTCTAACTATGGAGTAGAGGAGAAATAAAGAAGATTTGGTGGAAGAAGGGGTTGATTTGGAGATAAAATCAATGGAGGTTCCTCTCTAAATTAATTTGGGGAAGAACACGAGAGAGAAAGTGGATGAGAACAAATGAATGAAGGAGTGACTCACTCATTATCCCCCCATAGGTGGCTACCCAAAAAGGGTGAGGTGTCCCCATTAGAAAAGTCCAAAATGCCTCCACTTGACCTATTTGATTTAAATTAAGAATGGGTTAAAGGTTGAGGTCAAATTAGTCTAGTTTTAAGTCTCTAATTAAACTAAACCTATCCATAAATAATTAGTCTAACTACTAACTAAAATTAATATCATGTAGACTAAAATTAATATCTTATGGAATAAAATTAATATCATATGGGCCATGCCTAACTAGTGTGTGGGTCCCACAAGAGTCAAACTACCCCCCCCCCCCCCCGGGTCCCCGTTTCAAGTCGGATTGAGCTGAAATTCGAACCCGACTTAAATAACCCCAAAACAATATCATAAATAATAAAATAAATTTCAATCCCAAAATAATATCATAAATAATAAAATAAATTTCAACCCCAAAATAATATCATAAATAATAAAATAATTTTCAAAAATATTCAAAAATACAAAATGATAAAAATACCCCTGTTTCTGAAAACTGGGACTGACAAATCTATCTACCTTAAAAAAATTTTGCCTCGAAATTAAAATCAAACAATAGTAAAATGTCAAAATTACAAGTCATGGCTTAAAATTTAAAATGATTAAAATTTCAAAAATCAAAGCATGAATTAAATGACTAAAATTATAAAATTTAAAATTACTCTCAAATAGAAACTGGGTGCTATAAGTCTATCCACCTTAAAAGAATCATCCTTAAAAATTAAAACAAAGTAAACACATAAAAATCATGCAAATTAATAATCGTATGCGTCTGTCCAAATTATGATACTCAGAATCTCTGTCATGCTAGTGAGCAAGGCTACGATAATCACAAAGTCCTCGACCATGGTAAATACCTCTAGAATCATGGTATTTAAAATTTTCACATTGCCGCATGCTTGGCAGCAAAAACCTTAAATTCTTACACCCGAGAAATACGTCCATAATCCGACTATATGTCCGCACTATGTATGCTAGCATGACCCTAGAATATTCTAAAATCTCAGAATCAAGACGACCTAGCCCATACGACTTATCTCAGAAGAAAATCACATCACAAGAACAATTTTTATTCAACGATCAAAGAACAGATAGAATCGAAGTTCAAGACAGTTTATAAGAAGGCAAATACGGAAAAGAGATTCGAAATATTGGAACCTGCTATCTGCTCTGCTATTGCCTGAGTGGGCTCAACTATCATAGCGAAAGCACACCTCTGCTGACCTTCTCTAGCCTGCTGCACTCTGTCCTGGCCTGCCTGTCTGGCTGTACGGGCAGTACAGTTCTTCATCTGGTGATCTAGGGCTCCACAGAATAAACAAACTCCCAGCCTCATCCTGCAAACCTTCTGGGTATGCCCTATCTTCTTGCAGAAGGCACACTGGATGGTCTGCCTATGGCCCTGACTCTGCTGCTGGTGGGCACACGCTGCTACCTGCTGAAACTGTAACTGAGGCTGCTGCTGAAACTGCCTCTGCTGGAAATGGGGGTGCTTCATCGGCCCCGCACTCGAGCAAGCTCCGAGAACGTCACTGCCCCTCTTCGACTTGAGGCCGAAGTCCTCCTCTGCAATCTGTGCCTCTATCAGGATCTGCTCGAAGGTCGTGTCACGTCTTCCAGAGGTACGAGTGTGCACTGCATATATAAGACCCCTCCGGAACTTCCGGGCTTTGTACCCCACATCCTGGATCAGACTAGGTGCAAACCCTCTCAGAAGAAAGAACTCCGCTGCATACTCGTCTACCGACGAGTTCCCTTGTACCAAACTGGCAAACTGTCCCTCCAAAGCTGTCAAGGCCACATCTGGGTAGAACTTCTCCTTAAACAGCATCCTGAAGCTCTCCCAAGTCAAACCCCTCACTGACGCACGCGGATCCGTACGAAACCAAGTCAGCGCTATATCAAAAAACTGGCTCGCTGCAGATGTCACCCAAAGTCCTCTCGGGACCTCTGCCAACTCCAGACTCTGCTGGGCATCCTCCAACCAGTCGTCCGCGTATAGGATACCCTCGGTACCCTTAAACTCCCTCGGTCTCATCTTTCTGAAGTCTAGGTGCGTACCGGGCCTCCCCTGACCCTGCTGCTGAACTGGTGCTCCCTGAACTGTACCCGGTGCACCCCTCTCTACTGCTGCCATCGCCAGCTGATGTGAGTTCTCCATGGTCTGTCGCATCACCTCTGTCTGACGGTGCTATACCTCGGCCTGTGCTCTCTGGGTCTGCAACATCTGCTGCAGAAGGGCCATCATCTCCAGAGTATCTGTCGGTAGCGGAGGCGACGGTAAAAGAATATCAGGGATGACTATGGATGGTCTCACTGCTGGAGGTGGAAGACCTCCTGAAACCGCCGCTGCTGCTCCCGCCTGAATGGCAGGGACTGAAGTGGCAGCTCCCTGAACTGCAGCTCCCTCAGCTGAAGGTGGAAGACCTCCGGGAACTGCCGCTGCTACTCCTGCCTGAAGGGCAAGGACTGAGGCTACTGCTCTCTCGACTGCTACTCCCGTAGCCGGAGGTGGAGTACCTCCCAGATCTGACCTCTCTGGAACTGTACTAGGCCCTGCCTGAGAACGAGTCACCGTCATCCTGAAGAAGAATTGAACCCAAGAGATCAATATGGCACATGATAAGATATTATCAAAGGAGGACAATTGAATTCAAATGCAAGAAGAGTTGTCATGGTAATCAAAAGATCAAAAATTTCCTAAAATGTGATTAAGTAACTCCTATCATACCCTAGATCCTACGTCCTAATCGTAGGCTCGTAATTAGCACTCTAAGTCGAGCACCATTACGAGATCGCACTAATTACGACTCTGACCTGCATAGGCTACCACAAAAACGTGTCACGACCCGCACCCTGAAGAAGGGCACGAGCACGTGGTTACGTCCAGCCTAAGCCGCAGAATTGGCGGTAGAATGCTGTATATAGGGTCTGTAAATACTACGACTAAAACAGATAAAGGTACCTGTACAGTATATACTCTCCGAATGGAGGTGACATAGCAATATAGTCTCAATCACAAATAAAAAACTAAGGTAGATAGCATAGAAAGAAAATATGATAGACAAAAGCAGGAAATGAGTCCAAGATCCACACAAGTCCAGAGCTATACACAAACGACCCAGAGTCACAGAAAATATATATAACTACTACAAACTGAAAGTACTAGCTGGCTCGCAGGCCAGGCAAACCTAACTAGCTATACTACTCAGGGTGAGCAAAGTCTAGTGGCTCTTCTAATAAGCCACAGTCCGGGTCTACTCCATCAGACTCGACCCCATAATAGGTCGGGCAATCTGCCTCAGAATCATCTGTAATATGTCAACGGTATCCTATCAGGAAAATGGGCAGGTACAAACACCAACAGCAGTTCTATATGAATTGACAAATTCTATAAGAGACAATATAATAAAATACAAGACAAAATCAACATGAAATCTGTATATCAAGATATGAGTACTGAATAGGACGACAATATATATGTAAGATTGCTTTGGAACTATTCGGAAGCCGAGTTACAACCCTTAAACCAAATGAGGACCGAGATTGTAACTCTTCTCCCGAACCGAACTTAGCCTCCTAGGATAAATAAGTATAAAATGTGTCTTGAGTTATTAGTGCGTTATGTGATCGACTTGGAAAAAATATGTTCAGGCTTTCCATCTGACCGGCTACGAACAAATAACAAGTGTGAAGCAACAATTGTGAAGATAAGGCCGGTCACCATGGAAAGTTGTGAACATGTAGCTATGGACAAGTGTCGAGTACAAGTGTGAAGAACAAGAGGGTATTTTGATCACACAACCACTAATAACTCCCCATCCCCGAATAGTATAAAGGATCCGGACATAACACGTCATGACACGGAATTCAAAAGTAGGTGATCAGCCCACTCCCAAGTCCATGTCTATACAAGTACAAGTAATAAGTCGAGTCTTGTACCAATATACTAAGTAATCTGGGAACAACATCTCATGACAGGATCCGACATATACTAGTCCGTGAAATATCGTGTCTGGAAATCAAGTAAGACACTACAACTGAATCGGATATAGCAGATATCAAGATAATAAAAACTATCAGAGAATGTATTCGCCTGTGGTCCTGAGCTGATAAGGTGAACAGACGCTCAGAGTAATCACAGACCTAAAATAAGGTTCTATGAGTCAAACAGAGTTTTATACTGAAAAAGAAACTGATTTAAGTCATGAATGCAAGTCTAAGTCAAAACTAGGTCAATCTAGGTCAAACTGAGTCGTACTAGGTCATACTGGTTCATACTAGGTCATACCAAGTCAGTGGGAGTTAATCTAAGTCAAACTAGGTCAAACGGGGTCAAAGGTTAACATACAATTGACTTTTGGTCAACTGGTCAACCCTGGTCAACTCTAGTCAACCCTGGGTCAACCCTAGGTCAAATTAGTCAAATGTTGACTAACTGTTGACTTTCAGTCAACTGATCAACTCTGGTTTGGTTTCGGTCAATTCTTGTCACTTATAGGCTAAGTTTGACTTTCGGTTGACTTTTGTTGACTTTTGGTCAAAATGATCAACCGAGGTCAAAACTAGTCTAAGGACACTAATCCTAAATATTACCAACCAAGAGAACCTAATTCTAACTATATATTAGAAGTTAAACTCAATATCTTAACTATACCCTATTACCTACATTTACCCTTGTAAACCCCCTAAATTTCTACTACGATTTTTTTAATATATTTTTGTATTTATTGTTGTACTTCGTATATGTACGTCGCGTACGAATTCGCATTTTTGTAATTGTGTATTATACGAGAAATTTTATTTCGTAATTTCTCGACGAGTACGAATATGTGTCGAGGTAAATATGTTAGAAAAATATTTTATTATAAATTTTATTTTTATAGGAAAGGTACATGTTCAAATAATTTGTGATAAATATTTTTAATTTCTAAAAAAGAGTTATTTGTTCGTCGTTTAAAAATGAGTGGTGATTTAAAAAATTATGGTTTATATGAAATATTTCCAAAAGATTTGCGAAATGTGATATTTGCTTATTAAATATATTATGTTATTTATAAAAGCTAGTTCATGAATTAATATTAAAGTATTTACCGTGATTTTCAAAATTAATTATTACTATATTTATTTAATTATGAAAATAATATTTGAGATAATGTTAAATTTAATATTTGATTAAATATGGTAAATTAAATTGCAAAAGATTTTATTGACTGTATTTAAATTATTTTGAAATATAGAATTTACTTAGATTGGATTTGATTTGGATTGATTCAGTTTAAATCGAATTTAAAAATAGTATGATATTATCTATTGGGGATTTAAATGCTCCCAATTCCTATCTAACTGGAATTCCCACCTCTTATAAAGGGAGAGGTACTCCTCTAGCAATTTTCCATCCACAACCAAATTGTGCATCGTGTCGGTATCCCATCCACTATAATCCCCACCAATACAAATACATTCTTCTTTCGTGTCCGACAGCTCCGGACACCGACTTGTCCCGTGTCTCGTAGAACACGTTTACTGACACCCCATGCCGACAAACCCAACACTATCTCCCTCGCCCCGTCGCCATCGCCGCCACCATCCCCACTCCAACTGCCACAAACCACCAACACCACAAAAATTGTGTCCCCGTGTCTGTGTCCTCGTTCATCATCATCACCCTCTCAGCCGCATGTCCGGTCTCGACCGAACCCAGCCCCTCCGACCACCATCTTCACCACCGCGGCCACCCGAAGAAACCCCACAACACCACAATCACCACCACCAGAAATAGGAGAAGGGGGAAGAAACTCTCACCTCGACCCGCGAGATTCGGCATTCCCGCACCACCGCCGAGGAGTCGCCGGCGTGCACGCCGACATCGCTGGGGATCTCCGGCGCTGCTCCAGAACGCGTGGATCCCTGCCGTGCCGGAGCTCCGCCGCGCCCTCCGATTTCTCCGCCTCCCCGGCCGCGGATCGCCACCGCCCACTGGAACCCTCTCTGTGTTCTCGACGCCCAGCCTCCCGCCAAGCTGGACGGATCCAGCGCCCATTCGCTCCGGCGCCGGCGAATACCACTTCGCCGCGAGTGACTAAAACCCCGCGCCGCCCCTCCTTAGCAACCGACTCCGCGCCTCCGGCCACCTGAAGTCGTCGTTCTCCGTGCCACGACCACCGCGATTTCCTCCATCTCACACTCCGACCATCCGCGCCTTCCGCTCCATCTTCCACCGCCAAACCCTCGGTCCTCCGCTTCTTCCGCGCCGCCTTTCTCCTCTCCGCCTGCCACCCGCGGAGCAGCCGTCGGCCACCGGCGCCATCAACCGACTGATAAACCCCCCTTTCTTCACTTTCCATCTCTCTCTCCTGTCGAACTTTTGGGGGGAGGAGTAATGAGTAAGGAGTATTTATTATTATTATTATTATTATTATTATTATTATTATTATTAATATTATATATTACTGCTACTGTTATATATTATTATTACTACTATTATTATTGTTATTATTATTATTATCATTATTATTATCATTAAAGTATTATTTTCAGAATTTTGTATTATTATTATATTTTAACTACATGTATAGAATGAATGCTAGAGTTATATAGGTAATTTCAAATATTCAAAATTTTCCTAAAATATTTTTCTAGATTTATTATATTCACTGAAATATTTTTGACTAATAGATGTCTACCAAAAATCCTAATTTTACAACTTATATCTGAATACGATTTTGATTATCAATGTATTTAATAAAAGTATTTCTCAAATTAAATTAATATATATAACTAATTTCAAGTATTTACGTAAAATTATTTAACTCATAAATTATACTTTTTAAATATTTACCTTTACTAATATAACTTTCGACCTAAAACTATTATCTTGATAACCTTAGAGTTTTCCTGATTTTTTAGATTATTGGAAATTATAAAAATTAGTTTGACCAACAAAACATACTTTCAAGTATCTTAAATAATTTTTGAATAAATTTTCTAGACAAGTATATATATAAAATATATAATTTTCATTCTACTCAAATTCCTTCAATTATCTGGATTGCGACTAATCATGCCTGTCTGTTTTCTCACAACCTCGAACCCCTACGTCTCGATTGTGGCTATTGAACTATTGGGACATGACAGAACATCGCACCACCAGGCGACACCCCAGGCAAGATACCTTGCTATTATACTGTTTATTTTTAGTTGCATTTTATTACATATCACTGTTCATTTATTTCTAGTTCTTGATTACTGCCTGCTCAGTGATATTAGTTGTACCTTGTTATTTATCCTTTGATTGTATATGGACTTAGAGTTAAGGGACTACCACTAGCTTAGTGCATTGCATAAACTTTGACACTGTTGTGCCACGAGATGTGTGAGTATGAGTAGCATATAGCCGACGGACTTGCGTGTTGGCTGATCACTGATGCGTACAGGACGTGCGTTAGGTCTAACTGTCGATAGTTGTAGGTTAGAAGACTTGACGGTTAGTAGTGTTACATGGTCGTGGATGCGACATGATAGGTACATTGGGTGGAGAGAACATTTCCTTATCGTATGGGCTTCAATTGCACTTCTCTTGTAACCTGGAAGCTCCGCTGGAGATACGGGTATGAGCCTCTCAGGTTGGCCACTGTCGTTTTTGAACGTCATGCTCTTAGGTCACTGGTGTCCAAGTGGGGACTATACCAGATCCCATTTACATCCAGGGCTCATGCGAAGAAAGGTTTGTTCTCACTGCATATTCACTTTAGTACGGTTAGGTTACCTTATTTGTGTCTTGTCACTTTCTTTGATTGTGGCATATTTTATATTCAGTATTTATATGGCATGTTTATTGTATCTTGTTATGTCCCTCTGAGGACCTACTTATCTCGCCAGGTGTGTGTTCTTGTGTTTCGCAGGTGTTCTAGCCGTGGCCATGATCGCCACTATCTCTAAGAGGATGATTGCACTTTGATCGTCTTCGCTTCGCCCGCCAAACTCATTTTATTTTCCATGTACTTTTTCTTACTTGTTGGTAGTGGATTTGTCTCCGCCCAACGATTGTACACATGACAAATTTAAAGTTGCTTTTATATCATTATTAAACTTTGTGGATGAGATTTAGTACCGTGGTTACTGTATTTTAGAGCTTATGTATATATACGAGGGTCCATATACTTCGTATGTATACAGCTGGCATGCTTACGTTCTAGTCCTTCTATTTTGGGACTGTGGCGTTACATGTTTTTGTAGTGGCCCATGTAGGTTGAGTTTGCCGTTTCGGTTACATGACTGTACCTAACGGGCCTGCAGTATAGGATTAGAGTTTAGAATCTCATCCACCTACTTGACATCCTTTCTTGACTTCAAATTTCGAACTCTCGTTCGACCTCCTTGAATTACATCTTGCTTGACTCCTTCTACTGTAAATTCTTAGTTTCGTGTTTAGTAAGATGACTACACTTGTATATGCCCATAGGTTAAACACATGGCTAGATGGATTGCATTGACAATTAATATGCATTGAGAATTTTGTTTGAGTTATAAAGGCATTTATTTTCCTAAAAATATGATTTTAAGGATTAGTAAATTTCAAGTTGGGTAGTAGCGCATTACCGTCTCCAAATGATTGTTGGAATTTTATTTTGCTATTACATGGTGGTGTACACAAGAGAATAGCTAGATCGAGAAAATAAATTTATGATTTATGATTTTTGCAAATTGTGAAATAGTTTATGATTTATTGGGATATGAAACCGATTTGGAAAACATCTTTAAATTGTGACACATGATACGATTAAGTTCAAGTTGGATTGAATATGTTAAAGGTTATCTCGAATTTATTAAGTGTTTAAATTTTATAAGTTATGATTTTGTAAAGGACTAGAGAATATGAAGGGTTTATGATTTACGGTTTATTAGAGAGCTTGAGGTTTTAAATTGATTCTACGATTTACGAATTTTTAGCTTGAAGAGATAATGGTAAAAAAAAAATTTGAAATATTTTTGGAAGATATGAAGGCGACTTTGAAGAAATTTTTTTAAATATTTAAAATTTGCTCATATGATTATTGATATATAAAGTTATTTAGATTTCGAGTCTAAAGCCTTGATTATGGATATTTTGAATTTTGGAGGAAAAAAAGAAGAAAAAGAGAATTACTTTTGAAGAGTAGTTGTGACTTATTGGAAGCTAGATATACACATTTGAAGGATATATGATTAAATTCGGAAGTTATTTAAATGTTCCATTTTGTAGTATAAAATTCGGTTGATAAACTTATTAAATGATAAGTTTAAGGTTTTGAGAAAAAAATATATATGTGTTTTGCAATATGCAAGGGTTGTTTCGAGATTGACTAGAGATTTAAAATTGTGATTAAAGTTGACGTCCTACGATGATTGGAAATCTTGGTGGAGTATCTTGGAAATTTTATTGAGAAACTTTCGAGGAACTTGAAATTTTAGATTAGATCATATATTGGTGAAGGACCAAGCAACAAGTAAGGTCACCCTAGTGAGATAGAAGTATTCCACCCTAGATTGCCATACCACCTATGATTATGGTAATGCATATACACGAGTATAGTTAGTCATCGACCAAACCGATGAACATATCTTTGGCTTACTCGACCTTCCCTCAAATCTAGATCTTTATTCGTGACATCTAATTGTTTGAAACTTAGAAATGATTATAACCATTCCCTTGACCATACCCTTATCTATGAGACTATTTTCTCTCTAGAAACTGTGCTCTAACTTATTTTACCTTGATCTACGAGATTTTCTAATTATCTTTATTTTGTGCTTTAACTAGATCCATATTTGTGCGTAAATGTCACCTTATGAACTCCCACTTTCTATTCTAGACCTATTGGCGTTCCCTATCGTGATTTTGATAATTGGAGCACGATACTAGACTTTTTCTTCCAACAAATTTCACATGCAAGACCTAGACGAGTCCACCTTCATGTAGGTATATCATGCCCCACTAAAATACGTCCCCTTGTACTCTATTTTTATGATACGACTTTCGGGCCATAAAGGCTCAACTATAACCTATACCATGGTACCGATATACTTTTGACTATATAGTTGGACTCGATCCCGACTCAGATCTTCGGTCCGATTGCGTTCTACTAAAATCCGTTAAATGCTTACCCTTGTGTTTTATCTTGACTACTTAACCTTTGTCATTTTATTTTCTTGTATTGATTTACTTAGACACATAACACCGTTTACACTCCAATATTGCCACCCTTACCTTTCTCCCTTCCAATTAAATTGCTTTATCATATTTCAATATGATTTCTCCATTGTTTATGCAACCATTGTTCCTTGTATAATTCCCTTATGCGAAATGAAATTTGATCAAGACAATCTTGAGTTAGTAGAAGCTAGATTGGAGAACCCTACGGCATGGATAAATAATGTAGTTGGTTAAGATAATTACGAGATTATGAGCTATAGGTGGGAAATAAATGGAAATGTGCAATAAATTCGAATTAATGAAGTAAGGAATGATATATTATGTTTTGACGAAACACTCAAGGATAGATAGACTTCTCGAATTTCAAATTTTGTTTTAAGGTAACTAAATATCGAATGAAGAATCGTCTAAAGTGTTGGTTGTTTAAGAACCAAATTTACCTATAAAACTTAGAGATGCAAATTTTTTGATAAAGACAATGTTGACGTTATGATGATATTATTTTTTAAGAGTAACCAATTGTTGGAGAAAGAAACCTTTACATTTTTATTAAGTTCTAAGATGATTATGAATATGAAGTTAAGATGAGTTCCATTCTACCATCAAGAAACTGAGATTGTTGAAGAAGAAAATTTTCAATTATGATGATAGAAGATTGAGTAATGAAGATATATCGTTAGTTTTCGAGATTTATCGAACATTGCAGACGGATTTTTATTTTGGAATCTAAGGATGCATTATATATTGACCAACAAATACAAATCGTAGTAAGGAGATTTTAACTTTTACTTGGGCCAATTGGTTGAAGGTTTTGGAATTTAAATTTTTGAGGAAAATTTTAACTTGGAAAGATATATATAATTGAGCTAGTATAATAAAGATTTTGGAATTCAAATTTGAGACTACTGAAAATTTTATGACGAGATAGAGGAAGTTAGAATACAATTACAATCATATTGGTTTTTGGTAACGGGACGTGGTACGAAAGAAATTAATGGGAAGATCGATTTATGATAAGAGCGATTACACGAATATTGATGATATTAAAGGATTAAGGAGTTTATTACCTGCTTATGAGGTTGCCCTTTTAAAAGTTAGTGTTAGGGTTAATCGAGCTTAGTCATTGATTGGTTGTCATATACATGATCATAATCTAAAACCATCGAAATTTTGTTCTAGTCATTCAAATGACAAACTGCCGATGAAATGTCTTCGCCTTCTCGTCAAATATTGTGATTGCCTGCTCGTCCAATATAGATCTCGTGCTTCTATTCGAATAAAAATTCCTTCTATCTTCTCTACCCTATCTACCCTAATTATCCCTAAATTTCGAGGACGAAATTCTTTTAAGTTGGGTAGGATGTAAACCCCCTAAATTTTTACTACAATTTTTTTAATATATTTTTGTATTTATTGTTGTACTTCGTATCTGCACGTCGCATACGAATTCGCATTTTTGTAATTGCGTATTATGCGAGAAATTTTGTTTCGTAATTTCTCGACGAGTGCGAATATGTGTCGAGGTACATATGTTAGAAAAATATTTTATTATAAATTTTATTTTTATAGGAAAGGTACATGTTCAAATAATATGTGATAAATATTTTTAATTTCTAAAAAAGAGTTATTTGTTCGTCGTTTAAAAATGAGTGGTGATTTGAAAAATTGTGGTTTATATGAAATATTTCCAAAAGATTTGCGAAATGTGATATTTGCTTATTAAATATATTATGTTATTTATAAAAGCTAGTTCATGAATTAATATTAAAGTATTTACCGTGATTTTTGAAATTAATTCTTACTATATTTATTTAATTATGAAAATAATATTTGAGATTATGTTAAATTTAATATTTGATTAAATATGGTAAATTAAATTGCAAAAGATTTTATTGACTGTATTTAAATTATTTTTCAATATAGAATTTACTTAGATTGGATTTGATTTGGATTGATTTAGTTTAAATCGAATTTAAAAATAGTATGATATTATCTATTAGGGATTTAAATACTCCCAATTCCTATCTAACTGGGAATTCCCACCTCCTATAAAAGGAGAGGTACTCCTCCAGCAATTTTTTATCCACAACCAAACTGTGCATCGTGTCGGTGTCCCATCCACTATAATCTCCACCAATACAAATACATTCTTCTTCCGTGTCCGACAGCTCCGGACACCGACTAGGCCCGTGTCTCGCAGGACACGTTTACTGACACCCCATGCCGACAAACCAAACACTATCTCCCTCGCCCCGTCGCCATCGCCGCCACCATCGCCACTCCAACTGCCACAAAGCACCAACACCAAAAAAATTGTGTCCCCGTGTCAGTGTCCTCGTTCATCATCATCAGCCTCTCAGCCGCGTGTCCGGCCTCGGCCGAACCCAGCCCCTCCGACCAACATCTTCACCATCGCGGCAACCCGAAGAAACCCCACAACACCACAATCACGACCACCAGAAATAGGAGAAGGGGGGAAGAAACTCTCACCTCGACCCGCGAAATTCAGCATTCCCGCACCACCGCCGAGGAGTCGCCGACGTGCACGCCGACATCGCTGGGGATCTCCGGCGCTGCTCCAGAACGCATGGACCCCTGCCGTGCCGGAGCTCCGCCACATTAGAAACCATAAAGAACACATTAGAAAATGAATATGATACAATATGATACCATAAAGAACACATTAGAAACAACTCTCTAAAATTATAAATCTGAGATTAAAATACTAATTAATCATTCCTACAATATATATATATATATATACATACAAGTGTCCAAAATAGGGATTTTTCCCACTAGGACACAACCATAACACAAAGGACACTCATATGACCTCCAAATGGACACGAAATGGACACAAATGGAGATAAAACCATAAGGATCATTCCTTTGGGTTCAAAATATTCCTATATAAATGTAGGGATGGATTAGAGGAGGGATTATACCTTCCGGGAGAGAGATTCAAAGGAAAAAGTCTTCCGACACGACACCGACACATGGAGGTTCCAAAAGGACACGAACGAGCTCCGAATCCTCCCAAACTTGGCTAGCACCCTCTAACTATGGAGTAGAGTAGAAATGAAGAAGATGTGGTAGAAGAAGGGGTTGATTTGGAGATGAAATCAATGGAGGTTCCTCTCTAAATTAATTTGGGGAAGAATAAGAGAGAGAAAGTGGATGAGAACAAATGAATGAAGGAGTGACTCACTCCTTATCCCCCCCATAGGTGGCTGCCCAAAAATGGTGAGGTGTCCCCATTAGAAAAGTCTAAAATGCCCCCACTTGACCTATTTGATTTAAATTAAGAATGGGTTAAAGGTTGAGGTCAAATTAGTCTAGTTTTAAGTCTCTAATTAAACTAAACCTATCCATAAATAATTAGTCTAACTACTAACTAAAATTAATATCATGTGGACTAAAATTAATATCATGTGGACTAAAATTAATATCATGTGGGCCATGCCTAACTAGTATGTCGGTCCCACTAGAGTCAAACTACCTCCCGGGTCCCCGTTTCAAGTCGGATTGAGCTGAAATTCGAACCCGACTTAAATAACACCAAAACAATATCATAAATAATAAAATAAATTTCAACCCCAAAACAATATCATAAATAATAAAATAAATTTCAACCCCAAAAAATATCCTAAATAATAAAATAATTTTTAAAAATATTCAAAAATATAAAATGACAAAAATACCCCTATTTCTGAAAACTGGGGGTGACAGTCGGCGAACCCAGGTTTATGATTTATATTAATGTCTATTATGAAATTTTCGGGCTCTAAAATACAAAAGAGAATCTGCCAAAATTTTTGAGAAATTCTGGAGTTAAATATTTTGGAAAGTCGAAATGGTTAAATCCTAGTCCCTAATTTTATCAAATTTTCTAATATAAACATAACCCTGAAATCCTTGAAAGTGTTGCCTTAGGCGCACAAATTATAGTTTGACATTTTATTTCTGCTAAGACGGAATCTCCTGCTTAACTTTATTCTCGTTTAATGTGTGTTTCCTATCACACGAAAAAATGAGATACATAATCGAAATGTACCTTAACTAAGTAACATTTTGGTAGGAATTGCATTGAGATGGAAGAGAAACCTTTGGATCACACCTTCGAACTCTTTGCAATATTATATTTTAAAAACTAATCAGTTCCTGTTATCAGCATTCGTACGGCCATACGATGTCCGAGGTGAGGCTTAGCTCACTTTTCTGTTTCCTGTTTTCCATTGGATTTCGAATCCCCTAATTCGATCCTGTAATATCCAATGTAGCATGCTCCGATATTCTTGAAAAATTTCAAGTCATACGACAATTGTTATAATACTTTATTCTGATAACTCAGAAAACCACTCATGTGTTATCCTAATTATATCACATCAATATGTGATCCTGAAACTAATAGGACAGATAAATCTGAGCACTGCCCATTAAGTATAAACCTGATCCTGGGTAAATGGGATTATTGTTGAGAAAATAGAAGTTGTGTGATCCAGAAGTGTTTCTCTAAATATTGCATTTGCATACATGATTTGTCAGACGTTTACACATTTATACATGACACCTAAATTGCTTTGGAAACAGATGCAAATACTATAAGAAATAATTATCAGTAAATCTACTTTAAAATTATCCTTTCCTCCGGTTCAATTTTGAAATTTTTGTCATCTAACTTTATCTTCCTTACTCTTTTGACTGAGGACTTGCTCGTCGTATTGACGACCTAGTTTTGTTCACTAGATTTGTAGACATATTTCTAAGGGACTGTAACGACAAGTTGAAAGGAAGCAGGAGAACAAGAACGAGATTTTACTTTTGACGGCAATTATGTTGAAATCAGAATACTCTCTATTTCATTAATTTAGGTATACTTTTATATATTGGGTTAATTGTTTCACTGGGTAGAGTAGTTTATTTTCTTATTTATAGCTTAGAATGTCCCTTGTAGAATAATATTAATTTTATTATACAAGATTATGACCTGTGATGACCTATCCTAGAGCCTTACAGGCGACAATCGCGAATACGGGTACTGGAGTATTCATATGTCACGTAGCCTGGGGATGGTGTTACGTACTCGGCTCGCCATATTTTGGAAGCGGGGCATGACACATCTTTTTAGTGGTGGCCGATGCAGGTTTGCGAAGAATGAAAAATCTAGGATAGGATGCAGGTCATAAAAAATATGAAATCTAGGATATGATTGAGGTCAACCTTTTTAGGAAACCTATATAGAGGTTAACCCATAGACCTTAAGATATGTTCTTAGGAAAAGTCTACAAAGAACCTTCAGATAGAGAATACCCTACAAGTTTTACCCATTATAGACTATGTTCCATTCCGCTTACCCTATAAATCATTACCTATGGATATCCGATCGTGATTCTATATAGTTAAAAATCCTAATCTATGACTGCCATTAAGGATGTAGATAATATTCATGAAATCAAGGATAGTATAAGGATAGATATAACTTGATGTATATAGGACAAGTAAATTATAGAGAATTAGACAAGTGTTCTTACTAGTATAGCCTAGTGAAGGATTGTAGAAAGTTCCTTAAGGATCTTGAACTTTGTACCCTTAGTAAACCTGGCATTTAGATTTATCTAGATATTATAAAAACTGGGGATAGAAAAGGAATATGGATCTTCTAGTCAAATAAGTTAATAATTACCTAATATTTTATAATGGATATACTGTCTTTGTGGAATTAGCATAGATATAAATATAGCTTAGAAGAACTATTGGTAATTTAGTACTAGTAGTATCCTGCTTAAGGTATACGCATAATATATATTGTATATAGTATTGTATATAACTTCTAAAGTGTTGTTCGACTCCTCAGTATCTTGATCTTATCCATTCTTAAATCATGACTCATCCCCCTTCTTTATCAAATATCATATATCTATTTTCACAAATCCCCAACTTTTTTCGAAATTCTTAATTTTTTTGTTCCATCTAAGGTTTGTCGATTAGAATCTAGAATTGTATCTTCTCTTCTAAATACAATTTTGTTTTAGTAGTACACCTGAGTTTCGGGAATCGTTTTCCATCTAAATATCAAGATATACATTTTGCATTAAAAGTTCATTGGATTTCTTGTAAAACAATTTTTGATTAGACTTTTGTAATCGAATTTCCTATGAATGAGTACTCTTATGTGCCAAGAACCTGATAATCTATTTACTGATTTGACAAGGAAGTGAGAACCTGCAGTCAATTAGATTGAATCATGAAAGAAAAGTTGTTGCAGCCATTCAGACTGGCCATCCAAGATTGGCGAGGCACATATTCTCGAAAACTATTCAGAAATTTAATAAATTTTTGGGGATCAAGACATAATTTTTCATAATGAATTTTTGAACTTGATATTCGAATTTTGATTTCATTTTTACCTTGATTTGGAATTTGAAAAACGTCATTTAAAATGACATATAGTGCTTTTGATAATATAGATATATGAGTTTATCTTATGTTATAATATTATCTATTAGTTTTGATACCATGATAAAGTAACGCTGGTGATATCTATAAAACTTGAAGATTAAATATTGCTTTTTGAATATATTTTGGATTACTAAGAATATCATGACCTGTAATGTTACTTCACAATCATAATTCCACTCATTCTATGGATTTCAAGGAAGAGGTAGCAAACCTTGATAGTGAAATGGTATCTTTGTTGCAGCCATATGCGCAATGGCGAGGCACAAGATTACTATATCACGCCAAAAAAATGAGAAATGAGGAATATGATCTTGATTCTGTAGTATACACAATGTTATGGTATCTGACAATTTTATTGATTTTATGGAATTTCTACATCATTATGAATTCAAGTATCTTCATATTCTATATTCATAAAAGCTTTTAATGGATAAAATTTTAAAGTATTTATTTAGAAAATATATTACTAATTCATTTTCGTAAGGTGGATAGAATACATTGTTTCTCTCTATAATTATTTGGAAAAGCTTATCTTTAGAAAATTTAAATTTCGAGGACACAATTTTTATAAGGTGGGTAGAGTGTCATAGCAGCTTTTCCATAAATTTTTTCATTTAATTATTAAGTTGAATTTAGAAATGAAGATTTTGTCTTAAATGCCCTAATTAATTTCCTAATATTAGTATTAACAACAAATGATAATAATAATATATAATAATAATGTTTTTAATTAAAATTCTTTTATATAAAATTTTGCATTATGGCCTCTAGGAAAATTTTGCAATTGCATTTTTAAACTTGCCAACTCATTGGGTTAGGTGTCAAACTCTTAGGCATGTGGCATTGCATAATGCCACATGGTCACTTGCATGAAGAGAAGTTCTCTTCATAAGCCACATCATCTCTCTCTCTCTCCCTTTATTATTTCATCTTCCTCTCCTTCCTCTACACACACACATACAAATTCCTCTCTCCCTCCTCCCTACTCTCACTACTGCTGCTGAGATTGCAGTTGCTGCTGTGGCTTCCGCCGCCGGCCACCATCGCAGCTGCCCCGTCGACGGCCACCCGCTGCCGCCGCCGACCGACCGGCCTCTCACCGCCGGCAGCTTCCGTCCGGCCGACCGCCCCCTTCTCGTAGGTCATCTCTACCACCACACTCTTCATTATCACCACCATCACCTTCATCTTCATTCTCACTCTTTACCTCATCAAAAAAAGGAAAAATGGAAAATGGAGAAAAAGCTTAAAGAGAAAGGAGTAATTGAAGAAGAAGAAGAAGAAGAAGAAGATGGAGTAAAAAAAGAAGAAGCAGAAGTGGAGGAAGAAGAAGGAGAAATTGGAAGAAGAAGAAGAAGAAGGCTCAAACGCTAGTTCCAATTTCAAATCAATTTTCTTAAGGCAAGTCCTCAACCTAAATTTCTCCATATTTTCATTCATTTCATTTTCAATTATTTATTATTATCTTTTGATTACATAATATAGTTAAATTTTGAATTATATTTTAATTCCACATAAGGAATTTGGCATGATATTAGGGCATAGGAATATGTTTAGATAAAATGGGAATTCATCTTACATGTACACAAAGTGTTTTATCATTTCACCTACGACTATGATTATTAAATGGTTATGGTTATTAGCAAAACTTGGTATGAATTTTTATATGTGATAGCTTATAACCAATACGGAAATCCAACCTTGATCTATATAGTTTTTACGGAGTAAAGGAAAGGTATACACATCTTCAAATTTGAACTTATAAATGTTTCTATTAAAAATAAAGGAAAATAGTAACTTAGTTCTTGTCATCTTGTACATATTTGATAACTTTGACTTAGCCTAAAATATGAAAATTACTATAGAATAAATATTGTTCATAATATTTTAAATTTATTTAAATTTTGTCCTGAATGTATAATAGATTAAATTAGCATGAATCCTTACCAACAATAGCTAAAATTAGTGTTTATAGACACCCCAATACATAGGTAATTTTGGCTTGAAACTTTATCCTGATATAGACTATTCTGGACCCCTGAGTTATAAACTATGATATAAACAAATTACTTTATAATTTCTACAATTACTTACTTGTACTTTGATCCAAAAGAATTGACTATAAGGAAGTATTAGAATGAAACACTTAATTATCAAAATTATAGGTCGAATCAGGTACAAAATTTGAATTGGATCCTATTGTTTTGTAGTTTAATTACAATTGGCTTACACTATAGTGTGGAGATTCTTAAGATTGTTCCTAAATGAATGTGGTATTTCTAAGATTGATTGTAAATGATAGTTCTATACTTACTCTATGACTAGAGACTTTAGAAATTACTAAAGGATCAATGCTTTCCATATTCTTCGATAATTATTATTTACTTGGAAATTTTTATAAAAAGAATTACCTAGAGATTTCTAATGAATATTTTACCAATATTATCAAAAATTGGAATGTCATCTAATATGTATAAAATTTTAGATGTTGGATTTGTTTATCTCTATGGTTCTACTAATTGTGGTTCTCTGATTTTGACATAGCATTCTTGACAATAGCCAAGTCAAGATAAATAGCTTGCTTATCAAGGTAATAATAAGATTTTCTTTCTTGAATTATGTATATACTTATACTGCGTGGTTACCGGTGTTGAGAGTTGCTCCACCGAAGTGGTCGGCGTACCCTGAATTTTATTTATTGCGTGGTACCGGTGTTGAGGGTTGCTCCACCGAAGGGGTCGGCGAACCCGGGTTTATGTTTTATATTAATGTCTATTATGAAAATTTTGGGCTCCAAAATACAAAAGAAGACTTTGCCAAAAATTTTGAGAAATTCCAGAGTTAAACATTTTGGAAAGTCGAAATGGTTAAATCCTAGTCCCTAATTTTATCAAATTTTCTAATATAAACATAACCCTGAAATCCTTGAAAGTGTTGCCTTAGGCGGACAAATTCTAGTTTGACATTTTATTTCCGCTAAGACGGAATCTCCTGCTTAACTTTATTTTTGTTTAATGTGTGTTTTCTATCACACGAAAAAATGAGATACATAATCGAAATGTACCTTAACTAAGTAACATTTTGGTAGGAATTGCATTGGGATGGGAGATAAATCTTTGGATCACACCTTCGAACTCTTTACAATATTATATTTTATAAAACTGATCAGTTCCTGTTATCGGCATTCGTATGGCCATACGATGTCCGAGGTGAGGCTTAGCTCACTTTCCTGTGTTCTGTTTTTCATTGGATTCCGAATCCCTGAATTCGGCCCTGTAATATCCAATGTAGCCTGCTCCGATATTCTTGAAAAATTTCAAGTCATACGACAATTATTATAACACTTGATTCCGATAACTCGAAAAATCACTCATGTGTTATCCTGATTATATCATATCAATATGTGATCCTGATACTAATGGGACGGATAAATCTAAGCACCGCCTATTAAGTATAAACCTGATCCCGGGTAAATGAGATTATTGTTGAAAAAATAGAAGTTGTGTGATCCAGAAGTATTTCTCTAAATATTACATTTGCATACATGATTTGTCAGAGGTTTACAAATTTATACATGACACCTAAATTCCATTGGAAACAGATGCAAACACTATAAGAAATAATTATCAATAAATCTACTTTAAAATTATCCTTTCCTCTAGTTCAATTTCAAATTTTTTGTCATCTTACGTTATCTTCCTTACTCCTTTGACCGAGGACTTGCTCATCGTATTGACGACCTAGTTTTGTTCACTATATTTGTAGACATATTTCCAAGGGACTGCTACGACAAGTTGAAAGGAAGCTGGAGAACAAGAACGAGATTTTACTTTTGACGGCAATTATGTTGAAATCAGAATACTCTCTATTTCATTAACTCAGGTATACTTTTATATATTGGGTTAATTGTTACACTGGTAGAGTAGTTTATTTTCCTATTTATAGCTTAGAATGTCCCTTGTAGAATAATATTGATTTTATTATACAAGATTATGACCTGTGATAACCTATTCTAGAGCCTTACAGGCAACAATCGCGAATCCGGTTACTGGAGTATTCATATATCGTGTAACCTGGGGATGGTGTTACGTACTCGGCTCGCCGTATTTTGAGAGCGGGGCGTGACAAATGGGTTATAAAGAGAAAGGTCCATCAGTGATAAGGACTTGACTTATCCTTGCTCCTTGGGGGTCCTATGGTTATGCCTACATGAACCTACGCATGCGTTACAAGTTGCTTCACATCTATTTCCCACTTTAGTATCTCATGGGTTTAAAGAAAATCTACTAGTCTGTATTGATATCTACTGACAGTACTCTAGAAATCAGATACAACAAGGTCAAAGGCCCTATGTACAGAGTACTTACCTTTTCCTAGGTACAGGGTCTAGCTATAGGGCATTAGTTTAAGACTAGTGTACTTGATACATCCTAGGTACTAGTGCACCTTGTGCAACTGCTACCTAATAGGAATTCTGATACTAACCCTTTTTTCCTGATACTCGAATGGACTACTGCCACCCTTTATTAAAATTTAGCACATATGTACATATGTGGCCAGGAGGCTCTTTGTTAATCTCTTCTAGTGCTACTTTATACCTGTATTCGTATGGACTTAACCGACCTAGTGTGAATGATTCTCCATTAGGCCTCTGATGTAGGACACAACTTGATGCCCAAGTCAACCTAGTAAAGATGTAATTACAAGGCAAACTAAGACAAGATGAAATTTATGCAAGTAGAACTGATCCATCAGCAGGTAAGCTGCTCAGTTTAACCTCAATCGAGGTATCTGTCTATGTGGCCTACAAGAAACACCATCATAGTAAAATGCATCCTACCATCCTATTACCACCTATGATACTTGCTATTCCCACTGTCCTCTAGATATCTAGGCATACAATGGTCATCTTGTAGAGGCACTTTGCTCTGTTGTATCCTACTTCTATTGACATACTATATGCTAATTACATAGGCTGATTGATCCTCTTAGACATTAAGACAAATACTAGTGAGAACACCCAATTCATAGTTTGAGGACAGCGAAAGATTACTTGTCTTGAGTCGGATACGCAACATGACGTCTCCCTCGATCACCCGAACTCCTCCTCGTCTTCTTTGGCAACAAAAAAGGATAAAATATTTAGGGTTCAAAGAGGGGAAAGTCGGCTGCTACTCTTTATACTTATATAGGTGCTGCTTGGGTTTGATCAAGGGAGAAATCTGATAGAGGGAACTCTGTATTTGGCAGATTTGAATTTATCTCTTTAGGATTAGAGAATATCTCGAATTTGAAGAGAGGTCCGAGCACATGGTCGGCTAGTTGAAATGAATTCGAAAGATATGCACTATGGTCCTTGGTAAACTCTGTTTTGCAAAAAAAAAAAAAAGCTTTGGTAGGTTTTTAGCTATGTAATGGGCTATTATTCTATTGTTGACTAGATGGATATTTCCATACAAATTCTATCAAGCATTAAATAAAATATAAAAAAATAATCATAATAATAATAACTGGTCCAAGGGTTTATAAATCTACCCTCCTTAAATAAATTTTGTCCTCAAAATTTAAAAAGAAACGAGGGTGTATACCTATAAAGTTATGGTCTACTAGGAGGAATAGTCTAAATATTGCAATTAAAATATTATTTCAAGTACCCACAAATCATTATCTAACATAGATCTACCAACAATACCACTACTAAAAACTTACTAGGAATTACCATTAGCTGCTCTTTGTGGCGCTGTTGTATCCTCCCTGATTATGGCAAAAGCTTGCCCTCCTTGTGCGGTTGGTAGTGGTGGGGCACTCGCGTTTCTCTTCGGGCAATTTCGAGACCTATGTTGGTTGGACTGACAAGTCCAACACAAACCTAACCAACCACGACAATTTTCTTGTATGTGGCCTGTCTTCATGCAATACTGGCAGATAGGGACGTCTTGGACTTGATAGGGGGTTGCGCGTGCCTGTTGATGGGAAATTGGCCGTCTCTCGGATCCTCCTTGTGGTGCTCGAGCTGCAACTGTCGCTGGCTGAGGCTGCTAGTGATGCTGATGTGCTGGGGCCCTTCCTGGAATATTGTGACGCTTCGCCGATCTCGATTGGCTGATGCCTCCTCTATATGCGTCTCGGTCTCTCTTTTGCTTGCGCTTCAACTCTTTTTCTATCGCCTGTGCGACCTTCAAGATACTCCCGTAGGTTGTGGCTTGACTGGTGGCGATGGCTAGGCGAATTTCATGTGATAGCCCTTTCCTGAACTTCTTGGCTTTGGGTTCAGGGGTTACGGCATCTGCGAAGCGACTGCGGCGAGAAAACTCTGTGGTGCACTCATCGATGGTGAGGTAGCCCTGCTCTAGGCTCTCGAACTCGCTCTCCAACTCCTCTAGGGCTGCATCGGGGTAGAACTTTTTCTTGAACAGTTCCTTGAATTCTTCCCAAGTCACATCTGGTATGGTAAATCAGGGCTCATCTCTATACCATGTATGGGCGATGTCGTAAAGTTGCATGCTAGTTGACTCGACCTTCTGGTCTTCAGGAACTCGAGTCATCCAAAGAATTTGATCCACGTTCTCTAACTACTCATCCGCATAGAGAATCCCTTCCATCCCCTTGAATTCCCTGGGACTTAGGTCCATGAAATTCTTGGAAGTTCCAGGGCGCGGTCGTGGAGCATCTCTAGTCTGGAGAGCCTCTCTCAAGGTATCGTGAAAGGTGCTGGCCTGCGCCATCTGGGAAGCGACGAACTGCTGGAAGATTTCGAGGAGAGTAACGTTGTCCAGTGCAGGTGGCGGAGGCAGAATATATGCTGGATATACGGCAGGTGCTGGATACATCGCTGGTGTTGGATGCATGGTAGGTGCTGGATGGAGAACATATGCTGGTGGTGGGACAGAAGCTGGGGGCAGAACAAAAATTGGTGGTAGAGTCTGCGAAGGAAACTGCAGGGGTGGTGGAATGTCGTCTCTGCGAAATCTCGAGAACTACGGCTGTGGCAGATTGCCCATATGAGTAAGTTGGCCTCCCTGTGTCGGTGGGGTCATGTACGTGAAGAATCCTCATGCAGTCGGTGGGTGTTCATGGAAGCGTTGTTCCTGTCTTGAGAATCCATTTACTGCAATAAAAGAAAACATGTCGCCGCTGAAGAATTTCAAGTAGGATGCAAGTCAAGGTTTTAATAAAAATCAAGGACAAAGATCGATAATGAGTTCAAGACATGTGGATGAGATCCTAAGAGTCTAATCCTATTTGCAGGCTCACGTCGGTATAGTAATGTGACCGAAGTGATTAACGTAGACCTGCATGGGCCACCAAAACTCCTATTAGTCCATTGGTCATAATCAAACCTGATTTTAATAATTGATCTAACCATGTCTCGATATAAGGGCTACTTGGACGACTGCTGAGAACTGCCAATGCTACCATTCAAGAAATAAAGTCGTTTTGCCATATGAGTCTGTATTTCCATTATCAATATAATTTTCACAAATTATTAAGTCTAGGAATACAATGTATACCGAGTTGTACTAGCAAATTGGCTACCCAAAATGATTTCAAAATATCCTTTTGTTTTAAAAATAAGCCCATTTACAAAAACTCCTAACTGTTCGACTTTTCAAAAAGCCCAAAACCCGATTTACAAAACCATAACCAAATCAACTCTAGACCAACAGAATTCGGCCCGAGTTTGGCCCGATTTGCCCTGAGTTCGGTTAATGGAATATTGGATTTTTGAACCCAGTCGGTTACGGATGCAATGGCTATTTGCCGAGATTCTCTCAAAGAATTCTACCCGAATTCTGTCTGAATTCTGCCGGAATTCTCCCTTTGGAAAACCTATAAATAGAGAAAAATTTCTACCCTTTCAAACACACCAATTCATTCTCTCTTCTCTTCTCTCTAAGCCTACTACGGTATTCCAGAGTATTCTAAGCTTTCATTTTCAAATCCCAAGCCAGTTACAATCCTCTAGTCGATTTGTTAGTGCGGCACGGTCTAAAAGTTCAGAGTGATTGTAATCAGAGGCTTGATTGAAGAAAGATACTTCATAATTGAAGTTGGTCGAGTACTTCGGATCAAAGCTCACATTGCAGTTGTAAGAACTTCACATGAAAACTTACGGCATTTTTCCAAAGTGGATTTCAACTGGAAGCTGGAGTTCTTCCAACTGGACTAGTCCTCACAAGAGGGAAACTAGTATACATCCTTGTGTTTGTATTTGCTCTCTGCTCTCTACTTTTACATTTACATATCTACGATATATTTCTGTGATCTTGTTGCTAACAATTTTTAAATAGCTAATTTTCCGCTGCCTACTCTATTTAGCCCCCTTTAGAGTATAGCGCTTTACATCTCATTCCTACAATTAGTATCAGAGCAGGTTATACAGGTAAATCGAGTTAACGCTGTTATTATATTCTTATCAATACTGTTGTTACATAAGATCACTATATCACTATGGCAACTGTGAATTTCATAAGTGAAGGCCAAGTCACAAACAAATCCCATTGTTTGATGGTACAAATTACACATATTAGAAAACACACATGAGTTTCTTCTTAAAATCTATAGATTTTGACTTATGGTCTATTGTAATTGATGGCTATAAAAAGCTTCATCGTATTCTTGTTGATGGAGAATTGGTTGAGAAACCCCATGACAAGTATACTGAAGGTGAAAAGAAATAGGCCAGTCTTGACGCACGTGCTATTAACGCTTTATTTTGTGCTTTAGACAGGACTGAATTTAACAGGGTGTCTACATGCACAACATCCATTGAAGTGTGAAAACTTCTCGAAGTTACTCACGAAGGCACGACATGAGTCAAGGAGTCAAAGATTAATAGACTTACTCAAGAGTATGAGGCGTTCAAAATGAAGCCAAACGAATTCGTCACTCAGATGTTTATAAGATTTTTGGATATTGTAAATCCTTTCTCTTCCATAGGCAAGGAATATAATAATGATAAGAAGATTTATAAACTACTACGAGCTCTCATGAAGAACTAGATTCCAAAGGCTACTGCAATTATTGAAGAAAATGACCTCACTACTATGTCTCTTGAAATGCTTATGGGTAAGCTACTCACTTATGAGCTGGAACTTCAAGTCTTTGAAGAAGCTACACCAAAAAAGAAGTCAATCGCACTCAAAGCTCAACACAGAAGATCTGTCGAAGAAGATTTCAACGACAGAGATTCTGACTCTGAAGATTAAGCTCTACTAGTAAAGAAGTTCTCATAAGATTCAACCGAAGAACAAAAGAGCATAACAACAACAATAAAGAAGATACAATCTGCTACGGTTACAAGAAGAAAGGACACATCAAGAAGGAATGTCCGACATCATCATCATCATCAACCAAGAAGGAAAATAAATATGAAAAAGGGTATCTGAAGAGGTCTAACTCCAGAAGATATGCTAACCCAAGTATATGGCATGAAAGTGAAGCCAAGGACTCAGAAGATGAACAATCAGACGACGCTACAAATGTATGCTTAATGACATATGATCAGGTAAACACTAACCCCTTATTTGATAAATATGATGATTTTACCTTTGAACAGTTAGGTTAAGACTTTAGTGACCTCCTAGGTGACTGTAGAAAATTGTGTTGCAAATACCAAAACTCTAAGAAGGTACTCAAAGAGTACAAAGGTGAAATAGGAAGACTTACCGACCTACTAGTTGAGGTTAGAAGTAATGATATTTCTAGTGAGGTAGATGAGTTTTCTTCTGTCAAGTTGCAATTACACGAGACCACAAGGCTATCCAAAGAGAAAGACAAAACCATTACCAAACTAAAGGAAGACTTACTCAAAGAGAAGAAGAGTCTTCAACAAGCACTAGTTAGAAATGATGTACTCACAGCTGAGTACAATACACTTGATGACACTTCCAAAAAGTTAGAAATTAGGTTAGGAAAATAGCCTGAGGTTGCTGCTTTTTATCCTGACATGTGTCACTTACCAAACACCGAAACACTGTCAAACCTAACCCTAGCAGACCAAACCAATCCAAACATTTGCCCAAGAAGACTAAGAGGCACGCATTTTATTACAAATATCCAACTAGAAAACCAAGACCTATCAATCATGTACAACACACTGCATATAACACTCAACATGCTATATGTCACTATTGTGGCTCCATTGGTCATATTTTTTTGCATGTAGAATAAGAAAGCTAGTTGATTTGAAGATATGTGCATGGATACCAAAGGCTAACATTTCAGGACCCTACAAGAAATGGGTACCAAAAGTTTTATCTGCAAATTCTTTTATAGGTGGAACACCCTTCGCATGCCAAAAGCAAGTGGATCCTCGACATCGGTTGCTTATGGCACATGACCGGTGACGCTTATTTATTTGCAACACTGTCGAAGAAGAAAGAAGGATACGTCTCCTTTGGTAATAATCTTAAAGGGTATATAGTAGGTATCGACAATATTGGTAAGGCTCCATATCCTGTGATTAAAGATGTCTGTCAAGTAACCGAGTTAAAATATAATCTACTCAGCATAAGCCATTTAGTTGACCATGGTTATGGTATTAACTTTGTCAAAGTCAAATGTATTATAATTGATAGCTCAACTGGTAGTACTATCTTTGAAGGTATTAAGGAAGACAATATATATGTTTTCTATTTGTTAGAAGATGCTAACAAAGCAAGTAGATGCTTAATCGCCAAGAATGATAAGAGTCAACTATGGCGTATGAGACTCGATCATGCAAATATAGACACAATTTCAAGACTATCCACGAAGAAATTGGTACGAGGCTTACTAGACATCACCTTCAAGAAGGATACAGTATGTAGTGAATATGAAAAGAACAAAGCTTCCTGATCCACATTTAAGTCTAAGAACACTGTAAGTACCACTAGACCTCTACAATTGCTGCATGTGGATTTATTTGGGCCTAGTAGATTTGTTAGCCTAGGTGGTAAGTTATATGCTTTCATAATAGTAGATGATTTCTCTAGATACACGTGGGTATATTTTCTCGTACGCAAAAATGATAGATTATCTGAATTCATCTCCTTTTGCAAGAAAATTTAAATGAGAAAGGATTCATGATCACTCGTCTTCGAAGTGATCATGGTAGCGAATTTGAGAATGCAAAGTTTGAGCAATTTTGTGACACACACGGTTATTTGCATGAGTTCTTCTACCCTAGAACTCCACAACAAAATAGAGTTGTGGAATGTAAGAACATGACTCTATCTGAAATAGCTAGAGTAATGTTAAACTAGTTTAGTCTACCAAAATACTTTTGGGCTGAAGTTGTCAACACAGCTTGTTATGTTCTCAATAGGGTTCTAATTCGACCTAAATTGAAGAAGACTCCCTACGAGTTATAGTTTGATAGAACACCCTCAGTTTCTTATTTCAAAATCTTTGGTTGCAAATGTTTCATTCTAAATACTAAAAATAATTTGGGAAAGTTTGATGAAAAGGCCGATGAAGGTATATTTTTAGGTTATGCGGCCAAAAGCAAAGGGTATCGAGTCTTCAACAAAAGGACCATGATCATCGAAGAGTCAATGAATGTCACTTTTGACGAACTAAATCAACAGACGATCGACGACGATGATGAAGATATCAGTACACCAAGTACAACATCTGCAGAACCACCAAACAGAGCACGTAAAAAACCAGAAGCCGGAACCAGCTACCTTGAGAGTCTGCCAAAAAAAATAAAGTTTATGGCTGACCATCCCAAGGACTTGGTAATATGTGAGATTACAAGGGTTGTAAGTACTCATTCCTCTAACAGAGATATAGTTTCTTGTGTTGCATTTATTTCACAGCTATAACCCAAAACCATTGAAGAAGCATATAGCGATAATTTTTGGCTATATGCTATACAAGAGGAATTAAACCAATTTGAATGGAATCAAGTTTAGGAACTTGTTCCTAAACCCATTGATCATCCAATCACTGGCACCCGCTGGGTATTTGAAATAAACTCAATGAGAATAGTTTAGTCACTCGTAACAAGGCCCGACTCGTAGCTTCAGGATACAACCAAGAGGAAGGTATCGACTACGATGAGACCCATCCCTCAGTTGCGAGATTAGAGTCCATTCGCATGTTATGAGCATTTGCATGTTTTTATAATTTCAAACTTTTATCAAATGGACGTAAAAAGTGCTTTTCTTAACGATTTTATAAAAGAAAAGTTTTATGTAGCTCAACCTCCAAGATTTACTGATTTTAAAAACCTTGATTCTGTTTTGAAGTTGAAAAAAGCCTTATACGGTCTGAAACAAGTCCCTCGTGCTTGGTACGATCGCTTAAGCTCTTTTCTACTTGATAATGGTTTTTCAAAAGGCAAGGTTGAGACTACACTGTTTTTAAAATCTTTCAAAGAAAATCTTCTTTTAATTTAGATTTATGTTGACGATATTATCTTTGGATCTACTGATGAGTCTCTTTGTTAAGAATTTTCAAAGTGTATGCAGAATGAGTTTAAGATGAGCATGATGGGAGAACTCAAATTCTTTCTTGAACTGTAAATCAAACAAACTAACAATGGAACGTTCATTAATCAAGCCAAGTACACAAAAGATCTACTAAAAAAGTTTGATCTGGAAACCGTCAAACCTTTTGGCACCCCAATGGTAACTTCAACCAAGCTTAATATTGATGAGCAAGACAAACTGGTCGACATACGTTAGTATCGAGGTATGATTGTGTTGGCCCATTTAGCCATGGTTAAACCGATTTTGATAATTGACTTAAAACTTTAAACTTGATATGAAAAGAAATAGGAGTTTGCAGATTTCATCTCCACAAAATTTTTATATTTATTGTGTATTTTTTCTTTTATTGAGTCTAAAAAAGTTGTACGTCGGGATCACTGGCATTTAGAACTTAAACTCAAATCCCATCTTTGATCCATTTCCTGACCCAAACAAAACCCATATCCAAAAGCTTAAACCAAAACAAGTTGACCAGATCCCCTAGCAATCGAACTCGGCCAGAGTTCTAACCGAACTCGGTCCCTTGGGATTTTTTCTGGTCAGTAGATTTTTTTATTCTTTTGGATCACCAACTTCAAAATTATGAACGTTAGGGTACTGAGTTCTGCCCGAACTCTGTTCTAGAAAATCCTATAAAAAGGGAAGAAATTCCTATTTCTATTCACTCATTCAATCTTCATCTTCTCTATCTATTCCTAAGTGTTCTATTCAATTTACAAAGCTTCGATCTTCAAATCTCCAAGATAACTCCCATTCTTTTAGTGTCGGTGGTTTCCGATTAGGAGTATTCGAGTTGTACAAAGCTTGGCATATAAAAGCTTTTCTCAGAAAGGTGTTGTTGAAGTTTGTTCATGGGCTTCGAATAAAAATACGATGGTGTTGAAGTTGGCGTGTTCTTCGGAGTAAAGCATACGATATAATCTGTATTCAAAATAGTAGATTATAGCGAGCAAGAGTTCTCGCGAACTGGACTAGTCCTCTCAGAGGGAAACCAGTATAAATCTATTGTGTCTGCATATTGCTTTCTTACCTCCACTACTTATTACTTTACTTCATTGCCTTTAAAGTTTTAATTATATGATTGCCTCACCTGCTTAGTTTTTAATGGTAATTATTTTTAACTGTACTCTATTCACCCCCCTCTAGAGGTGCCAACGATCCTATAATTTTTTGTGTCAGAGCATAATTTAACTCTAGTCAGATTAAAACTACTTGAGATATGGCATCCCTATATCTAATCAATGGTGAAGGTCAATCAACAAATAGGCCACCCCTATTTGATGGCACAAACTACACGTATTGGAAGACACGTATGAGCTTTTACCTCAAGTCTCTTGATTTTGATTTATTGTCGATTTTCATGAATGGATATAAGAAACCACTACCTATTACGGTAGAAGGTGTTCTAGTTGAAAAACCATTCGACAGATATACCGACAATGAAAAAAATAAGCTAGTCTTGATGCATAAGCCATCATGCTTTATTTTGTGTTGTAGATAGAACTATGTTTAATAGAGTTTCTACATATGTCACATCTCACGAGGTTTAGAAATTTTTTGAGGATACTCATGAAGGTACTTCACAGGTGAAGGAGTCTAAAATCACACGACTACCACAAGAGTATGAGGCCTTCAAAATGAAGCCTAATGAGACTACCATAAATATGTTTACTCGGTTCTTAGACATTGTTAATCCTTTATCTTCCCTTGGAAAAGAATACAGCAATCACGAGAAGATTCAGAAGGTGGTTCACGGGCTAACCAAGAACTGGAATCCTAAAGTGACGGTCATTATTGAAGGAAATGATCTCACGACCATGACTCTTGAAACCCTTATAGAAAAGCTTATTGTTAGCCCAATGATTACATTTTGTTTTTGAATATGGCTAATCAATTAAGTTTAACATAATTATGTCACTAATATTCATATACTCACTATCATGTTGCTACTTAAACTTAGCATTATCCTAATTGTCCTATATCATATTGCCATGCTTGTATCATACTGTAACATATTTTGCTCGCCTAACATATATTAATAGACATGAAGTAAGCATGATCAAACCAGAACATAGGCAATAAAGAATTAATGATGGACCAAAGATGGCATCATACAAAAAGATTTCTTCGAACCGCCTAGCGACCTATCCGGGGCCTCGCATCGGGGGTTCCGCTGCCCGGTCAACGGACAGGGGTTGAGGGGGCAACGCCCCCTTCGGGAGTTCGGGGGCGAAGCCTCCGAAAGGTATGCAGATTTTCAGATCTGTATATCTTTGGACGACTGCTATCAAGAAAAAGGATGTCTTCAAGTCTGCTCACATATCAGTAGAAAGGCGTCATCAAAGGGCTCTTGGTTTTCCTATTTGTTTCAAGTCTGTAATCTTCAATTTATTGAGTATAGGAAAATGTTTGTTGAGTCGCACTGTGTCATCTCAATCCCTAGACATATCTCTCCAAGCTCTACCATACAAACAGACCAATTCCTGAACCAAGCCCAATCTCCACCAAGCCAAACAAAGCCAAAAGGCCATTCTACCACCTAGGAGGCAGAGTTCGGGCCAAACTCTGTCTCCACACAGAGTTTGGGCCGAACTCTGTCCCATAAATTCCATGAGCTAATTTTTAGGGTTACCAATTGCTAGCTGGTATAACGGCCATATTTTTGAATTTTGAGGACAGAATTCTGGCCGAATTTTGCCTTCCAGACTAGTATATATAAGGCATGATTTCAACCATTTTGATTTTATCGCTTGATCTCATCTTCTCTTCTCCTATAGCCTCATACAAGCCAAAACCTTTCCATCTACTAACCAAGCTTCCTAAGACTAAAAGTGCTCAGTTTTATTCAGTTAGAAGATTGTGCAAGAGTCAGATAAAGTTGCTTGGAAAATTCTAAGTATTGCCCCAGCGATCTTTGTAAGAAGTTGACGTGCTCTTCTGAGTTGTAATGCCTGTGGTTCGTATTACGTATTTTGGAATACGTGTACGTATTTTATCTTGTATTGTATGATTCCTTGCTTAGTTTTCTTCATGGCTTGGTTTATTCTTGGGTTGGTACAGCTCGGCTTGGTTTGCTTTGGTTCATTATGAACCGAGGATGAACCCCCTACCTACCACCACCACTACCATTTATTAACCCCCACTTCCTTCTCTCTCTTCATTACTCTTCTTCTTTCCTCCATTAACTCCTCACCAACCAGGAAGAGAGCTTAGGCAAGTGCAGCTTGCTTCGCGAAGGAACTCCATTTTATTGTTCTATTCTTTTCCTCTCAAGATTCTAATACTCTTTAGTACTTTGTGTTTTCAATTTCCATGGTTAAATTTGTGTAGATCTAAGTTTATAGTATTTTTGGAATTCTTGGGTTTTGATCTACTTAACATTGTCATTTCTAAGTTTTGATGGTTCTATGTTGTAGAGCATTTCATTCTGCCCCGTTTTGACCTATGGAAGTTCAGATTTGGACTCCGGATGAAGGTTTTATGCAGTTTGGAAGTCATGGCTTCATGGTGTACTTCTTCTCAGAAATTTGGAGAAGAAGCACAGTCCCGAGCCGCATGGCAGCACTTGACCGCATGAACATTCATGCGGCAAGTCAGTTCCAGCCGTATGCACTATTGCCTGGACCTAACCGCATGACCCGGATTCGTTAGAGCCGCATAGGCTCGGTTTCCTCCGCCAGCCGCATATGCGCCCGTCATTTTAGCCGCATATGCATCTGTCATTCCCTGGCCGCATGGGGACTAGTCTTTTTTCCAGCCGCATAAGGACTCATCCCCTCAGTCGCATGAGACCTGTCCCCCGCTAGCCACATATGTTCTACTGCCTACGCCAGCCGCATGAGCTGCTCTTGTTCCGAGCCGCATGGGCTCTCAATTCTCCCGACCCACATGGATTTCTTTCCCTAGCCGCATGAACCCGACTCCCTCCGCCAGCCGCATGACCCTTCCATCCCGAGGCGCTTGGACTGCTCCCTCCCCAGCTGCATGAGATCACTTCTTGGTCGCATATGCCGAGCCGTATGGCTCTTTCATAGCTTGTATTTTATGAATATTTTAATTATTACTATTTTGCCCATGTCATGTAACTCTCAGTATAACTTGAGTTCCTATGGCGTACACCTTTACCTTTATTGTATATCTTTACGCCCATTTTATATCCTTACGCTTTTTGTCCTGAACTTGATAAATCACGATTTAATTGACATGATTGAAATGTCAATTGTACATGACATGGTATGACAAGGAACTAGCATGACATGATAGTGGCCCATCGTGGCGCACTCCTGACAAGTAAACCTAACATGATATATCTTGATAAGCTGTTGCGACGGCTACCTAACATGACATGACCTATGTAAATGACCTGGACACCGTGGGCGATTGTGCTTGTACAAATAATCCAGTCTGTATTGCATCATGTCTGGGATGGAACTCCTGAGTACCACGGTCAGGAGTACCTACTGAAATGGACTAAGGCTAATAACTAGATTAATACATTAGTCATAAAGAGATCTCTCGGCTACAGGCAATCCCGTTACCTGGGCGCGCTTGGGATCTGTAGCCTGCCGTCGAGTAGGGCACTTTTCCAGCACACTGTCATGTGTTGCACCCTTCAAGCTACTTAAGGGTACATACATTTCCTGGACAGTGTACCCACCTGAATTCAACCCCTAATTTTTGACCTGGGTAACCAGGATGGTCTGCAGGGCTTGTGGCTGTGGAATAATCTTACTGCATCTTGCTAGTAACTAGGCCTGTGATAACCCTAGCTAGTTAAAAGTATCAAGCCGTACTCATTGCTTGGTCGTGATTGTTGAATGGGAAATTATCAGTCCAGTCTTGCCTTGATCCTGTATAGATTATTGTATGTTCTAATTTTCTTATATTATCCTGTTGATAAATAGGAGAAACTAAGTTCGGTTCAGAAGAAGGGTTACAATCCAGGTCCTTGTTTAGTTTAAGGATTGTAACAGGGTTATCTGAATGGTCCCATGGTTATCTTACCGTATATCATCGTACTGTTATATTTTCTTCAGTTTTACTATATATTATTATCTTCTGTGCTAATTGCGGGTTTTAGTTCCTAAGTGAAGCTTCCTTTGTGGCACTTGCTCTTTCTGGGGTCTGACGCAGCTGGTTTTGTATGGCCAGATTTCGAAGCAGCTCCAGAGGATCTACCGACTTTCCAGCCCGATGGTGGCGACTAGACATATCCAGGGCAACGAGTGGGTTTATTTTTGACCTCCCACTTTATTGTAAAAATATTCTTTTGAGACGTTTAGCCGACGAGCACCTGTTTAGCTCGATTGCACTTAATTACTGTCTGCCTACGGGCTGTAACATGATTGACAGATCCTAGGGTTGATCATATATGACTAAAACTCTTGCTAGTCCTAACATTTTGTAACGACTAGCTTCATGATCAACTGAATATGTAATGTTTGGGATGCCTTACTATTGTATATTTGGTGATCTAACATCTTGTAACATTTACTTACTTGCTTGTGATTGAGATACTAGGCTTGTTCAGGACCATAGGAGACTGTTGGCTTGTAGTTAAACCCTCATGTATCTAGACAGCCGTGACCGTATAGCAAGATAGAATCCATTTTATATACGTAGCTGGCTATGTCTGCCCCCGCTCTCCAGTATTCTGGTTCTGGGGCATGACATAGTTTAAGTGGTAGCCCATGTAGGTCTTGTAAATTAAGATATGTGAGGGTTTACCGAATATATGTCTCAATCAGTATTCGTCCTTGATCTCTGTTCGTATATTCTGAATCCCTGGATTCTTGTCCTGATCATATGCATGTATCGTTGATCTGTCTTGGTCCTTCCTTATTGTTCCCCATGTCGTCTTCTTCAGCGGCATTGTTCCTGGACCTATCGGTCAGCAAGGCGGAGCACTTCCCGTGGATCAGCAGCAACCAGGGGATCAAGCCCAGCATTCCGGAGTGGCCTCCAGAGTCGTACCTTCTGGCGGGGAGCCACCACTCCAGCCAGTTCAGCCTGCCGAACCTGATGATGGCACTTTGGTAGGTCTCGTCAGGACCTTGATTGCTTTCTAAGATCGTCGAGGAGATACCTTGTACCTGGCAGTGACGGATGTTCTGACCAGAGGAGGTCATCAGGGTAACAGCGCGGCCAACAGCTTCAAGCGCTTGAACCTTCCCTTCTTCGACGGTAGTGAAGATGCTATCACTGCAGATGCTTGGCTTCAGGATACAGAGGTGATTTAGAAGCAGCCAGGACCCCAGAGAACGAGAAGGTAGCCGTGGTGCGCCTGTAGTTGCTAGATCTTGCCCGCAGCTGGTGGGCGGCTCAGTCCGTTGGATTAGCAGCACCCATTACTTGGACGGTGTTCAGAGAGATTGCAGACCAAGTATTTTGATGCTGTAGCTCGGTATGATCTACAGACGAGGTTCACCAATCTGAAGCAGATGGGCAGGACGGTCGATGGATATGCAGCCGAGTTTTTGAGATTCAGTCGGTTTGCTCCCACCTTGGTGGCAACCGAGTATGATAGAGCCCAGCGATTCCAGCAGGGGCTTCACCTGGAGATTCTATTAGCAATTGAGCAGTTTGAACATCAGACTTTTGATGCAGTCTTGAGAGCCGCTAGAAGGCATGAGTATACCTTCCAGAGCATTATGGATAGGGCCGGAGGTCGAAAGAGATCCCACGGCCAGATGAATCAGTCGTCAGCCCCAGCCCCGGCAGCCAGGGCTTTGACTATTGGAGCTCCGAGGCGGCCGTCCTCAGTGACGTCGGTTCATCATTTGGCCCCAACGTACCCTCAGCAGCAGCAGCAGAAGCAGAGGCAGTCTTCCGCAGTAGGATGTTCTCATTATGGGAAGCCAGACCATGTAGTGGCAGAGTGTCGCAGGGCACAGGGATTGTGTCTGGCTTGTGGAGCAGCAGACCATAGGGTTGGATCCTGCCCGAATAGGGGTGGTTCATCATCGTCCAACCTTTCTAGCTCTTCGGTGAGAGGACCAGCTCCGATCCAGCAGCAGCAGTATCCATTGTCGAGGCCCTTGCCGCCTCAGTCCCAGGTATTCTAGTAGCAGAACCCCCAGCAGCATACTCAGGCCCAAGCCTTGAGTCAGAATAGGCAGCACGGATTTCAGCAGAGGGGACCAGCACCCCGAGGGCTTGGTCAGGCTATGGTGATTACCGCAGAGGAAGGATTGGCACCAGGAGAGGTAGTGGCAGGTACTATTCTCGTCAACTCCTTTCCAGCTTCAGCTTTATTTGATTCTGGTGTATCACATTTTTTATGTCTGCACGATTCACGACATGGATAGGATTGGAACCCGAGTCATTATCAGTAAGGCTCAATATACTTACTGGTAATAGACTTGTGGGATTCGATAGGGTGTTTTCCTCGTGTCGGATCGTAGTTAGCTGTAAGAAATTTTCCGCTAGATTGATAGAATTTCCGATGGCCGATTATGATGTGGTCCTAGGGATGGATTGGTTGAGAAACCAGTATGCTAGAATAGACTGCCATATTGGTAGGGTTGTTTTTAGCATTCTAGGAGAGCCAGAGTTTTCATTTTCCAGAGGCGCAGTTGAGCCTTCTCCTCCAGTGTTGCGGATGACAGTAGCAGCAGTGCAGTTGCCCCGGATAGTCGAAGAGTTTCCAGATGTTTTCCCATAAGAGCTTCCAGGTATGCTGCCAGAGCGGGAGATCAAGTTCACTATCGACTTGATTCCCGAAACAGCCCAGTGTCAGAGATAGTCTACAGGATGGCGCCATCAGAGCTAGAGATATTATACAAGATGATTGAAGAACTTCGAACCAAGGGATTCATTCGTGCTAGTGGATCGCCTTAGGGAGCCCCGATGCTTCTTGTAAAAAAGAAGGATAGTACATCCAGGTTATGTGTTGATTATCGTACCTTGAACTCAGTGACAATCGAGAACAGATATCCTCTTCCGAGGATAGATGACTTATTTGATCAGCTCAAAGGGGCAGCAGTATTCTCGAAGATCGACTTGCGCTCAGGATATCATCAGATCAGAGTCAGAGAGCTGGACATTCCGAAGACAGCTTTCAGGTCTAGGTATGGGCATTGGAAGTTCCTAGTGATGCCATTTGGAGCGACCAATGCGCCGACTGTATTCATGGATCTCATGAATCGTATTTTCATGCCCTATTTGGATCAGTTCATGATTATGTTTTTGGATGACATCCTGGTCTATAGTAGGAGTGAAGTGGAGCATGAGAAGCATCTCCGTATGGTTCTTCAGATTCTCTGGGAGCACCAGTTGTATGCCAAGTTCAGTAAATACGAGTTCTGGCTCGATCGCATTTCGTACTTGGGTCACATCATCACTCGAAGAGGAGTAGAAGTGGATCCCTAGAAGATTATGGCTATTGAGTCATGGCCAATGCCCGGCATCGTTGTAGAAGTTCGTAGTTTTCTTGGATTGGCCGGCTACTACTGGCAGTTTGTTTCAGATTTTGCTCGAGTTTCAGCGCCATTGACCCAATTGACCCATAAGGATGTGCAGTTTGCTTGGACGGCAGAATGTCAGCATTCATTCGAGAAGTTGAAGCGAGGCTTGATGACGGATCCCATTCTCACGCTTCCAGATGGAACCGGAGGATTCTCAGTATTTTGTGATGCTTCGGGCAGATGTTTAGGATGTGTTCTGATGCAACATGGGAAGGTAATAGCTTATGCATCACGACAACTTCGTGATCATGAGAGGAATTACCCAACCCATGACTTGGAGCTGGCAGCAGTAGTGTTTGCACTTAAGTTGTGGAGGCACTACTTGTACGGAGATAGGGTAGAGATTTTTACTGACCATAAGAGCCTGAAGTATGTTTTCACCCAGAAGGATCTTAACATGCGTTAGAGGAGGTGGCTGGAGCTTCTTGTGGATTATGATATCAATTTGTAGTATCATCCCGGGAAGGCCAACGTCGTTGCAGATGCATTGAGTAGGAGAGCCGGAGTTTATTTCCTAACAACGCAACCAGAGCTGTTAGCAGATCTTTAGAAGATGGGTATTGAAGTTGTTCTTCCTTCCAGTGTGGCATTGATGTCCAGTATGCAAGTTCAGTCCACCATAGTCGAGAGGATCCGGATGGCGCAGTCAGCAGATTCCAAGCTTCAGCGACTCAGAGCAGAGTGTGAGGCAGGACGAAGACCAGAGTTGTGTATTCATGAAAATGGTACACTTAGGCATGGTAAACGTCTTTGTGTATGTTACCCTCATTTCCCATATTTCCCGTATTTCCCGTATTTCGTATTTATACTCGTATCTGGATTTTGGCATGTATTTTTTTATTTTTCTCAACTTGTGGAATTTTGGTATTTCTCGTATTTCGAATTTTGACATGGCTCGATTTTAATTGGTTTGGTTTGGTTTAATGTATTGGAACACCTTAGCCTATGCTCCACCCTCAACACACCACATCCCACCCTCTTTAAAACTCCACCAATCTTTTCTCTCTCCTTATAAACCTCCATTAATTTCTTCTTCTCCTTCCTCTACACAACACTCTTCTCCTTCCTCTACACAACACCCACCCATAGGCAAGTGCACCTTGCCACCACATGAGAACCCTCTTTTATTTGTCCATTTGCTATATTAGGGCATGGCGATCAACATTAGAACTTGGTATTTTATGATTTGGAGTCTCCATTGTTCTAGATCTAAGTTTTCCTTATTTTCGGATTTGTATGGTTTTGATCTACTTAAGTTGGATTTGTATGGGTTTTGATGTTTCCTTGTGGAAGAGGGTTCAATTCCACCCTGGTTAGAACTTTGGAAATCTGGATTTGGAGTTCGGATGGCCAAGTTGTGATGCCTTAAAGTTTTGGAGCCATTGGAGCTTCTTCTCAGCCATGGAGAAGAAGACCCAGACCCTGCGTGCGTGTTTTTACGCGTACGCAGCTCTCTGCTTGCGTGCTTTTGCACGTATGCAGCTCTCATGCGTGCGAGACATTTCGCGTATGCTGCTCTCATGCGTGTATGACTTTTCGCGTACGCTGCTCTCTGGCGTGCGTGACTTTTCGCGTACGCTGCTCTCTGGCGTGCGTGACTTTTCGCGTACGCTGCTCTCTGGCGTGCGTGACTTTTTGCGTACGCTGCTCTCTGGCGTGCATGACTTTTTACCTATGCAGCTCTCCTGCGTGCGTGACTTTTCACGTATGCAGCTCTCTTGCGTGCGTGACTTTTTCTCTCCTGCGTGCGTGACTTTTCACGTATGCAGCTCTCTTGCGTGCGTGACTTTTCCTCTCCTGCGTGCGTGACTTTTCACGTATGCAGCTCTCCTGCGTACGTGACTTTTCACGTATGCAGCTCTCCTGCGTGCGTGTCTTATGCGTACGCTGCACCCTGACCCCTTGCTTAACCCATTGGCTCTTGGAGTTTTGGTCTTATTTCTTTAAGCTTGGCTCTTCTATAGCCCTGTATATTAATATTTTATTAGATATTTTACGCCTATGGTCTTATTTCTTTAAGCTTGGCTCTTCTATAACCCATTGTCATGAACTTGATTTTACTTAATATGTTTGGAATGACTATGGTACATGGCATGGTATGACAAGGAACTAGCATGACCCGTAGTGGTGCACTCCTGACATGACCAACCTGACATGATAGTGGCCCGTCATGGCACACTCCTGACAAGTACCCTGACATGATTTATCTTAACGCTGTTACGACGGCTAATTTAACTTGACCTGCCTTGACACCGTGGGTAGTTCTTTCTTGCTTGCTTGTTAAATCCACTTGTCCTGTCTTGCATCATGTCTAGGATGGAACTCCTGAGTGCCACGGTCAGGAGTACCTACAAAAATGGATTAAGGTTAATAACTAGAATAACACAGTAGTCATGAAGAGATGACACAGCTACGGGCAATCCCGTTACCTGGGCGCTCTTGGGATCTGTAGCCTGCCGTCGAGTAGGGCACATTTCCAGCACACCGTCGCGTGTTGCACCCTCTAAGTCACCTAAGGATACATTGTCCCCCGGACGATGTACCCACCTGAATTCAACCCCTAATTTTTGACCTGGATAACCTGGATGGTCTGCAGGGCTTGTGGCTGTGGAACAATCTCACTGCATCTTGTTAGTAATTAGGTCTGTGATAACCCTAGTTAGTTAAAGTAGTAAGCCGTAGTATCTGCTTGGCCGTGATTGATTGAATGAGGTATAACCAGTTTAGCCATGTCTTGATCCAGTACAAGATTGCTTCCTGTCTTGATTTCTTGTATTATTATCTTGCCGATAAATGGTGGAAAACCAAGTTCTGTTCAGATGAAGGGTTACAACCCCGGTCCTTGTTTGGTTTACGGGTTGTAACCTGGCTATCGGAATAGTTTCATGGTTATCTCGTCGTATATCACCCTGCCATGTTTTCATAAATTCTAGTTTTAATGTTAAATTTTCTTGTGCTAATTGCTGGCTTTTGTTCTTATTTCGTGGCCCCCTTGTGGCACTTGCTCTTTCTGGGGTTGACCCAGCTGGTTTTGTGTGGCCAGATTTCGGAGCAGCTTCCGAGGATCTACCAAGCTTCCAGCCCAATGGTGGCGACTAGAAGGAACCCGGGCTACGAGTGGGTTTTCTATTTTGTTTCGCTCACTCTATTGTAAAACTATTCTTTTGAGGCGTTTAGCCGACGAGCACCTGTTAGCTCGATGCACTTTACTTACTGTCTGCCTACGGGCTGTAAACATGATTAACAAATCCTAGGGTTGATCATGTACGACTAAACTCTTGCTAGTCCTAATATTTTGTACGACTAGCTTCATGATCAGCTGAATATGTAATATTTGGGACGCTTTATTATTGTATATTTAATGATCATACATCTTGCGACCTTACTTACTTGCTTGTGATTGAGACATTAGGCTTGTTCATGACCAGAAGAGACTGTTGGCTTGTAGTAAACCCTCATATATCTAGACAGCCGTGACCGTATATCGAGGTGGTTTCCATTTCAATATACGTAGTTGGCTGTGTCTGCCCCCGCTCTCCAGTATTCTGGTTCTGGGGCGTGACACGGTTTAAGTGGTGGCCCATGCTGGTCTGTCAATCAAGAAATGTGAGGGTTTACCGAATAGATGTCTCAATCAGTATTCGCCCTTAATCTCCGCCCGTATTTTCAAATCCCTGAAATTTTTGCCCTGATTACATGCTTGTACCGTTGATCTGTCCTGGTCCTTCCTTATTGTTTCCCTGTGTCGTCTTCCTCAGCGGCACTGTACCTGACCCTGCCGATCAGCAAGGAAGAGCACCTCCCGTGGACCAGCAACAACCTGGAGATCAAGCCCAGCATTCCGGAGTCGCCTCCAGAGTGATACCTAATGGAGGAGAGTCACCAGTTTGGCCCATCCAGCCCGCAGAGCCAGATGATGGTACCTTAGTAGGCCTCATCAGAACCTTAATAGCTTTCCAGGATCGTCGAAGCGACGCCCTGCACCAGACAGTTCAAGATGCTTTGACCCGAGGCGGACATCCAGGTAACCAGGCGGCCAACAGCTTCAAGCGATTGAACCCTCCTTTCTTCGACGGCAGCGAGGATACGATTGCCGCGGATGCATGGCTTCAGGATACCGAGGTGATTCTGGAAGCAGCTAGGACACCCGAGAATGAGAAGGTGGCGGTGGTACGCCTGCAGTTGTTGGACTTGGCTCGCAGTTGGTGGGCAGCGCAAGCCATGGGATTAGTAGCACCCATTGCTTGGGCAGTATTTAGAGAGAGATTCCAGACGAAGTATTTCGATGCTGTAGCTCGGTACGACCTGCAGACCAGATTTACCAACTTGAAGCAAGGAGGCTGAACAGTCGACAGTTATGCATCGGAGTTTTCTAGACTCAGTAGGTTTTTCCCCACCTTGGTGGCGACCGAGTTTGATAGGGCCCAGCGGTTCCAGCAGGGACTGCATTTTGAAATCTTGTTGGCGGTTGAGTAGTTCGAGCACCAGACGTTCGATGCAGTCTTGAGAGCAGCTAGGAGGCATGAGTATACCTCCCAGAGGATCGTGGATAGGACCGGAAGTTGGAAGCGGTCCCACAGTCAGATGCACCAATCATCACCTCCAGCCCCGGCAGTTAGGGGGCTGACCATTGGAACTCCGAGGCGGGCGGCCTTAGTAACGTCGGTTCAGCATTCGACCCCGACGTACCCGCTGCAGCAGAAGCAGACTTCCGCGATGGGATGTTCTCATTGCGGGAATCCAGGGCATGTGGTGGCAGACTGTCGCAGGGCACAGAGATTGTGCCTGGCTTGTGGAGCGGCAGATTATAGGATAGGGGCTTACCTGAATAGGGGTGGTTCATCAGCATCCAACCCTTCTAGCTCTTCGGTGAGAGGACCGGCCCCAGCACCAGTTCAGCAGCAGCAGTATCAGTCTTCGAGGCCCTTGCCGCCTCAGTCTCAGGCATTCCAGCAACAGCACCTCCAGCAGTATGCACAAGCCCAAGCTCAAACCCAAAATAGACAGAGAGGTTTCCAGCAGAGGGGACCAGCAGCCAGAGGACCAGGTCAGGCCATGATGATGGCTATGGAAGAAGAAGTTGCACCAGGTGAGGTTGTGGCAGGTACTATTCTCGTCAACTCCTCTCCAGCGTCTGTATTATTTGATTCTGGTGCATCGTATTCATTTATGTCTGCACGATTCGCGACACGGATAGGATTGGAGCCCGAGTCGTTATCAGTAAGGCTCAATATACTTACTGGTAATGGCCTTGTGGGAGTAGATCGTGTGTTTTCCTCGTGTCGGATCGTAGTTAGCGGTAGGGAGTTCCCCGCTAGATTCATAGAGTTTCCTATGGCAGACTATGATGTAGTCCTAGGTATGGACTGGTTGAGGAACCAGTATGCTAGGATAGACTGCCATATTGGCAGAGTTGTCTTTAGTATCCCCGGCGAGCCAGAGTTTTCATTTTTTAGAGGCGCAGTGGAGCCATCTTCCCTAGCATTACGGATGGCAGTAGCAGCAGTGCAGTTACCCCGGATAGTTGAAAAGTTTCCAGATGTCTTTCCAGAGGAGCTTCCAGGGATGCCGCCAGAGCGGGAGATTGAGTTCACTATAGACTTGATTCCCGGGACAGCACCAGTATCAGAGCGAGTCCACAGGATGGCGCCTTCAGAGTTGGAAATTTTATACAAGATGATTGAAGAACTGAGGACCAAGGGATTCATCCGTGCGAGTGGATCACCTTGGAGAGCCCCGATGCTTCTTATGAAAAAGAAGGATGGTACGTCCAGGCTATGTGTTGATTATCGTACCTTGAATTCGGTAACAATCAAGAACAGATACCCTCTTCCGAGGATAGATGACTTGTTTGATCAGCTCAGAGGGGCTTCAGTGTTTTCGAAGATCGACTTGCGGTCGGGATACCACCAGATCAGAGTCAGAGAGCAGGACATCCCGAAGACAGCATTCAGATCGAGGTAAGGGCATTGGGAGTTCCTTGTTATGCCCTTTGGAGCGACCAATGTGCCGGCCGTATTCATGGACCTTATGAATCGTATTTTCATGCCTTACTTGGATCAATTTGTGATCGTGTTCCTAGATGACATCCTGGTCTACAGCAAGAGTGAAGCAGAGCATGAGCAACATCTCAGAGTCGTCCTCCAGACGCTTAGGGAGCATCAGTTGTACGCCAAGTTCAGTAAATGCGAGTTCTGGCTCGATCGCATTTCATACTTGGGTCACATCATTACCCGTGGAGGAGTGGAAGTGGATCCCCAGAAGATTGTGGCTATCGAGTCATGGCTGGTACCCAGCTCAGTGGCAGAGGTTCGCAGCTTCCTTGGATTGGCCGGCAACTACCGGCGGTTCGTTTCAGATTTCGTAGGGATTTCAGCGCCGATGACCCATTTGACCCGCAAGGATGTGCCGTTTGTTTGGACAGCAGAGTGCCAGGAATCTTTTGAAAAGTTGAAGCGAGGTTTGATAACGGCTCCCATTCTCACCTTTCCAGATGGGACCGGAGGATTCACAGTTTATTGCAACGCTTCAGGCAGAGGATTGGGGTGTGTCTTGATGCAGCATGGGAAGGTAATATCTTATGCGTCACGTCAACTACGTGATTATGAGAAGAATTACCCGACCCACGACTTAGAATTGGCGGCGGTAGTGTTTGCTTTGAAGTTGTGGAGACACTACTTGTACGGAGATAGAGTGGAGATCTTTACTGATCATAAGATCCTGAAGTATGTTTTCACCCAGAAGGACCATAATATGCGGCAGAGAAGATGGCTCGAGCTACTAGTGGACTATGATGTGGATTTGCAGTATCATCCCGGGAAGGCCAACGTTGTAGCAGATGCATTGAGCAGGAGAGCCGGAGTTTATTTTCTGACGGTACAACCAGAATTATTGGCAGATCTTCAGAAGATGGGAATTAAAGTAGTTTTTCCAACCAGTGTGGCATTGATGGCCAGTCTACAGGTTCAGTCCAGCATAGTTGAGAGAATCCGGGTGGCACAGTCAACAGATTCCAAGATCCAGCGACTCAGAGCAGAGTGTGAAGCAGGAAGAAGGCCAGAGTTATGTATCCATGAAGATGGTACACTTCGGCACGGCACTCGTCTTTGTGTACCCAGTGGAGATATCAGACAGGAAGTCATGGCAGAAGCCCACAGTTCACAATATTCTATTCATCCGGGTGGTACGAAGATGTACCGTGATATTCGTCAGCATTTCTGGTGGAATGGCATGAAGAGGGAGGTAGCCCGGTTTGTCTCTCGGTGTTTGGTTTGTCAACAGGTTAAAGCTGAACATCAGAGGCCCGCTAGACTTCTTCAACCCTTACCGATCCCAGAATGGAAATGGGAACATATAACCATGGATTTCGTGACCGGATTGCCCAGCTCTCCGGCTGGCAGAGATGCTATTTGGGTAATTGTGGACAGGCTTACCAAGGTGGCACACTTTCTCTCATTCAGAGTTGGACAGTCGACGGCACAGTTAGCAGAGATATATCTCAGGCAGATTGTCAGGCTTCACGGTGTGCCAGTCAGCATCACCTCGGACAGGGATTCAAGATTCACATCATACTTTTGGCGCGGCTTGCAGAAGAGTTTGGGGACTCGTCTTCAATTCAGCTCAGCTTATCACCCGCAGACAGATGGTCAATCAGAGCGCACAATCCAGACCCTTGAAGATATGTTGAGATCCTGTACCCTTGACTTCGGTGGTTCATGGGAGAATCATCTGCACCTGGTGAAATTCTCGTACAACAACAGTTATCAGGCCAGTATCCAGATGGCACCTTTCGAGGCTCTTTATGGTAGGAAGTACAGATTCCCGCTAGCATGGGACGATGTCGGAGAGAGACAGATGCTCGGACCCGAATTGATTTTCCAGACGATTGAAGTGGTCAGGAAGGTCAGAGATCACCTCCGAGTTGCCCAGGACCGCCAGCGCCATTGGGCCGATGCTCATCGGCATCCCTTAGAATTTGCTGTCGGTGACCATGTATTCCTTAGGATCTCGCCTAACCGCGGCGTCATTCGCTTCGGCGTACGGGGAAAGCTTAGTCCTAGGTATATAGGGCCGTTCGATATTCTAGAGCGAGTAAGAGATGTATCCTATCGTCTCGCTCTTTCGCCGTCGCTAAGTGAGGTGCATGATGTATTCCATGTGTCCCAATTACGACGGTATATTTCGGACCCGAGCCACATCCTAGACCATTCGGAATTGGTTGTTGGTACCAACCTTTCGTATGAGGAGAGGCCCGTGTCTATATTGGACCGGAGGGAGAAGACACTCAAGAACAAGACTATTAAATTAGTCCGTGTTGCTTGGGGTCATCACTCTCTAGGTGAGTCAACGTGGGAGCGTGAGGACGACATCCGATCGCGATATCCCTACCTGTTTGACTCGTGAGGTATAATGTCTTTCTTATGCCTTACGTTTTTCTTTCCTTGCTTGCATTGTATGATTGCATGATTGAACTGCTTAGTGTAACTTGCCTGTGCTTAGTGTAGCTTGTCGTGACAATCTCTAGCTCCTTGATTAAATTTCGAGGACGAAATTCTTTTAAGGTGGGTAGAGTTGTCACCCTCATTTCCCGTATTTCCCGTATTTCGTATTTATACTCGTATCTGGATTTTGGCATGTATTTTTTATTTTTCTCAACTTGTGGAATTTTGGTATTTCTCGTATTTCGAATTTTGACATGGCTCGGTTTTAATTGGTTTGGTTTGGTTTGGTTTGGTTTAACGTATTGGAACACCTTAGCCTATGCTCCACCCTCAACACACCACATCCCACCATCTTTAAAACTCTACCAACCTTTTCTCTCTCCTCATAAACCTCCATTAATTTATTTTTCTCCTTCCTCTACACAACACTCTTCTCCTTCCTCTACACAACACCCACCCATAAGCAAGTGCACCTTGCCACCACATGAGAACCCTCTTTTATTTGTCCATTTGCTAGATTAGGGCATGGTGATCAACATTAGAACTTGGTATTTTGTGATTTGGAGTCTCCATTGTTCTAGATCTAAATTTTCCTTATTTTTGGATTTGTATGGTTTTGATCTACTTAAGTTGGATTTGTATGGGTTTTGATGTTTCCTTGTGGAAGAGGGTTCAATTCTACCCTGGTTAGAACTTTGGAAATCTGGATTTGGAGTTCGGATGGCCAAGTTGTGATGCCTTGAAGTTTTAGAGCCATTGGAGCTTCTTCTCAGCCATGGAGAAGAAGACCCAGACCCTGCGTGCGTGTTTTTACGCGTACGCAGCTCTCTGCTTACGTACTTTTGCACATATGCAGCTCTCATGCGTGCGTGACTTTTCGCGTACGCTGTTCTCATGCGTGCGTGACTTTTTGCGTACGCTGCTCTCTGGCGTGCGTGACTTTTCGCGTACGCTGCTCTCTGGCGTGCGTGACTTTTTGCGTACACTGCTCTCTGGCGTGCGTGACTTTTCACGTATGCAGCTCTCCTGCGTGCGTGACTTTTCACATATGCAGCTCTCTTGCGTGCATGACTTTTTCCCTCCTACGTGCGTAACTTTTCACGTATGCAGCTCTCTTGCATGCGTGACTTTTCCTCTTCTGCGTGCGTGACTTTTCACGTATGCAGCTCTCCTGCGTGCATGACTTTTCACATGTAGCTCTCCTACGTGCGTGACTTTTCACGTATGGAGCTCTCCTACGTGCGTGTCTTGTGCGTACGCTGCATCCTGACCCCTTGCTTAACCCATTGGCTCTTGGAGTTTGGGTCTTATTTCTTTAAGCTTGGCTCTTCTATAGCCCTGTATATTGATATTTTATTAGATATTTTACGTCCATGAACTTGATTTTACTTAATATGTTTGGAATGACTATGGTACATGGCATGGTATGACAAGGAACTAGCATAACACGACAGTGACCTGTAGTGGTGCACTCCTGACATAACCAACCTGACATGATAGTGGCCCGTCGTGGCACACTCCTGACAAATACCCTGACATGATTTATCTTAACGCTGTTACGACGGCTAATTTAACTTGACCTGCCTTGACACCGTGGGTAGTTCTTTCTTGCTTGCTTGTTAAATCCACTTGTCCTGTCTTGCATCATGTCTAGGATGGAACTCCTGAGTGCCACGGTCAGGAGTACCTACAAAAATGGATTAAGGTTAATAACTAGAATAACACAGTAGTCATGAAGAGATGACAAAGCTACGGGCAATCCCGTTACCTGGGCGCTCTTGGGATCTGTAGTCTGCCGTCGAGTAGGGCACATTTCCAGTGCACCGTCGCGTGTTGCACCCTCTAAGTCACCTAAGGGTACATTGTCCCCCGGGCGATGTACCCACCTGAATTCAACCCCTAATTTTCGACCTGGGTAACCTGGATGGTCTGCAGGGCTTGTGGCTGTGGAACAATCTCACTGCATCTTGTTAGTAATTAGGTCTGTGATAACCCTAGTTAGTTAAAGTAGTAAGCCGTAGTATCTGCTTGGCCGTGATTGATTGAATGAGGTATAACCAGTTTAGCTATGTCTTGATCCAGTACAAGATTGCTTCATGTCTTGATTTCTTGTATTATTATCTTGCCGATAAATGGTGGGAAACCAAGTTCTGTTCAGATGAAGGGTTACAACCCCGGTCCTTGTTTGATTTACGGGTTGTAACCTGGCTATCGGAATAGTTCCATGGTTATCTCGTCGTATATCACCCTGCCATGTTTTCATAAATTCTAGTTTTAATGTTAAATTTTCTTGTGCTAATTGCTGGCTTTTGTTCTTATTTTGTGGCCCCTTGTGGTACTTGCTCTTTCTGGGGTTAACCCAGCTGGTTTTGTGTGGCCAGATTTCAGAGCAGCTCCTGAAGATCTACCAAGCTTTCAGCCCAATGGTGGTGACTAGAAGGAACCCGGGCTACGAGTGGGTTTTCTATTTTGTTTCGCTGACTCTATTGTAAAAATATTCTTTTGAGGTGTTTAGCCGACGAGCACCTGTTAGCTCGATGCACTTTACTTACTGTCTGCCTACGGGCTGTAAACATGATTAACAAATCCTAGGGTTGATCATGTACGACTAAATTCTTGCTAGTCCTAATATTTTGTACGACTAGCTTCATGATCAGCTGAATATGTAATATTTGGGATGCCTTATTATTGTATATTTAATGATCATACATCTTGCGACCTTACTTACTTGCTTATGATTGGGACATTAGGCTTGTTCATGACCATAAGAGACTGTTGGCTTTTAGTAAACCCTCATATATCTAGACAGCCATGACCGTTTATCGAGGTGGTTTCCATTTCAATATACGTAGCTGGCTGTATCTGTCCCCGCTCTCCAGTATTCTGGTTCTGGGGCGTGACAGTGTACCCAGTGGAGATATCAGACAGGAGATCATGGCAGAGGCTCACAGTTCACAGTATTCTATTCATCCGGGCGGAACGAAGATGTACCGCGATATCCGACAGCACTTTTGGTGGAATGGCATGAAGAGGGAGATAGCCCGGTTTGTCTCTCGTTGTTTGGTCTGCCAACAAGTTAAGGCTGAACATCAGAGGCCCGCTGGACTTCTTCAGCCTTTGCCGATTCCAGAATGGAAGTGGGAACATGTGACCATATATTTTGTGACGGGATTACCTAGATCCCCAGCTGGTCGAGATGCTATTTGGGTTATAGTTGACGGGCTCACGAAGGTAGCTCACATTCTCCCATTCAGAATTGGTCAGTCGACAGCTCAGTTAGCAGAGATGTACCTCAGGCAGATTGTCAGGTTGCACGGAGTGCCAGTTAGTATCACTTCGGACTGAGATTCGAGATGCACGTTGCACTTTTGGCGTAGACTGCAGGAGAGTTTGGAAACTCATCTCCAGTTCAGTTCAGCATATCATCCGCAGACAGATGGTCAGTCGGAACGTACAATCCAGACTCTTGAAGATATGTTGCGGTCCTGTACACTTGACTTTGGTGGTTCGTGGGAAGATCACCTGCACCTGGTAGAGTTCTCGTACAACAACAGTTTCCAGGCCAGTATCCAGATGGCACCGTTCGAGGCACTATATGGTAGGAAGTGCAGATTCCCGCTAGCCTGGGGCGATGTCGGAGAGGAGCAGATGCTCGGTCCAGAAATGATTGCCCAGACAGTTGAAGTAGTCAGAAAAGTCAGGGATCATCTTCGAGTTGCCCAAGATCGCCAGCGCCATTGGGCCGATTCTCGTCGGCGCCCTCTCGAGTTCTCTGTCGGCGACCATGTATTCCTGAGGATTTTGCCTAACCGTGGCGTCATTCATTTTGGCGCACGAGGAAAGCTTAGTCCTAGGTATATAGGGTCGTTCGATATTTTGGAGCGAGTAGGAGATGTGTCTTATCGTCTCGCTCTTCCGCCGTTACTAAGCGAGATGCATGACGTGTTCCATGTATTCCAATTACGACGGTATATCCCGAACCCGAGCCACGTCCTGGATTATTCGGAATTGGTTGTTGGTACCAACCTTTCGTATGAGGAGAGGCTCGTGTCTATATTGGACCGGAGAGAGAAGATACTCAAAAACAAGACTATCAAGTTAGTCCGAGTTGCTTGGGGTCATCACTCTATGGGTGAGTCAACGTGGGAGCGTGAAGATGATATCCGACCACGATATCCCGGCTTTTTTGACCCGTGAGGTATAATGTCTTCCTTATGCCTCATGCCTTCGATTCCTTGCTTGAATGAGTGATTGCTTGCCTAGATATAGCTTGCATGTGATTGATATAGCTTGCCTTCATCTCTCTAGCCTCTTAATTAAATTCCGAGGACAAAATTCTTTTAAGGTGAGTAGAGTTGTAATGCATGTGGTTCGTATTACGTATTTTGGAATACGTGTACGTATTTTATCTTGTATTGTATGATTCCTTGCTTAGTTTTCTTCATGGCTTGGTTTATTCTTGGGTTGGTTCGGCTTGGCTCGGTTTGCTTTGGTTCCTTATGAACCGAGGGTGAACCCCCTACCTACCACCACACTACCATTTATTAACCCCCACTTCCTTCTCTCTCTTCATTACTCTTCTTCTTTCCTTCATTAACTCCTCACCTACCAGGAAGAGAGCTTAGGCAAGTGTAGCTTGCTTTGCGAAGGAACTCCGTTTTATTGTTCCATTCTTTTTCTCTCGAGATTCTAATACTCTTTAGTACTTGGTGTTTTCAATTTCCATGGTTAAATTTATGTAAATCTAAGTTTATAGTATTTTTGGAATTCTTAGGTTTTGATCTACCTAGCATTGTCATTTCCAAGTTTTGATGGTTCTATGTTGTAGATCACTTCATTCTGCCCCGTTTTGACCTATGGAAGTTCAGATTTGGACTCCGGATGAAGGTTTTATGCAGCTTGGAAGCCATGGCTTCACGGTGTAGTTCTTCTCGGAAATTTGGAGAAGAAGCACAGTCCCGAGCCGTATGGCAGTACTTGACCGCATGAACATTCATGCGACAAGTCAGTTCCAGCCGCATGCACTATTGCCTGGACCTAACCGCATGACCCGGATTCGTTCGAGCCGCATAGGCTCGGTTTCCTCCGCCAGCCGTATATGCGCCCGTCATTTTAGCCGCATATACAACTGTCATTCCCTGGCCGCATGGGGACTAGTCTTTTTCCCAACCGCATAAGGACTCATCCCCTCAGCCGCATGAGACCTGTCCCCCACTAGCCACATATGTTCTACTGCCTCCGCCAGCCGCATGAGCTGCTCTTGTTTCGAGCCGCATGGGCTCTTAATTCCCCCGACCCGTATGGATTTCTTTCCCCAGCCGCATGAACCCGACTCCTTCCGCCAGCCGCATGACCCTTCCATCCCGAGGCGCTTGGACTGCTCCCTCCCCAGCCGCATAAGATCACTTCTTGGTCGCATATGCCGAGCCACATGGCTCTTTCATAGCTTGTAATTTATGATTATTTTAATTATTACTATTATGCCCATGCCATGTAACTCTAAGTATAACTTGAGTTCCTATGGCGTACACCTTTACCTTTATTGTATATCTTTACGCCCATTTTATATCCTTACGCCTTTTGTCCTGAACTTGATAAATCACGATTTGATTGACATGATTGAAATGACAATTATACATGACATGGTATGACAAGGAACTAGCATGACATAATATGGCCCGTCGTGGCGCACTCCTGACAAGTAAACCTGACATGATATATCTTGATAAGCTGTTGCGATGGCTACCTGACATGACATGACCTATATAAATGACCTGGACACCGTGGGCGATTGTACTTGTACAAATAATCCAGTCCTGTATTGCATCATGTCTAGGATGGAACTCCTGAGTACCACGGTCAGGAGTACCTACTGAAATGGACTAAGGCTAATAACTAGATTAATACATTAGTCATAAAGAGATCTCCCAGCTACAGGCAATCCCGTTACCTGGGCGCGCTTGGGATCTGTAGCCTGCTGTCGAGTAGGGCACATTTCCAGGACACTGTGATGTGTTGTACCCTTCATGCTACTTACGGGTACATACGTTTCCTGGACGGTGTACCCACCTGAATTCAACCCCTAATTTTCGACCTGGGTAACCTGGATGGTCTGCAGGGCTTCTGGCTGTGGAATAATCTCACTGCATCTTGTTAGTAACTAGGCCTGTGATAACCCTAGCTAGTTAAAAGTATCAAGCATTACTCATTACTTGGCCGTGATTGTTGAATGGAGAATTATCAGTCCAGTCTTGCCTTGATCATGTATAGATTATTGCATGTTCTAATTTTCTTATATTATCCTGTTGATAAATGGGAGAAACCAAGTTTGGTTCAGACGAAGGGTTAAAATCCAGGTCCTTGTTTGGTTTAAGGATTGTAACCGGGTTATCTAAATGGTCCCATGGTTATCTTACCATATATCCTCGTGCTGTTATATTTTCTTCAGTTTTACTATATATTATTATCTTCTGTGCTAATTGCGGATTTTAGTTCCTAAGTGAAGATTCCTTTGTGGCACTTGCTCTTTCTGGGGTCTGACCCAGCTGGTTTTGTATGGCCAGATTTCGGAGCAGCTCCAGAGGATCTACCAAATTTCCAGCCCGATGGTGGCGACTAAACGTAACCAGGGCAACGAGTAGGTTTATTTTTGACCTCCCACTTTATTATAAAAATATTCTTTTGAGGCGTTTAGCCGACGAGCACCTGTTTAGCTCGATTGCACTTACTTACTGTCTGCCTACGGGCTGTAACATGATTGACAGATCCTAGGGTTGATCATGTATGACTAAAACTCTTGCTAGTCATAACATTTTGTAACGACTAGCTTCATGATCAACTGAATATGTAATGTTTGGGACGCCTTACTGTTGTATATTTGGTGATCTAACATCTTGTAATATTTACTTGCTTGTGATTGAGACACTAGGCTTGTTCATGACCATAGGAAACTGTTGGCTTGTAGTTAAACCCTCATGTACCTAGACAGCCGTGACCGTATAGCGAAATGGAATCCATTTTATATACGTAGCTGGCTATGTCTGCCTCCGCTCTCCAGTATTCTGGTTCTGGGGCGTGACATGAGTAATGGCACGTGGTGTAACTACTATTTCACAAATAGTGGATTTCAATCCTGAGCTAGAGTTCTCAGGCCTGGACTAGTCCTCCACGAGGAAAACCAGGTTATATCACTGTATTTGTGTATGCTCTTCTGATCTTTATTTACTTTCGCATTTCTCTTTGATTTATTTACTATCTTGATAGTTGTTTTATGGAAGTGATATAGAGTAATTTTTATATGGTGATTATCGACACAAACTCTATTCACCCCCTTCTAGAGTTGTCTACACGTTATTTCAATTGGTATCAGAGCAAGGTCTCTATTGTTAGGCTTAACACCTTAGAGTAGATCCTTGTTTATTTGTGTATGGCATCGTATTCCTCCTCCTTAGATAAATAGGGTTTTATTTCAAGTGGCATGGACAATCATGTTTCTTCTAAATGCAAGAAATGCTCTAAGTGGAAAGCTATGACTAAACAATCCTTAGAGATTCTTGAGGACTTTCATTCTACAAATGAAGAACTTTCAGAAAAGGTTATTCATTTAGAAGAATCTAATGAGTTTTTGAGAAATAAAAACAGTGATTTATTATCTAGACTTGACTCTCAAAACTCATCTTGTGTTTCTTTAAAGAGTTTGAATAATTCTTTAATTTTGAAAATCAAATCTCTTTCCTCATCATTAGAAGATCTTAAGAAGCAAACACATGAGCTACATCATTGCATGATACTTCTATTGAGTCTTTAAAGAAGCAAAATGATGCTTTTATCTCTATAATTGCTTTATTTAAAAAAGAGAATTATGCTTTAAAAACTAAATTTGATTCTCTTACTTGTATGCATGATAATTTGTTATTAGAACATGATATTCTTAAGACCAAATCCATGCATGCTCACTCTAGAGATATTCATCATTCTAGTATGTCACATGTTCATAATCATGCTCATTCCGATACATGTGCACACACTAGTATTAGGTGCTTCTATTGCTCTCACATTGGACACATGAGTGTAACTTGTCCCATTCATAGGAGTTTTTCTACCAATGCTAGAGTAAATAGTATATGGGTCCCTAAAGCTAACAAATGTGGATCCAAGTTTATTTGGATACCAAAGTCTTCACCTAATTTTGTATGTGGAGCTACCTGTATCGGGACATAGCACTGAGGAGCGTGTTGGTGGTTGCAAAGCTCAAAGGTCATCTTCTAAGCAATTGCACCAACACAAGTGTAGCCACTAGGGCCACTTTGGTAACATGCTAAACGATTCTTCTTAAATGGTTTATATTTGTAGAATCTAGCATATTTCTCCTGATGTCTTACTACTAGCTCACATTGATATCCTTCAGTTGCTTTGTATATAAATCATTGTGAGATACAATACTAGCATGCTTAGGTAATTTTCTTATTATTTCTTTTATCTAGCATGACTAGTTACTAAGCTTAAATGATTAGTTCATACTATGTAGCTTATCATTTATTTTCTATTAGTGTGACATATTTACATATGCATGCTTGCTATTCTTTGTCTTTACTTATAAAGTATGCATATCACTCTAATCCATTGGAGCTTGATTCTTGAATTTTGATTTAAAGCTTGACTCTCTATTTTTAAAGTTTTGAGATAATTACTTCTTACCGGTTTCTCTATAATATGTCCTATTTTACTTTAAATCGGTTTTTTGTGAATATATGCACAAGCTTCTTATCACTTGATAAGTATATACTTCTTTTTAATCTCGTGCTTGCATAATATATTCATTAGTGATTCTCATTTTGATTATCCTCTTGAGAATCAATTAAGTCACTGCCTAATAAAGTTTATTTATACATGTTGTGATGGTTTTTATTTATTAATGATACATGAATATATTTATTTTTCTATGTAGTCCATGTATTTCTTATATTAATATCTATTTTTGTATAAATATCTTTCTGTGGGCATATGAGTTAAGCTCAAGTTTCATAATATTTTGAAGAGTACCTATTCATACTTGTACTTACCTCATACTTTAGCTATCGATTCTTTTGACCAAATTTGTGTTATCTTTTCTTGAATTAATTAGCTTCCTCCTTAAAGCTTTCTTTTGAAAATATCTTCTTACCACTTGGGTGACTTTATGGATACATGTCTCTTACTTGATTCTTGTATATTTGCATGTATGCCTATTTGATATATATATATATATATATATATATATATATATATATATATATATATATATATATATATATATGATTCCAAATGGGGCGATGATGAGTTAGCCTGTGCGATGTGGGGCATCCACAACGTCGGAGGCCTGATGATATAGGGCTACGAACTGAGCCTGCGTGGGTCAGAATGAGGCGTTCGTGTAGCAAACTCAGTGCACGGTCGTCGTGCGACGGATTGGAGAATCGGCACAATTCGCCCATGGGTATAAGCGATAGGTCGACCACGCGGCCCGTCGTGCGGCGCTGCTGAGGGCGACAAGAAGTCGTCCGCCATAAACGATCGCATACTCGATCGTAAGGGCGTCGGCGATCGTCGCCAATATGCGCGTCGTGCGCATAGAACGGGTGGCTGGGCGGAATCGGTAGTCGCAGGCGATAAGGAATCAGTGGCCGTCGTACGGACGGTCACCCTTAGTCGTCGAGGGCGTCTCTTCGGCGTCGTGGGCAAAGCGAGGTATTGAGTAACTGCCGTCGAAAGACGGTGTGCTGTTGAGCGGAGCTCTGGAGTGCACGGAGTGTGCGGGGTACGTGTGCACGGCGATGATGACAAGGCCAACGGACTACGTCCGCACTCCAAAAGTCGTTCCATACGACAGGCCAAGAATCGTGTGCGTGGGACACACGATTATACTGAGCCCGCACGCGCTGGAAAAAAAAAAAAAAAATATATATATATATATATATATATATATATATATATGATTCCAAATGTTGATCTTTATTTATTCAAATACCTTTAAGTTGGAATGTTGAGAAAAAAATGTTTAGTAGTGTCTTGTTCATGACTTTTATGGAAGTTCTTTTAAGAATTGCTTGGTTTTGTGCTTTACCCTACTTGTTAAATTATCGTACTAATTAGTGTACATTTTGAGTATGTATCTTCTACATATTTATCTCCATAAGTGCCTTATGAAAATGTTTGTTTTGAAAATATTCTTAGCAAATTTTGATGATCATCCTTTCATTATTATTTGGGTATTTACCTTTCTTATACTTAAGAATTTTGGATTTTGATGTTGTTTCATGAAACTGCATATATTCTTTTAAATCTAAATTCTTAAAAGTAAAAAACATTTTGGGAACAAGCCGAAAGGGTTCTTCTGTCATACAGGTGTAAATAGCCAGAAGCGACGCGGTGTACTAGTTCTCGGACTATCGCTAGCTAGGAACCGGCCCCTACAGCTAACCCAAAGTGATTAATACTTTATAGACTTATGATTTATTAAGGTCTACTTGCAACCATTATCTAGTTCTGGATCCACCCCTAAGTTGCAGAATACATCATCATATCTAGTCCTATATTTTGAGCTATAAATATTTTATTATTATTGCCCAATGATATTTTTGTATCACATGAGAATACATGTAATTGATATATCATACTTCTCTTGTCTTTAGCTACTATGGGTTAAACTTTTGCGTTGAGATTTTCCATTTCTAGAGAATACACTTTCATAATGGATATAATTTTGCATTCTCTAGATCAATCTATTATTTCTTTATCTTAGGTTAATCTCAATACTGGGCAAAGAGATTGTTCTATTGTGTTGTCCTTTACTTGATGAGAGTCTTATTCATTTACTTGCTATCATATAATCTTATCCTTGCTTAACAAAGAGTATATAAATCATTTTGATCATTCAAAAAGTATTACCCTTATTGTGAACTCTATGCTCATGCATGTATTTTTAGTGTTAGTGACTCAAAATTTAGTGAGCACATTTATCCTGTTAATGGCCTACCTCATTAAAATTAATTAGTTATGTAGCTTGCTTATTTGCGATGTATTGTTAAGCTACATAATTTTTGTTCACTTTCACTTATCTAGCTTTCTTGAATTTCAATCTATATGTGATATGCTAGTTTACAAAAACAATATTTACAAAATTTACTGATAAGATTTGTATTCTATTTTAGATACATATGTTTGGTCTCTAAAATTATTTTGAGAATTTTTTTATTTAATCTTTTTCCATTGAGGTTTATGATTCATCGCTTTAACTTCCTTCCATACTAGTCATTGGTAAGCATCTCTTAAATTTCTCTCATCTTTTGAGTCATGATTTTATCATATTATCATTACATTTCTTTGGAATAAATTTGCAATCATTTAAATAAGATTGACTCTTTTCTATATTTTTCGTTGATTTGTTTATATGGTTTTTAGATGAGATTTATGACGGATCTTAATTATTTATTGGTTTACTTTATGAATGATCCTAATGATTGAGTAGTCCTATATTATCTAATTATGTGGTTATCAAGTTAATTTATTACTCTACTTTGACTACTCTTGGATTATCACATATGCTCTTTGCTATTTAAACTTCATTGGTTTCTCATTTAGTATTAGCAAGCTTGGATTATTACCCGTTGATGGGTACATATATACATAGTCCATGCAAGGCAATAAATTGGTTGATCATTTCTTAATTATGTAATCATGGACATGATAGTTTGAGTTTTATTATTATTTTTTGTATTTTTGAGCTATATTTTATCTTTTATCATGATTGATTTAATTGACTTTATTCTTTTTCATGATGACATTTTTCTCAAAAGGTAACATGCATTGATATATCATATTTAATTCTTCTATAGGCTAATGTATGTCTCTTTTGATTAAATGTGCTTAATTGGAGTATTTTTTGGCTATTAATTGGATATCTCTTCTTAACTAAAGATGATATTATTCATTTTATGATGATCTTATAGCCTTACATGCATTGAGCAAGGGGGAGAAATCCATAGTTGATTTACCCCTAGATCTTGAAGTTATCATTTTTTTAATGCTATAAATGCTTTGGAACTAGATACACATATTTTAAGGGGGAGCAAATAAATTGGTTCAATTCATTTATACCCTTTAATATGTCGTATACCTAGTTCATCATTGACCCATATTTTTATCATTATTTATATTTAATGATTAAGGTTATGATACTGTTATTTTGTGAAAGGTTTATGAGAGTATATGCAATTATTTTTTATCATATTATCTCTCTCTTTTATATGAGTCATCTCGTTAATATTAACTTTCGTATCTTATCTTGTTGACTATTATGCTTTCTTTGATTTGGCTTTCTTTGTATGCTTAATTGATAAAAGTACTTTACAGGTGAACGAGTCTAAAATCTCATGACTAACACAAGGGTATGAGGCCTTCAAAATGAAGCCTAATGAGACAACCACAAATATGTTTACTCGGTTCCTAGACATTGTTAATCCTTTATCTTCCCTTGGAAAAGAATACATCAATCATGAGAAGATTCGAAAGGTGGTTCACGGGCTAACCAAGAACTGGAATTTTAAAGCGATGGTCATTATTGAAGCAAATGATCTCACGACCATGACTCTTGAAACCCTTATGGGAAAGCTTATTGTTAGCCCAATGATTACATTGTGTTTTTGAATTGGCTAATAAATTAAGTTTAACATATTGATGTCACTAATATTCATATACTCACTATCATGTTGCTACTTAAACTTAGCATTGTCCTAATTGTCCTATATCATATTGTCATGCTTGTATCATACTGTAACATATTTTGCTCGCCTAACATGTATTTGTAGACATAAAGTAAGCATGATCAAACCAGGACATAGGCAATGAAGAATTAATGATGGATCAAAGACGGCATCATACAAAAAGATTTCTCCGAACCGCCTAGCGACCTATCCGGGGCCTCGCATAGGGGGTTCCGCTGCCCGGTCAACGGACAGGGGTCGAGGGGGCAGCCCCCCCCCCCCCCCCCCCGTCGGGGGTTTGGGGACAAAGCTCCCAAAAGGCATTCAGATTTCCAGATCTGTATATCTTTGGACGACTTTTGTCAAGGAAAAGGACGTCTTCATGTCTGCTCACATATCAGAAGAAAGGCGTCATCAAAGGGCTCTTGGTTTTCCTATTTGTTCCAAGTCTGTAATCTTCAATTTATTAAGTATAGGAGAATGTGTACGTCGAGTCGCACTGTGTCATCTCAACCCCTAGACATATCTCTCCAAGATCTACTAGACAAACAGACCAATTCTTAAACCAAGCCCAAGCTCCACCAAGCCAAACAAAGCCCAAAGGTCATTCTGCTACCTAGGAGGCAGAGTTCGGGCCGAACTTTGCCTCCACACAGAGTTTGGGCCGAACTCTGTCCCCTGATTTCCCGGAGCTGATTTTTAGAGTTACCAATTGCTATCTGGTACAACGACCATATTTTTGAATTTTGAGGACATAATTCTAGTCGAATTCTGCCTTCCAGACTAGTATATATAGGGCATGATTTCAACCATTTTGATTTTATCTCTTGATCTCATCTTCTCTTCTCCTATAGCCTCATACAAGCCAAAACCTTTCCATCTACTAGCCAAGCTTCCTATGCCTAAAAGTGCTTAGTGTTATTCAGTTAGAAGTTTGTGCAAGCGTCAGATAAAGTTGCTTAGAAAATTCCAAGTGTCGCCCCAGCGATCTTTGTAAGAAGTTGACTTGCTCTTCTGAGTAAAGGCACGTGGTGGAACTACTGTTTCATAAATAGTGGATTCTAATCCTGATCTAGAGTTTCCAGGCCTGGACTAGTCCTCCACGAGGGAAACCAGGTTATATCGCCGTGGTTGCGTATGCTCTTCTGATCTTTATTTACTTCTATATTTCTCTTTAATTTATTTACTATCTTGATAGTTGTTTTGTGGAGGTGATATAAAGTATTTTTTAGTTGGTGATTATCGACACAAACTCTATTCACCCCCCTCTAGAGTTGTCTATACGTTATTTTACTTATGACGCATGAGCTAGACCTTAAAGATTTCGAAGAATCAGCTCCAAAAAGAAGGCGATAGCATTCAAAGCTAACCACAAGACAGCCTCCAATGATGAAAGTGAGATAGACTGCTCAGACAACGAACATATGGATCTCATGACAAGAAACTTTAGAAGATTCCTCATATATGAAAAGTCGAACAAAAGAAAAAAGATTCCAGAGATGATGAAGAACCTATCTGCTTCAGCTGTAAAAGAACAGGTCATATCAAGAAAGACTATCCTATAATAATAAGGAAGGGACGCAGGCATGATCAGATAAGAAAGAGAAGGCCTTCGACTAGAAACTATGCCAACACTAGCATCTGGTGTAAAAACGAAGCTAGTGATTCTGAAGAAGAAGAGAAGCCTCGAAATACAGCAAACCTATGCTTCATGGCTACTGATGCTAAGATGGACCTTCCTCCTCGTAACACTCGCTATAAGTACATTGTTTGTAACTCTATCGATGAAAAAAGAAGGCTATGTCTCCTTTGGAAACAACCTTAAAGGTCATATCATTGGAATTGGCGACATAGGTACTTCTCCCTCACCTATTATAAAAGATGTATGCTTAGTAACATAATTAAAACATAACCTACTAAGTATTAGTCAACTGACTGATCATGGTTATGGAATTAATTTTGTTAAAAATAAATGTTATGTTTATGATAAATCTTCTGGAATAACTTCCTTTGAGGGAATAAGAGAGGACAACATATATGTACTATATTTGTCAGAGAAGACTAACAGTACAGGGAAGTGTTTATTCACAACTCAAGACGAAAGCTGGGTATGGCATATGCGTCTTGGACATGCGAACATAGAAACTATTGTAAGGTTGTCCACCAAGAAACTGGTAAGAGGCTTACCTGAAATAACTTTCAAGAAAGATATAGTTTGTGCCGAATGTGAGAAGAACAAGGCATCTAGATCATCTTTCAAATCAATAAACTCTGTAAGTACCTCTAGGCCACTTTAATTACTTCATATGGACTTATTTGGACCAAGTAGAGTCGTCAGTCTTGGCGGTAAGCTATATGCTTACGTGATAGTTGATGACTATTCACGATATACTTGGGTTTACTTTCTTGCAAATAAGAATGAGGCCTTTTCTGAGTTTGTATCTTTTTGTAAAAAGGTACAAAATGAGAAAGGATTCATGATTACTCAGATACAAAGTGATCATGGAGGAGAATTCGATAACCATGAGTTTAAATCATTTTGTGATTCAAATATGCTATCACATGGATTCTCTTGTCCCAGAACTCCTTAACAGAATGTTGTTGTTGAGAGAAAGAATATAACTCTTGGCGATATGGCTAGAGTTATGCTTAACCAGTACAATCTTTCAAAGTATTTTTGGGCAGAAGCTGTTTATATAGCATGCCATGTTCTAAATAGAGTTCTGATTAGACCCATCTCTAAAAAGACTCCTTATGAATTATGGTTTAATAGATCTCCTAACATCAGCTATTTCAAGGTCTTTGGTTGCAGATGCTTTATTTTTAATACAAAAGACAACTTTGAAAAATTCAACGAAAAAACTAATGAGGGCATATTTTTTGGATATGCTGCAAAAAGTAGGGGCTGCAGAGTATTCAACAAGAGGTCACTTGTTGTTAAAGAGTTAATAAATGTCACATTCGATGAGCTAAATAGTCAACGTAATGACGATAGTGACAATGAAGAAAAGAAAACTCCCACCAATAGAACACCAGAAGATACACCATCCACGTCCTATTTGGAAAGTCTGTCGAAACAAATGCGATTTATGCCAGACCATCCAGAAGAACTAGTAATAGGTGATATATCAAGAGGCGTAAGTACTTGCACAAGCACAAGAGAGATAGTAGCTAATATTGCATTTATTTCCAAAATAGAACCCAAAAATGTTTAAGAAGCTTTTAATTTTGAATTTTGGATTTCTACATTGCCAGAGGAACTAAACCAATTTGAACGGAATCAAGTTTGGAAACTCGTTCCCAGACCTATTGATCATCCGATCATTGGTACCAAATGGGTGTTCCGAAAAAAATTAGATGAGAATGGTTCAGTCACACGCAACAAAGCACGTCTAGTAGCTCAAGGCTATAATCAAGAAGAAGGCATTGACTATGATGAGACGTATGCTCCAGTTACAAGGCTAGAGTATATTCGAATGCGTTGTGCTTTTAAAAGTTTTCATGGTTTCAAACTCTTTCAAATGGATGTCAAAAGTGCTTTTCTAAATGGTTTTATAAAATAAGAAGTTTTTGTAAAACAACCTCCCGGCTTTGAAGATTTTAAAAATCCTGATCACATATTCAAGCTACGTAAGGCTCTCTATGGTCTCAAACAAGTACCTCGTACATGGTATGAGTGCCTTAGTTCCTTCTTGCTTGAACACGATTTTTCAAAAGGGAAGGTTGATTCTACTCTTTTTATAAAATCTTTGGATAAGAACATTTTATTACTGCAAATATATGTGGATGATATAATTTTTGGATCAACTAATGAGATGTTATGTAACGAGTTTGCTAAGTGTATGCAGAGTGAATTTGAAATGAGCATGATGGAAGAACTAACATTCTTCCTCGGACTGGAAATCAAGCATAGTTCATAAGGGATATTCATCAATCAGGCCAAATATATAAAATATTTGCTAAAGAAATTTGACATGGATAACGTCAAACCAATTGGCACACCTATAGCAACATCTACAAAACTTGATATGGATGAAAGTGGTACACCAACTGACGTACGTAAGTATAGAGGTATGATTGGTAGTTTATTGTACTTAACTGCTAGTCGAACTGACATTATGTTCTTTGCATGCTTATGTGCACGATATCAGGCTTGTCCTAAAGAATCACATGTGAGCGCCGTTAAGTGTATCCTGCGATTCCTTAAAGGAACTTTGACAACTGGTCTTTGGTATCCCAAAGCCGATTCATTTGACCTGATAGCTTACTTGGACGCGAATTCTGCCGGATGCAAAGTCGATCGTAAAATTACTAGTGGCACATGCTATTTTCTAGGAAAGCGTTAGTCGCCTGGTTTTCTAAAAAAATTTTTTGTTGCATTATCAACAACCGAGGCTGAATATATAGCTGCAGGACGTTGTTGTGCTCAAATTTTTTTGGATGAAGCAAACCTTAGAAGACTATCAGTTATCTTTAACCACATTCCTATTTACTGTGATAACATTAGTTCCATTAATCTCACGAAGAATCCCATATGTCATTCTCGTACTAAACACATAGAAATTAGACATCATTTTCTTAGAGATCATGTTTTATAGGGAGATATTAACTTAGAATTTGTTGACACTGAACATCAACTAGCTGACATCTTCACTAAGCCCTTGGCTGAAGATTGTTTTAACTTTATATGAAGGGAATTAGGAATTTTGGACGTTGAAGTGATATAATTAAATATTATTTGATTAATACCCATAAATTCCTAGGAAATATTTTGGTTATAAGCCGAAAGGGTCCTTTTGTCACACAGGTGTAAATAGCATGAAGCGACACGGTGTATTTGTCTTCGGACTACTGTTAGCTGGTTTTCGGTCCCTACAGCTAACCCAAAGTATTAAATACGATTTATGTGTTCTTAATTAATATTAAATTAATTATTTCAACATAAATATTTTTAATTTAATTTGCATTTTTGTTAAAAAAAATCACACCCTTTGCAATATCTGTCCTGATTACCAAGTGATGAACTCGGACCAAACTCGATCTAGGTAAATTCAAACAGAAACTGGACAGCCGAGCCTCCTCCTTATTTAAAACATCCCACATCATCATCTTCCTCACAAAAGCCACCAAAATACTACCGAAAACCCTAATCCTAACTTCTTGGTTCTCCTTTCTCCAAGCCTCTTAAGCCTTCAACTCTTGGATTCAGATCTCTCTCGAAGTTCTCCAACTGTTCATCTTCAATTTCGGCATATTTTCACTCCTTCAACCCTTTTCATTTCAATGGCTCCTAAAATTCCTATTTCTTCGAAAAAAAAGGAAGGTTGATTAACGTTCGTCCTCTACTGCTCATGAGGCAGCCTCCTTTTCACTTTTTCAGTCCCTCTAAATCGGACGGTGACTTCTTTGATGAATTTATATTTGTACCACAAGAGGCATCAAATAAGTGGTTTAATAATTTTCACCAAAAAAAAATTTGTCCAGGATCTCCTATCAATTTCATATTATTTTCTGATCACGTGAACATTTTTTAACACCATAAGTTGCTAGATTTAGTTCAATCTAGTTTTTTATATATGCCAATGATATTTGTATGTTTTATTGCAACTTATCGGTCACTAACGACAAAGTGAAAACAAAAGTTGGTGGAGTTGATATCAAATTTGATGTCGATGATTTGGCTATCATACTTAACATTCCCAATGCTGGGGTAGCATTAGTCGATATGACCTCGGTCAAATTTCCTGAAGGGGCAACTTTTGATTCATTTTGTGACTCGTTATGTGAACCAAATCCTCGACCGAAAGGCACTCTTCGTCCTAGGCATTTGAACAACTACTTCTATAATCCTCATAGAATGATATTCTCCACCATCATTCCAAAGAATACCGCCACTGATGAGATCTCTTATTTATAGCTTTCTGCTATCTATCATCTCCACTTTTACATCCCCTTCAGTCTACCCAATACTATCATCGCCACTATGGAACGGTGTCACAAGAAATCGCGACGTCTTCTTTATGCTTTATCTACCTTACATCTTTCAGTTCTTCCTACTCATCCTTCCGTTGGTGTTACTCTTGAGTCACTTCAGACTCTTATGCTAGATCAGTTTCGGTCCATGGACTTCCGTAGCACCCTCCAGCTCTAGGCCGTATCCAAGTCAGTGTGGGATATGTCATACAATCTTACAACCCTAGTGGTCCCATCCCTATGGTTCGTGATCCTACCAGACTTGGCTACTTCATTGATGATCTAGAGGCTCAGCGTTACTTTGACCCTGCTGTTGCCCGTTTTGATCCCAACCGTTTTGCTGAGACCGGTCCTTCCAGTGCGGCAGGTGCTGCTACTGATGATGATGAGGTTGATGATTGAGGACACTTTTTTCTCGTGATAGATCACTACTAGTTATGTTTTTCATTTTTTTGTGACTATATATTAGTGATAAATGCTTCTTTCAAGCATTATTAGTTTATTATTAGTAATGTATGAACTATATTTCAGTTTATGTCAGCATTTTCTATTTCCAGAATCATCATACTTTGTTGTTTACTGTTTACATTTATGCTCTAATCTTGACTGTGCTGAGTACTGCTCTTAGATTAATTACGTCATTTTGTTCATATGACAAAACGGGGAAGTAATATGGATAGATACTTAAATGCTAATGCTTTGTTTCGCGATCTTGCTTCTTGCATTGTTGTTTCTAGACTTTTTCAGATATTCAACCGACACGTTTTAGTACGGAGGAGTAACAAGACTTGACCGTACATTACGGGGGAGCAAATATTGTACCAATATTTAAGACAAAAGATACTTCCGTACCATCTGTACCACATCAAGCCTACTTCCAGATCGAGCTGAACATATTCTTAAGTATCAATCGTAGTTTTGTCAAATTATCAAAATGAGAGATATTGTTGGCCCATTTAGCCATGGTCAAACCGATTTTCATAGTTGACTTAAAACTTCGAACTTGATATGAAAAGAAACAAAAGTTTACAGATTTTATCGCCATAAAATTTAATATTTATTCTGTATTTTTTTTATTGAGTCTAGAAAAGTTGTGCGTCGGGATCTTTAACATTTAGAACTTAAACTCAAATCCCATCATTGATCCATTTTCTGACCCAAACAAAACCCATATCCAAAAGCTTAAACCAAAACAAGACTAGATCCCCTGGCAACCGAACTCGGTCCCCTGGGATTTCTCCTGGTAAGCAGATTTTCCTATTCTTTACGATCACAAGCGTTCAAAATTACGAACGTTAGGGTACTGAGTTCTGTCCAAACTCTGTCTTAGAAAATCCTATGAAAAGAGAAAAAATTCCCATTTCTATTCACTCATTCAATCTTCATCTTCTCTATCTATTCCTAAGCTTTCTATTCAATTTACAAAGCTTCAATCTTCAAATCTCCAAGACAACTCTCATTCTTCTAGTGTCGGTAGTTTTCAATTATGAGTATTCAAGTTGTACAAAGCTTGGCGTATAAAAGCTTTTCTCAGAAAGGTGTTGTTGAAGTTTGTTCGTGGGCTTCGGATAAAAATATGACGGTGTTGAAGTTGGCGTGTTCTTCGAAGTAAAGCACGCAGTGCAATCTCTATTCAAAATAGTGGATTATAGCGAGCAAGAGTTCTCGCGAACTGGACTAGTCCTCTCAGAGGAAAACCAGTATAAACTTGTTGTGTCTGCGTATTGCTTTCTTCTAAACCCCCAAAATTTTAAAGAAATAATTTCTTAATTAATGTTTATTTCTGAGTATTACATTTATTTTGGGTTTTTTGAGTAATTTAATTATACATATAATATATATATATATATATATATATATATATATATATATATATATATATATATATATATATATATATATATATATATATATATATATATATAGGGTAAATCCCATTTACCTTACTAACAAGATAACTTACTATCCTAATTTCCTAACGTACTAACTTACTCTTAATCTAACTCTAAACTCAACTCACCTTACTAACATACCATATCTTAACATGATATCATATATCCCAACTTACCAAAACCTTCCTTTCTAACATATATCAAGACACACCCACCCACACTCAAAACATGACTCAATGGGTTGAATGTAAAATGAATTGGTGAAGTGGATTGGAATGGATGAGAAATGGAATGATATGGGAATGAACTGAAATATGAAGTGGATGGATATATAGAAGAATGGAAATGGATGTATGTATGGATGAATGTCGAATGGGTGAATGGATGAATGAATGGTGAATGGGTGAATGTATGAATGGATGAATGAATGGTAAATGGGGGAATGTATGGGACTGATTTTTGGATTTGTGGACTAATTTGTATGGGTGTTTGGGACTGAAATTGAATTAAAATGGGAGGGGGAAGATATGGGATGAAATGGAGGCTGATATGTGTTCATGGAGACTGCTATGGGGTCATGGGGACTGCCCTGCAGCCCCCATACTGCAACTGCAGCTGCTGCATGCTATGAGCAGGGCTGCATTCCTCTCATTGCTGCTTGGTTGATGAAGTGGGGGAGGGGCTGGAATATGGAATGAGGACTGTTCAAATGGAATGTGAAGATGGTCTGGACTGTTGGCAAGTAAACATATTGGACTGAATGTATTGATGAAGTGGGGGAAACTGATATAGGACTGATATTGAATTTGAAGTAGGGGGATATGGATGAATTGAAATGCTGAAATGGATATTTGAATTGGATGGATGAATGGATGAATTAAAGGGTTATGTGGACTGATTTTGGTGATGGATGAATGGAATGGCTGAATTGGCGAATAGGTGAATGGCTTTAGAAGGAATGGATGGATAGCTGAATATATGAATGGAATGGGTGAACGGAATGGCTTTGGAGTAAAACACTTCACTGTTGCAGCTGATATGCAGTCCCCTGTGGGCACTGCCGCTGCATCAAAATGCTGATGTCCTGAGGACAGCAGCCTATTGCTGCCTGCTGCTGCCAAAGGGGCAGCAGCTCCTTCCTCCCCTTCACTCTACTTCCTCACTCTCAACTCACCTATCCATCTCTCTATGTCACTCTCTAATTCACACTCTCTATATCCCTCTAATCCACACAAACACACACTCGACATACCACTCTCCATACACATATACACATTCACACATACATATATATATATACACACACACCCACATAATATATATATCAAGAACACACACCTATATATATACAATAAAATGTATATAAACTAATATGATACTTTAGGATACTAAAAGCTACATAAAGATACATCAAAGAACATATCTCCAACATCCAAAATATGATATTAAAATCAAATAAAATCATCCATACAATATATCAAACACTTGGTGTGTCCAACATTGGGGGTTTTCCACTTGGACACAAAACTCAACAAGGACACATCCTAATGATCTCCAAATGGATCCAAAATCGACACAAATGGAGACACAACCATGGGGGTCATTCCTATGGGTTCAAAATGGTCCTATATGCATGTAGGAGTGAAATAGAGGGGAGATTTTACCTTCCGGGAGGTTAAATCCAAGGGAACACCCTCCGATGCGGTATCGACACGAAGGGGCCTCCAAATGGACACAAACAAGATCCAAAACTTTCCAAACAAGCTAGCTTGTCCACTTGATTGAAATAGAGAAGAAAAGAAGAGGATTGATGAAGAAATGGATTGATTTTGAGGTAGAATCAATGGAGGCTCCTCTCAAAATTGGGGAAGAACAAAAGAGAGTTTTTGTGGATGAGAACAAATGAAGTGACTCACCCCTTTCTACCCCAAGTTGTCGGCCACAACTAGCCTAGGTGTCCCCCCTTGGTAAAATCTAAAAACCCCCTATTCTCCTTAATGGTTCAACTTAAGTTAGGCTTTTGGTTGGAGGCTAAATTAGTCTAGTTTAAGTCTCTAATTAACCCAACCTAGTCATGAATATTTAGTCTAACTATACTAACTTAAATATTGTCATGTGGGCCATGTCTAACTAATGAGTAGGTCCCACTAAAGTCAAAGCTACCCCGGATCCTCGATACAAGTCGGATTGAATTGAAATTCGAACCCGACTCAAATAACCCCAAAACAATATCATAAATAATAAAATAAAATTTAAAAATATTCTAAAATGAAAAATGACCAAAATACCTATGTTCCTAAAAACTGGGGGTGACAAATCTATCCACCTTAAAAAAATATCATCCACGAAATTAAAGAAAAGCAATCACAAGAAACACATGCAGAAAACAATCACCAATAAGAAAAATCACCAATAAAAATCACCAATAAAAAATCACCAATAAAAATCTCTTTAAGGCACATCAAATACCTTGTAAATAAAAACTGATACGTGTCCGATACGGACACGAAACCAACACAAAATCACTCCTATCAAAAGTCAAAATTAACAATCACCAATATAATAATATCAAAATAATTCAAAGAGGTCAAATGACCAAAATACCCTTAGGTCAGAAATGATATTAAAATATCCTAATCACATGGTTAGGCTCTAGGTCAAGCAGTCTCTAGGGTTTCACTAGCAATACATCAAAATCATAAGTCACGACTTTAAATAGTTTTAAATGATAAAAAATAAAAAAAATCTCCAAAATCATATCATGATTTAAATGTCAATAAATATATGATTAAAATTACAAAAGTCAAAATTACCCTCAATTTAAAATCATGCAATTTGAGAATCATATTCGTCTGTCCAAAATCATGATACCCAGAGTCTTCGTCATGCTAGTGAACAGGGCTACGATAATCACAGAGTCCTCGACTAAGGTACATACCTCTAGAATCATAGTATTTAAAATTTTTGCATTGCTGCATGCTTGGCCGTGAAAACCTTAAGTTCCTACACCCGAGAAATACGTCCATAATCTGACTATATGTCCTCACTATGACTGCTAATATGACCATTGAAGACTCTAAAATCCTATAATCTAGGCAACCTAGCCCATAAGACTTATCTCAGAGGAAAATCAAAATCATATCACAAGAATAACAGAACAAAATTGATCAATTGACAAGGAACAAATAGAATCGAATTTCAAGACAGTTATAAGGAGGCAAATATGGAAATGAGATCGAAAGATTGGAACCTGCAATCTGCCCTGCTACTGCCCGTGTGTCCTGAACTGTCATGGTGAAAGCTCGCCCCTGCTGGCCACCTCTAGCCTGTTGTACTCTATTCTGGCCTGTCTGTCTGGCTGCACGAGCAGCACAGTTCTTCATCTGGTGATCTGAAGCTCCACAGAATAAACAAACTCCCAGCCTCATCCTGCAAACCTTCCTGGTATACCCCGGCTTCCCGCAAAAAGCACACTGTATGGCCTGCCTCTGGCCCTGACCCTGCTGTTGGTGTGTACGTACTGGTGCCTGCTGAAGCTGTAATTGAGGCTGCTGCTGAATCTGCCTCTGCTGGAAGTGAGGATGCCTCGTCGGTCCCGTATTAGAGCTCACTCCAAGAACATCGTCGTCCCTCTTCGGCTTGAGCCTGAAGTCCACCTCTGCTATCTGTACCTTCATCAGTATCTGCTCGAAGGTCGCATCACGTCGCCCGAAAGTACGAGTGCGAACCGCATGAATAAGGCCTCTCCTGAACTTGCGGGCCTTATACCCTTCATCCTGGATTAGATCTGGTGCAAACCTACTTAAACGGAAGAACTCCGCTGCGTACTCGTCCACCAACGAGTTCCCCTGTACTAATCCGATGAACTGGGCCTCAAGAGTTGTAAGAGCCACGTCGGGGTAGAAATTCTCCTTAAAGAGCCGCATGAAGTTCTCCCATGTCAAACCCCTTACCGATGCACGAGGATCCGTACGAAACCATGTCAAGACGATATTGAAGAACTGACTCGTCGCAGCTGTGACCCCTAGTCCCTTAGGGACCTCTACTAACTCTAGGCTCCGTTGGACATCCTCCAACCAGTCATCTGCATACAGGATACCATCGGTACCCTTGAAGTCCCTCGGGTTCATCTTTCTGAAATCTAGACATATGCCAGGCCTTCCCTGACTCTGCTGCTGAACTGGGGCACCCTAAACTGTATTCGAGACTACCCTCTCAACTGCTGCCATCGCCAGTTGGTAGGAGTTCTCCATACTCTGTCGCAGTACCTCTGTCTGGCGGTGGGATGCGTCGACCTGATGCTACTGTGCCTCTGCCTGGGCCTTCTGGGTCTGCATCATCTCCTGTAGAAGGGCGATCATCTGTTGTGCATCCGTCGGTAGTGGAGGTGGCGATAGAAGAGTCTCAGGAATAACTATGGATGGTCTCGTTGCTGGAGGTGAAATACCTCCTGGAACTGTCGCTGCTATTCCCGTCTGAAGGGCAGGAACTGAGGTGGCAGCTCTATCGACTGTTACTCCTGTAGCCGAAGGTAGAGGTCCTACTGGATCGGACCTCTCTGGAACAACACTAGGCCCTGCTGCCTGAGAGCGAGTAATCGTCATCCTGAGGACGAATTGAAACCAAGAGGTCAATATGGCACATGATAAAAAAATTAAGGAAGGATAATTGAATTCAAATGTAAGAAGAGTTGTCATGGTAATCAAAAGATCAGAATTTTCCTAAAATGTGATTGAGTAACTCCTATCATATCCTAGATGTCCTAGTCGCAGGCTCGTAATTAGTACTCAAAGTCGAGCACCATTACGAGATCGCACTAATTGCGACATCGACCTGCATGGACCACCACAAAAATGTGTCACGACCCACACCCTGATTAGGGGCACGAGCACGTGGGTACGTCCAGCCTACGCTACAGAATCGACGGTAGAACGCTGTATAGGTCGTCTATAAATACTACAACTAAACAGTATAAAGGTATATGTCATCTCCGCACGGAGGTATAATATGGCATAACTCAATCACAAGAACAAACTAGGATGGATAGCATGAATTGGAAATGTGACAGAAGTGAAAACAGGAAATGAGTTCAGGATCCAACACAGCTCAGAGATATAAACAACATCACGGAGTCACAAAATATAATATAGAATACTACAGTCTAAAAACACTAGCTGGATCGCAGTCCAGGCAAACCTAACTAAGCTATACTACTCTGGGTGTGCAAAGTCTAGTGGCTCAACTAACATGCCACAGTCCTGGACTAAGTCTCCATCTATCTCGACCCCATAGTAGGTCGAGCAGTCTGCCTCAGAATCATCTGTAATATATCAATGGTATCCTGTCAGGAAAATGAGCAAGTATAAACACTAACAGCAGTTCCATATGAATTGACAAATTATATAAGAGACAATTATATTAAAATACAAGACAAAGATATAGGATGACTTGGGAGCTATTCGGAAGCCGAGTTACAACCCATAAACCAAACAAGGACCGGGGTTGTAACCCTTCTCCTGAACAGAACCTAGCCTCCAATCAAGGTTTAGCATAAGATCATGTAAAACATGGGAGTACGTACTGAATATCATAACATGGTGAAAAAAGTACTGAATGTAGAACTGAGTAGAATATATGATGTAATAAAATAAATATAAAATATGCCATGAATTATTAGTGTATTATGTGATCGGCTTGGGAATCAGGATCAGGCTTTCCATCTGACCGGCTATGAACAAGTGTACAACGGAGCAGGATCAGGCCGGCCACCATGGAAATCTATCAACAAGTAGGGTCAGGCTTTACCCGTCGTGAGGCGGGGGTATAGCTATGAACAAGTAACAAGTACAAGTGTGAAGAACAAGTAGGGATTTTGATCATACAACCACTAATAACTCCCCATCCATGAATAGTATAATGGATCTGGACATGACACGTCATGGTACAGGACTCAAGAGCATGAGACCAGCCCGTTCCCAAGTCTATGTCTATACAAGTACAGGTAACAAGTCGAGTAATGTACCAATATACCAAGTAATCCAGGAACAACATCTCATGCCAGGATTCGACGTATTCTAGTCCGTGAACCATCGTGTCAGAAATCAAGTAAGACACTACAGCTGAATCGAATATAGCAGATATCATGATAATAAAAACTATCAGTAAATTTACTCGCCTGTGGTCCTGACCTGATAAGGTGAACAGATGCTCAAAGTAATCACAGACCTAAAGATGAGATACTAAAAGTCAAAACAGGGTTTAATAATGAAAGAACAGCTAATCTAGTCATAATATGCAAGTCTAAGCTAAACTAGGTCAAACTAGGTCATACTGAGCCAAACTAAGTCATACAGAGTCACACTAGAACAAACAAGGTCACAGGAAGTCAATCCAAGTCAAACTAGGTCAAACTGGTCAATGGTTGACTTACAGTTGACTTTTGGTCAACTGGTCAACTTTGGTCAACTCTGGGTCAACCCTTGGTCAAACTAGGCTAATGTTGACCAACTGTTGGCTTTTGGTCAACTGGTCAACTCTGGTTTGGTTTCGGGTCAATTCTAGTCACTTTTAGGCTAAGTTTGACTTTCGGTTGACTTTTGTTGACTTTTGGTCAAAACGGTCAATCGAGGTCAAAACTAGTCTAAGAGCACTATTACAGACCATTATCAACCAAAGAAACCAAATTTTACTTATATCTTAAGCCTTAAATCACATACCTTAGTTATAGGTAATTATCTTAACTTACCCTATTACCCTTACCAAGGTAAACCCGCTACCAAGCCTCTACCTTAGTTTCTAGGCACTTTTCTACCTCAACATGGTATCCTAATACCATGGCCTCGTATATCGATACCATGCCATGGTATCTTGATACTCTAACTTCTTATCTTGAAGTATCTAATACCTATATCTTAGAAATAGGGTAAATCCCATTTACCTTACTAACAAGATAACTTACTATCCTAATTTCCTAACATACTAACTTACTCTTAATCTAACTCTAAACTCAACTCACCTTACTAACATACCATATCTTAACATGATATCATATATCCCAACTTACCAAAACCTCCCTTTCTAACATATATCTAGACACACCCACCCACACACTCAAAACATGACCCAATGGGTTGAATGTAAAATGAATTGGTGAAGTGGATTGGAATGGATGAGAAATGGAATGATATGGGAATGAACTGAAATATGAAGTGGATGGATGTATGGAAGAATGGAAATGGATGTATGTATGGATGAATGTCGAATGGGTGAATGGATGAATGAATGGTGAATGGGTGAATGTATGAATGGATGAATGAATGGTAAATGGAGGAATGTATGGGACTAATTTTTGGATTTGTGGACTGATTTGTATGGCTGTTTGGGACTGAAATTGAATTGAAATGGGAGGGGCTGATATGGGATGCAATGGGGGCTGATATGGGTTCATGGGGTCTGCTATGGGGTCATGGGGACTGCCCTGCAGCCCCCACACTGCTACTGCAGCTGCTGTATGCTATGAGCAGGGCTGCATTCCTCTCACTGCTGCTTGGTTAATAAAGTGGGGAAGGGGGTGAATGTTGAATGAGGACTGTTCAAATGGAATGTGATGATGGTATGGACTGTTGGCAAGTCAACATATTGGACTGAATGTATTGATGAAGTTGGGGAAACTGATATAGGACTGATATTGAATGTGAAGTGGGGGGATATGGCTGAATTGAAATGCTGAAATGGATGTTTGAATTGGATGGATGAATGGATGAATTAAAGGGTTATGTGGACTGATTTTGGTAATGGATGAATGGAATGGGTGAATGGGTGAATGGCTTTGGAAGGAATGGATGTATAGCTGAATATATGAATGGAATGGGTGAATGGGTGAATGGAATTGCTTTGGGGTAAAACACTTCACTGTTGCAGCTGATATGCAGTTCCCTGTGGGGACTGCCGCTGCATCAAAATACTGCTATCCTGAGGACAGCAGCCTATTGCTGCCTGCTGCTGCCAAAGGGGCAGCAGCTCCTTCCTCCCCTTCACTCCACTTCCTCACTCTCAACTCACCTATCCATCTCTCTGTGTCACTCTCTAAATCACACTCTCTATATCCCTCTAATCCACACAAACACACACTCAACATACCACTCTCCATACACATATACACATTCACAAATAAATTTATATATACACACACACCCACATAATATATATATCAAGAACACACACCTATATATATACAATGAAATATATATATAAACTAATATGATACATTAGGATACTAAAAGCTACATGAAGATACATCAAAGAATATGTCTCCAACATCCAAAATCTAAGATTAAAATCAAAATAAAATCATCCATACAATATATCAAACACTTGGTGTGTCCAACATTGGGGGTTTTCCACTTGGACACAAAACTCAACAAGGACACATCCTAATGATCTCCAAATGGATCCAAAATAGACACAAATGGAGACACAACCATGGGGGGTCATTCCTATATGCATGTAGGAGTGAGATAGAGGAGAGATTTTACCTTCCGGGAGATCAAATCCAAGGGAACACCGTCCGAAGCGACACCGATACGAAGGGGCCTCCAAATGGACACGAACAAGATCCAAAACTTTCTAAACTAGCTAGCTTATCCACTTGATTGAAATAGAGAAGAAAACAAGAGGATTGATGAAGAAATGGATTGATTTTGAGGTGGAATCAAGGGAGGCTTCTCTCAAAATTGGGGAAGAAAAAGAGAGAGAGTTTTTGTGGATGAGAACAAATGAAGTGACTCACCCCTTTCTCCCCCAAGTGGCCGGCTACAACTAGCCTAGGTGTCCCCCCTTGGTAAATTCTAAAAACCCCATATTCTCCTTAATGGTTTAACTTAAGTTAGGCTTTTGGTTGGAGGCTAAATTAGTCTAGTTTAAGTCTCTAATTAACCCAACCTAGTCATGAATATTTAGTCTAACTATACTAACTTAAATATTGTCATGTGGGCTATGCCTAACTAATGAGTGGGTCCCACTAGAGTCAAAGCTACCCCGGGTCTCCGATACAAGTCGGATTGAGTTGAAATTCGAACCTGACTCAATTAACCCCAAAACAATATCATAAATAATAAAATAAAATTTAAAAATATTCTATAATAAAAAATGACCAAAATACTCTTGTTCCTGAAAATTGGGGGTGACAGCAACGGCAGCAGTTGCGCGAGGTAACCCACTTTCCGACTTGTTTCTTCACACGTAGTCGACTATTTTTGATTTCGCAAAATGCTGTGGAGAGTCTACATGAACCCCTAGATGACCCAATAAGTAGTTCACAGTAATATCGAACCATTGAGTCGAAAATTCGATTTGAAAATCCAGAGAAACTATTTTTACGATAGTTTTGAAACAGTTTCATCTACCTCTGGTTAGAGACTGTTTCTCGTCAACCCAGTAGGATTTTTGCTAAATTAAAAGAACAAAATTTTGGCTCACATATAGAACTTCGAAGCCCTTATTGTAGATTTAATTTTCAACTACTGTACATAAATTAATTTATTAATAAAGTTTAGGAAAAATTAGTTTTTAAAAACCATAGACTTTTAGAAAAACCCCGATACGGAGTCCGTCCCAACAATTCAGACAACTTGGTCATGAACCAGTTACATTGAAAGGTGCGTATGGACTTCGTGCATGTGTGGGATTTGACGGAACTCGAATTGGTTGCGTGTGCGCGACGAATTTGGTGCATATCCGTCAAATTTCCCTAAATCAGTGATTTTTTAAACTTTCTAATACTTTGTGCACGTTCGTCGTATCGAGGCAAAACTTGCACCAACATGACCGTATCATTTTTCTGGTCCTGTGTGCAAAGTTTGGTACAATTTTGAGAAGGTCGACCGAAATGCCTATTCGGTAGGCTCTTGACCCGATCTAACGGGCAAAATTGTGCACGGCCCGTCGGAATCCAACTTTGGACATATGGTTGTGTTCGTCTCCTCAAACCAGACCCGTAGACATTTAGTTCGACGACTTTAGAGACCATAGATACTGGCACGCATTTCGGTACAAAACGAGTCCAACGACGGACATCATTTTGACCCGAAATTACGATTTTGCCCCTGTGTCCAAAAGTGGACTTTTCGACAAGCGTTTCTTAGACATATCTTTTACAGCAGGAACATTCTTGATGTTTGTTTCCGCATCCGGAGCCATTCGTGGATTGTGACTTTGTTTTGCTAACGCTTGTGACTGTTGGATTTGCCGTTCCCGCACCACCAGGCAAGATACCTTGCCACCATACTATGATTTTTTACTTTATTTTCCTGTTATTTATTAAGTTTTATTATATACTGCATGGTTTATATCATTGTGCGTTCAAGTCACACTTGGGTACAAGCGACTATATCGGTCGTTTTACTTGCTTTTATTCTATTTTTTTGCATTGACTTAGCCTAGTGACCACCCATTGATGATGAGGTATTGGTATATCTCATACGGCCTTGGCGTATGCTTTATCACTTGTTGTGAGTCACATATAGGACACGTACTCGCGTAGTCGACTGGCCACCGATTTGGGGCGTACGACGGATAGGAGTAACTGCCAATAGAATTGCATGCTAGTAGACTTGGCAATTACTAGTGGTTCATTTGAGTCATGGAGATAACGATACTAGGTATTTGGGTGGAAAGAACAATACCTGACGTATGGGCTTCTATTACACATTTCTTTGTAACCCGGAAGCTCCGCTGGAGATACAGGTATGATTATCCACTCAGGTTGGCCACTTACGTTCTTGAACGTTATGCGCTTGGTCACTGGTGCCCGAGAGGGGACTATACCGGATCCTATTATCAGCCAGGGCTCATGCGTCAAAGGATTGTGTTTCAACTGCATGTTCACAGTATAATGGTTAAGAACCCTATTGCACGCATCACTCTTTTACTTATTATATGTCACAGTTTATACGGTATGGTATTTTCTTGTATCTTGTTATGTCCCTCTGAGGACCTGGTTATCTCTCCTAGGTTAAACGATTTGCTGCATGAGTACGGAGTGGCACTGGATCCTTCATACATTGATGATGAGGCATCTCCTGCTGATTTCTAGATTATTGATTCATTGAGACATTTAGTAGACCTTTTCATATCTCTTTTTTTCTATTTTGCGGAGGTTGGACTCCGATCATTTGAGACTATTTTTCATAGCTCTTTGGAGGGGTATGTCCACCCGGCTATCTCTTTGTTTAACTTATTTATTTTGGATTCTTATATCTTCTGTGTTGAGCTGTGGATGAGATGTAGTTTATTATATTCAGGCATGTGATTATTATTATTTGTAGCTTATGTACGTATACGAGGATTCCATACATTGGAGTATTCTTCGTATATGTAAAGCTGGCATGTCTACATACTTGGTCCTAAGTATTTTGGGATGAGGGCGTTACATATTTTTGTGGTGGCTCACGCAGGTCGAGTTTATCACTTCGGTTATGTTACTGTATCGATGTGAGCCTGCATAGAGGATTAGAATCTACGAATCTCATCCACAAACTTGACCTCCTCTCTTGACTCTAAATTTCGAACTCTCCTTGCCTTCCTTGATTTGCATCTTGCTCGAACTCTTTCTACCAAAATCTTATCTTTCTTTCATGCTTGATATATGTTAGGAAGACTTGCACTAAGTATATATGTCTCAATATTCAACCACACCATTAGTTGAATCTTTGTATAAGTTGGGTAGTATGCCCCACAACCTAGTACCTCATTGTCCTTATAACTTATTAGTGAGGTAAAATTGAATGGTATTAATAGGATTGCCTAGACTACAGAGCTTAATGGTCCATACCCTATTAGATCAACCAAGGCCTTAGACAGGAGACAGTATGATGACTGTGTAAGCGCGAACACCGGATAAAACTTATATCCTCATGGAACTTAAACTATTTATATCTGCTTTCATTATTATCTCACGTACATATTATACTACCTTGATTGATACCGCTATTACAACCTATTTTTTGCAAGCTTATTTTTGATCGAGCTTGTTCAGGACATGTGTTTATTGGGGATGCCCACTAACATATTATCTAATTAGAATCGTTGTATTTTGGTCTGATCAACCATAGTACACTTGGTTTGCTCTTGATATGATTATTCCACGTGGATTAAGATATAGATGTCTCTATGAACTCATCTACAACTGCCTTAACAACTCTGTTTGAATTATTCAATCGCCCTTGGAACCTCGTATTCGCATCGAATCCCTCTCCCTTGAAATCTTTATTATTTTCCTTCTGCCTTACTTAATACGGGAAAACAAATGCTCGTATTTGAGGAAAGGAAGACAAATAGTGACCCCTTAATTCACCATACCACCTGTGGCCATGTAGGCTATATATGCACAATTGTTTTCATCTGCCCAAAATTGAGGAACGATCTTCACACTTGATTCATATCTACCATAACACATTTCCTATTATGTCATATAGTATTCATCCATAATCAATAATTTGAGATATGATATCCCGACTTGAATCATTCTAATTTCATCAAACCATAGAACTGTGTCTTAGTTAACTTCTAGAAAGGAATTTCGGAATAATATAGATTGTAAGGCACCTCTAAATTTTAGGATTTACTAGTATTTCCGATTGATAGGATAAGTAGGCTTTCCATTAGGATGGTTATTAGTGCCCCCCTGAACTCCCACTTTCTATTTAGATCATTTGGTGTCCCCGACCGTGACATTAATATTCAGAGCACGAGACCAGCTGTTACCTTCCAACAAACTTTACATAACATAGACGACCCCACCTTCATGTAGATATATCATGTCCTACTAAATTACGTCCCCTTGTACTCTATATTTATGATACGAATTTCGAGTCAAAAAGGACTAGCGATAACCCTTACCATAACACCGATGTACTTCCCGACTACAATTAGAGATCCAACCTTGACTCAATTTTTTTGACCTAATGTATAATTATGATCTACTCGAAGTCCACTATGCACATGCCACTAGTGTGCCACTCAATTGAGTCTTCTTGTGCTACTTAAACACAAAAGTCATAGAGGGCGTATTCTCAGGCTTTAGGAACCTGGTTAATCAATCCGGCTAAAATTTTTGCCCGACCACTTGACTTGGAACCTATATAAGATTATCCTAACCTAATAAGAATAGCTCATGTTAATTTATGGAATCTTGACTAGCTCGTATAGATTAAGAACTAAGAATTATCCAATCAAAGATTGATGTCCAATTAGGGAACTTATTAAGACCCAGTTATAACCATCCATACATATTGCCACATTTTGACTATAAAACCAAACTTTATGGAATAGATCCCTACACTATTATGTAGTCCTGATCCTTTGGTCCCCATCTCCATAAATCTCGTAACCATATCCCTTAGTAGCTGATGATATGCGATGAATGGAATCCTGTTATGTCAACTTGTTTTTGGTTATGCTTGACTAAGACCTTCCTACTGTCTTGATGAAATGTGGTCAATACATAGACAATGTTAAATGAGTAGTACTTAGGCTTCTCATAGAGACCATGACTACGATCAGAAGTAACTCATATACTCAACATCTTCTTAAAATTTGATCTTCTTAGAAGTCATGTTACCGTGCTTTCTATGTTTAACCAATTTCTGTAAGTTACATAGTACCTTGAACTTAGCATATTCTCTCTCTCTCTTAGATATAGGATGACATTTGTAACCGTTGTACCATCTGTTTGGAGGTTACGATGTGATCTTCGTACTGTATTTTATATTCCTTGTTCGTATGTTTAGATAACCACAACGAAAGATAGAAACCTTGATTTTTTAAATTTTGTTCTATTATAAAATCGTGTCTTAGTTTCAGTTTCGAGAAAGGAAATTCCTTAGGGTATAGGCAAGCCTATCTAGAATGCAGGATTTTTGAATTAGCAGATGATTAAGGTAGATCGTTTCCACATAGGCTAAAAATTCGGTGGTTCATAACGTCCATTTCTATCTATACCAACTGACACCCTATACCGTGACTTGATATTTGAAGCACAACACTAGCCTTTTCTTCCCACAAAGTCACACTAATGAACTAGACCAGTCAAGCTACACACATGTGCCTCATTCCAATTGTACCACATGTATGTCACATTTACCGTAGAACAAACCATGGATGCCTAATTCATTCTACTTGATTTTAACCATGCCAATATTGACCCATCCCCTTAACTAGACTGAATACACATGATCCATGCAAGACACGTCACATCTATGACATACACATTTCACTCAAGCAAGCACACGCCTCCTACACATCAACAAACACCAACCCACACATATTAGTCGTTATGACTTAAAGATTCAAACATTTACCTATTTTAATTCTATAGCAAGGTACTTGTGCTTATTATAGACTCTCATCTCTTCGCCCATGAATTCTTCTTCCCCTAAGTTCTTCAACGACATCTCTAGATACCCACGTTAGGCGAAGACTGCAATCCTACTGTACCAACACGTTCGAGTTATATTCAAATAAGGGGTTCCTACCAGCTTGCTGGAAGCATGACACACAGAGAGGGAATGTTAAATTGTAATGATTCACCGATAGAAGTTATCAACCAAGAACGTCATGTCAATATCTAGGCCCACTTGGAATCCGAGACTGCGGTCGGAAGTGCCTAATTTTCTCGTGCCTCTCCTTTAGAAATTATCTTTTCCAGAAGTCATGTAACGACAATATTTTCAGTTAGCCAACTTCTATAAGTTGGGTAGAGTCTTGAATGAAGAATAAGTCATCTTATGGAATATGACGTCAATTTGGATTTCTTGATGACCACCTCCTCCCCATTTCGGAAATCGAAGTACGAATTGACGTACTTGCCCTCCCTTTGTATAAAATCTCGTTATTCGTTGATATTAAGATTTTTTTTAAATTTTGGGGACGAAATTTTCATAAGTTGGGTAGGATGTAAACCCCCAAAATTTCAAAGAAATAATTTCTTAATTAATGTTTATTTATGAGTATTAAATTTATTTTGGATTTTTAAGTAATTTAATTTTATATATATATATATATATATATATATATATATATATATATATATATATATATATATATATATATATATATATATATATATATTGACCTCTAGATATTATTTTATCTTTTTACTAGAATAAATTGTGTATATATGAGTTTAGTGTATATACATATATAGAAATGGTACAAAAATAATAATCATTATTATCATCTAGTAGATAGAGGTATGAGCTAGAAATATTTTCCAAAATTTATATGGCTTGTATATTTAAGTGTATATATTATTTTATTATCTTGAGGTTATTAGGGATAAAAGAATAATATATATGATTTTCTATATAAATAAATTAATAAAGTTCATATATATATTGGGTTATGTATAAAGTTATTATTATCATCATCATCATTATTATTATTATTATTATTATTATTATTATTATCACTAGTTTATTAGAATTTTTGGAGTTTTTATAAACAAATAATAATAAAATCTTAAATTTTATTAGGAAGCTTTATTGTATTAAAATTAATATATAAATATAGTTAAGTAGAAAATATTTTTTGGGAAATTCTAGAAATAAATTAAATTTATTTTTACATTATTTCCTTTGGGTTTTTTTAAATATATTTTTGGGGTTTTAAAAGAATAAGAGAAAAGGAAAAGAAAAAAAGGGAGGGAGGAGATCGGGCGACTGTTCCCAAAAGGGAACAGTGCCACATCTAACCCGAGCCATAACCAGCGCCCGTATGTGTGTATATATATACACATTTGAAACACAACAACAACAACAACCACCCAAAACCCTAAGAGCCTCCCTCCTATCCCCATCAACCACGAGCATACGTGCGCACGCAACCCTCCCCCGCGCTCCGGCAGACCACCGGCAGGCCGCCGCAGCAGCATCGCACGCCGACGATGGCAGAAGCCATGTGCACAGCAACGGTAGCAGTTGTGAGGTAACCCACTTCTCGACTTGTTTCTTCACACTAGTCGACTATTTTTGATTTCGCAAAATGCTGTGGAGAGTCTACATGAACCCCTAGATGACATAATAAGTAGTTCGCAGTAATATCGAACCATCGAGTCGAAATTTCGATTCGAGAATCCCAAGAAACAGTTTTTACGACAGTTTGAAACAATTTCATCTACCTCTATTTAGAGACTGTTTTTCGTCAACCCAGTTGGATTTTATCAAAATTAAATGAACAGAATTTTATATCACTTATAGAACTTCGAGACCCTTCTTGTAGATTTAATTTTCAACTACTGTACAGAAATTAGTTCATTAGTAAAGTTTAGGAAAAATTAGTTTTTAAAAACCATAGAATTTTAGAAAAACCCTAATACTGTGTCCGTCCCAACAATCCGGACAACTTGGTCATGAACCAGTCGCATCGAAAGGTGCGTATGGACTTCGTGTACGTGTGGATTTGACGGAACTCGAATTGGTTGCGTGTGCACGACAAATTTGGTACCTATCCTCAAATTTCCCTGAATCAGTGATTTTGCAAACTTTCTAATTACTTTGTGTACGTTTGTCGTATCAAGGCAAAACTTGCACCAACTGGACCGTATAGTTTTTCTGGTCATGTGTGCCAAGTTTGGTCCGATTCTGAGAAGTCGACCAGAATGCCTATTCGGCCCGCGATCCGATCCAACGGGCAAAATTGTGCACGGCCCGCTGAAATCCAACTTTAGACATACGGTTTGGTTCTTCTCCTCAAACCGGAACCGTAGACATTTAGTTTGACGACTTTAGAGACCATAGATACTAGCACGCGTTTTGATGCAAAACGAGTCCAATGACAGACATCGTTTTAACCCAAAATTATAATTTTGCCTCTGTGTCCAGAATTGGACTTTTAGACAGGCGTTTCTTAGACATAACTTTTACACCAGGAATGTTCTTGATGTTTATTTAAGCATCCAGAGCCGTTCGTGGATTGTTACTTTCTTTTGCTGACGCTTGTGACTGTTGGATTTACCATTCCGGCACCACCAGGCAAGATACCTTGCCACATACTCTGTGATTACTTTACTTTACTTTTTAGTGATTTATATTCAGTTTTATTATATACTGCATGGTTTATATCATTGTGCGTCCAAGTCACACTTGGGTGCAAGGGACTATATCGGTCATTTTACTTGTTTTTATTCTATTTTTTGCATTGACTTAGCCTAGTGACCACCCATTGATGACGAGGTATTGGTATATCTCATACAGCCTTGACACATGCTTTATCACGTATTGTGAGTCACACGTAGGACACGTACTCGCGTAGTCGACTAGCGACCGATACGTCTGGGACGTACGACGGATAGGAGGAACTGCCAATAGAATTGCATGCTAGTAGACATGGCAGTTACTAGAGGTTCATATGAGTCATGGAGGTGACGATACTAGGTATTTGGGTGGGATGAACAATACCTGACGTATGGGCTTCTATGACACATTTCCTTGTAATCCGGAAGCTCCGCTGGAGATACGGGTATGATTATCCACTCAGGTTGGCCACTGACGTTCTTGAACATTATGTGCTTGGTCACTGGTGCCCGAGAGGGGAATATACCGGATCCTATTATTAGCCAGGGCTCATGTGTCAAAGGATTGTGTCTCAACTGCATGTTCACAGTAGAACTGTTAAGAGTCCTATTGCACACATCACTCTTTTACTTATTATATATCACAGTTTATACGGCATGGTATTTTCTTGTATCATGTTACGTCCCTCTGAGGACCTGGTTATCTATCCAGGATTAGACGATTTCCTACAGGAGTACGGAGTGGCACTGGATCCTTCATACATTAATGACGATGCATCTCCTGCTGATTTATAGATTATTGATTTATTGAGACATTTAGTAGACCTTTTTATATCTCTTTTCTTGCTATTTTGCGGAGGTTGGACTCTGATCATTTGAGACTATTTTTTATAGCTGTTTGGAGTGGGTATGTCCACCTGGCTATCTCTTTGTTTCACTTATTTATTTTCGATTCTTATATCTTCTGTGTTGAGCTGTGGATGAGATGTAGTTTATTATATTCTGGCTTGTGATTATTATTATTTACAACTTATATACGTAGACGAAGATTCCATACATTGGAGTATTCTTCGTATATGTGCAGCTGGCATGTCTACATACTTGGTCCTAAGTATTTTGGGACTGGGGCGTTACATTTCTTGCCTCCACTACTTATTGTTTTACTTCATTGCATTTAAAGTTTTAATTATATGATTGCTTCACCAGCTTAGTTTTTAATTGGTAATTATTTTTCGCTGTACTCTATTCACCTCCCTCAAGAGGTACCATCGATCCTACATATTGGTAGTTTACTTTATTTAACTGCTAGTCATCCTAATATAATGTTTAGTGTTTGCTTGTGTGCATGTTTTCAAGCTAACCGTAAGGAATCACACTTGTGCGTTGTTAAGCATATCTTTCGATACCATAATGGCACTTCTTCTGTCGGCTTATGGTATCCCAAAACCACGTCCTTAGACCTAACCGGTTACTCGGATGTTGATTTTGTTGGATTCAAAGTAGATAGAAAAAGTACTAGCGGCACGTGTCATTTCCTAGGTAAGGCTCTAGTCTCATGGTCTAGCAAGAAGCAAAATTCTATCGCATTATCAACTACTAAGGCTGAGTATATCGCCGTAGGACATTGTTGTGCACAAATTTTGTGGATGAAGCAAAACTTAGAAGACATTGGTTTACAGTATTCATACATACCCATTTTCTGTGACAACACTAGTACTATTAATTTGACTAAGAATCTTGTATGTCATTCTTGCACTAAGCATATTGAGATTCGACATCATTTTCCTAGAGACCATAAAACAAATGAAGATATAAAACTTGAATATGTAGACACGGAGAACCAATTGGATGACATCTTTACAAAACCATTTGCGGAAGATCGTTTCAATTATTTACATCGAGAATTAGGAATTTTAGATGTCAATAATATTAATTAATTTTGTTTTATTAATTATTTTCAATATGCAAAAACTGTTTTTGAGACAAGCCTACAAAGGGTCTATCTGTCACCACGACTAAGGTCGAAGAGAAATGGTACTTAAGCGTTCCCCTGTGAACCTTCGTTAGCTGGGACAGTACCCCTACAGCTAATTTGAGATAGTCGCTATGTAACAAAAAGTTATTCATAAAATAATATTAATTATATTAATTGAAATTTAAAATAACTAAGCTTTGAATTAAATAATTGAAAATGATTGATAAATACAAAGTGGCATTTCATTTTATTTTTGTACAAAAATACCTCAACAAAACCACAGGCGAACTCGCACCGAATTCAGCCCGAGTTCTGTTGGTGTCGGATGTTTTTAAGTCAAATTTGAATGTGGCTCCTTCTATTCACAATCCTCCTCTTTCCAAACAGAGCAGCAACCGCGGACGAGCTCCAAAACCCTAGATTTTTCAACTTTGATTTCTCTCAAATCCTTTAGAGTTTTCCATCCAAATTTTGGACTCGTGCGTGAAACCTCGTTCTCTTCCATTTACTCAATTCTCAAAAGGAATAATTTCCTCATTCTCTCGATTTCAATTTCTTAGATTTCTATACTTTTATAGAAATTATGCTTAGAATCAACAACCCCTTTAAGAGAAAGAAGATGGCGGCTAGCGAAGAAGCCTCCTCTTTGGATCCAATCTAAGGATCAATCTTTTTGCCCATCCAATAGGACGATGGTGCGTTCAATGAGTTTTTTTTCGAAACTCTTGAACAATCCTAATTATGGTATGCAGATTTCTCAGTTCGTAACATATGCCCTAGCGCACCGATCAAGTGGACAATCTTTCCATCCCATAAGTCCTACTTTGGAGCATTAGGATTGCACTATCTTGTCACTCACTCATTTCCTATTGCAACTAATGCTATTCGATTATTTTACTTTAATTTCACCTTGACACTTTCACTGTTAAGAGTCGTGCTGCTAGAATTGATATTCAATTCAATGATGTCGACCTAGCAAAAATCCTAGACATTCTAAATGAAGGTGCTCAGTTAGACGATATCACTGAATTTGAATTTCTCGGAGATATGACTTTAAACAGTTTCAAGAATAAACTTTGTTCTCCTAATCAAGTTCGTTCTGGAAAGTTCAAAGCTGCACATTTGAACTTATTTTTCTATGAATTGAATCGTATCATCTACTCCTCTATCTTACCCAAATACACTTCCAAGGACGATGTGACCACCCATAAAATATCTGCTTTATATCATATTCGTAAAAGGATTCCTTTTTCTATCCCAAAGACGATTATTCAGATGATGCGTCGTTGTCACGAAAGGCACAGGAACCTTGCTTACGCGATGATTCTTCCGATCATCTTTCAGCACTTTAACATTGACTTATCCACCTGTCCTCGCGACTCTGAGCCCAAGTATCTTTAGCTCTCTCGTCTTAGGGGTAGTTGTTCCTCCTGCTCCTCCTACTGCACCACCTCTACCTCTTCAGGATTACCCTATGACTTTTGAGGGTATCCATAGGCATTTACTTGATATACGGCATACTCAACTGGATGAGCATAACACTTTACGAGCGTTTGTTACTGACACATTGAGGAAACGCGAGTTCCGAGATGCTAGTCAGTTTCAAGCCCCGACAAACCCTTTTCTGGATCTGCGTGTCGCCCAGACTGGTCAGCATGCTAGTTCTCTTCCACGAGATCCTACTATTTCTGGCTACCACTATGAGGGTGAGGCGGTTCATCATTTCTTTGAGCTCGATAACGCTTATGACTGGTACCATGATTCTGGTGCTACTCCATGCCCTTCTCATAGAGCTAGCACTTATGGAGATGGTCCTTCTAGACATGGTGGCGATGCTGATCGCGATAACGATGATGATTCTATTTAGTTCCTGAGGATTTTGATCTAGATGTTATTGTACTTTGTCTAGATGATATCGGATTAGACTCTACTTTTGTCTATGTATGCTTGGAAATGCTCCGACATTTCAAGGTAGTACTTATCTTTTATTTTTATTATTAGCACTACTGAGACTGTTTGCTGAGTTGATGTATTTTAGACTCCTATTAGTATGCATTTTCTATTTCTGTATATTGTTATATTTTATTCTTAGTATGCACTTCTCATTCTATGCGTAGTATTACTTATCTTAGTTTATGCTTCCTTCATAGAACTGCCTGTGAAATATATGTTATTCTTTATATATTTTTTGTATTTCTTCAGCATTCATTTCTGAAGCATGAATTGTGGGAGAGCTTCTCTCTTTGCAATTATTTTGCTAAGTGACAACGGGGGAGAAAATGGATCTAACATCTTTTGTAGGACACAAGAATTTTTTTAAGAGGAGACAGTACCTACTGTTGGCCCATTTTCTGATGGTCACACCCGATTTTGATAATCGACAATGACTTAAGTCAATACACAAAATATACAAACTGCTGCTAAACATTTCAAGTCAAGTGAAATCAATATCAAAGAACGTACTACTACACCAGCAAGCATGCAAATCATCATTTTGAAGCTCATTCTCATTGGAATTAGTCCGAGTTATTTTAAAATTTATTATGTATTTTATCTTTATTAAGTCTAGGATATAAATTGTAAGATCGACAAGATACTACTGGCTTAGGTTAACCACAATCCACTCTCCTATACAGCCTACCCATCCAAAGTCCACTTACCAAATACACCATTCATTTTTATGCAACAGAATTTGACAAATATTTTACATTAGAACTGAGACAGAACTTAAGCCGAGTTCGGTCCGAACTCTTGCCGAGTTCGGTCAGTTTGAATTAAAATATTTGTTGCCTCCAAATCTGCATGTAACGTTCGTTTGCAAAATATTTGCATCAGAACTCCACCCGAATTCTGTCCGAGTTCGGTCCTAGAAAACACCTATAAATAGAAGAGAATTTGTAATTTCAAATCACTCATTCATTCATCTTCTCTTCTCTCTATCTATATCCTAAAAGTGCTTTTAGTGTTCTAAAAACTTTCATACTCCACATATACATCTCTTAGCCAAAGCCAGTGATATCGATTCGATTTAGAGTCTTTGGTGCTCAGAGTTGTAAAGAGGTCGTTAAATTTCAGAAAACCTTTCTATTTTCGGAGCCGGTCATGCGCTTGTCAACAAGAACGGTATTGTGAAGTCGGTCGTGCACTTGTCCCCAAGCACGATGTTGTAAAATGACTGCAAGCTCTCAATTAGCTTGTGAATAGTAGATTAACAGCAGGCAAGAGTACCTGCGACTGGATTTGTCCTCCAAGAGGGAAACCAGTATATATCGCGGTATCCACTGAGTTTGATTCTCTGATCTCTTGCTACATTTATTTACAGTCTCTTTATTTACTGCCATTGTTATCTGCCTTTAATTTTTAATTGGTGATTATTTTCTGCTGCATTCGCACTCGCACTCACTCTATTCACCCTCCTCTATAGGTGCTCAACGATCCTACAATTGGTATCAGAGCAGGTTATATTCTAATATAACAACCTTAGAGAGTATATATATGGCAGCCGTGAAATCAATATTCAACGGTAAGGGCAATCCACAAATAGACCCCCACTATTTGATGGAACAAACTATACTTACTGAAAAACATGAATGACATTCTTTTTAAAGTCTTTTGACTTTGATCTTTGGTCTATAGTTATTGACGGTTATAAAAAATCGACACCTACAATAGTTGATGGCATACTTAGAGACAAGCCTCATAATAGTTGTATATTTGGTGCTCTGACATCTTGTAACTATTATTGCTTGTTTGAGATTGAGACTATAGGCTTGTTCATGACCGTAGAAGACTGATAGCTTGTAGTTAAACCCTCATGTATCTAGACAGCCGTGACCGTATAGAGAGGTGGGTTGCACTTTAATATACGTAGCTGGCTATGTACGCCTCCGCTCTCCAATATTCTTGTTCTGGGGCGTTAAATAGTTTAAGTGGTGGCCCATGCAGGTCTTGTAAATCAAGATATGTGAGGGTTTACCGAATAGATGTCTTAATCAGTACTCGCCCTTGATCTCTGTTCGTATCCTCTAATCCCTGAAATCTTGACCTGATCACATGCTTGTATCGTTGATCTGTCCTGGTCCTTCCTTATTGTTCCCTATGTCATCTTCTTCCGCGGTATTGTTCCTGGTCCTACCGATCAGCAAGGCAGAGCACCTCCCGTGGACCGGCAGCAACCTGGTGTTCAAGCCCAGCATTCAGGAGTAGCCTCCAGAGTCATGCCTACTGGAGGAGAGCCACCAGTTCATCCCGTCCAGCCTGCAGAGCCTGATGATGGCACCTTGGTGGGTCTCATCAGGACATTGTTAGCTTCCTAAGATCGGCGAGGAGATGTCTTGCACCAAGCAGTGGCAGATGCTCTGACCAGAGGAGGTCATCAGGGTAACAGCACGGCCAACAGCTTCAAGCGCTTGAACCCTCCCTTCTTCGACGGTAGTGAAGATGTTATTGCCGCAGACGCATGGCTTCAGGACACAAAGGTGATTCTAGAAGCAGTCAGGACTCCAGAAGAAGAGAAGGTGGCCGTAGTGCGCCTGTAGTTATTGGATCTTGCCTGCAGCTGGTGGGCGGCGCAGGTCGGTAGATTAGTGGCACCCATTGCTTGGGCAGTATTTAGAGAGAGATTCTAGACCAAGTATTTCGATGTTGTAGCTCGGTACGATCTACAGACGAGGTTCACCAATCTGAAATAGATGGACATGACGGTCGACGGATATGCGGTCGAGTTTTTGAGACTTAGTCGTTTTGCTCCTACCTTGGTAGCGACCGAGTTCGATTAAAGCCCAGCGATTCCAGCAGGGGCTCCATCTCGAGATCTTATTGGTAATAGAGCAGTTTGAGCATCAGACTTTTGATGCGGTATTGAGAGCAGCCAGGAGGCATGAGTATACCTCCCAGAGGATCGTGGATAGGACCGGGGGTCGGAAGCGATCCCATGGCCAGATGAATCAGTCTTCAGCACCAGCCCCGACAACTAGGGCCTTGACCATTGGAGCTCAGAGGCGGGCGGCCTCATTGATGTCAGTTCAACATCCAACCCCGATGCACCCTCAGCAGCAGAAACAGAAGCACTCTTCCATAGTGGGATGTTCACACTGCAGGAAGCCAGGACATGTGGTATCCGAGTGTCTTAGAGCACAGGGATTGTGCTTGGTTTGTGGTGCCCCGGACCACAGGGTTGGGAACTGCCCGAACAGGAGGAGTTCATCTTCATCAGCCTTCTCTAGTCCTTCAGTTAGAGGACCAGCACCAGTCCAGGAGCAGCAGCAGCAGTACCCGTTCCCGAGGCCCTTGCCGATGCAGGCCCAGGCATTCCAGAAGCAGAGACCGTAGCAGTATACCCAAGCCCAAGCCCTGATCCAGAGCAGACAGAGAAATTTTCAGCAGAGGAGACCCGCACCCAGAGGACATGGTCAAGTGCTGGCTTTGACCATGGGAGAAGAAGGATTAGCATTAGGTGAGTTGGTGGCAGGTACTATTCTCGTCAATACCTTTCCAGCTCCAGTATTATTTGACTCTGGTACCTCGCATTTATTTATGTCTGCACGATTTGCGACACGGATAGGACTGGAGCCCGAGTCATTATCAGTAAGGCTCAATATACTTACTGGTAACGGACTTGTGGGAGTAGATAGGGTGTTTTCCTCGTATCGGATCGTAGTTAGCGGTAGAGAGTTTCCCGCTAGGTTGATAGAATTCCCGATGGTCGACTACGATGTGGTCTTAGGGATGGATTGATTGAGAGACCAGTATGCTAGGATAGACTGCCATATTGGCAGGGTTGTTTTTAGCATTCCCGGTGAGCCAGAGTTTTTCTTTTCCCGAGGCGAAGTTGAACCTTCTCCTCCAGTGTTGCGGATGGCAGTAGCAGCAGTGCAGTTACCCCGGGTAGTCGAGGAGTTTCCAGATGTTTTCCCAGAAGAGCTTCCAGGAATGCTGCCAGAGCGGGAGATCGAGTTCACCATCGACTTGATTCCCGAATCAGGCCCAGTGTCAGAGAGGGTCTACAGGATGGCACCGTCAGAGTTAGAGATATTATACAAGATGATTGAAGAACTCAGAACCAAGGAATTCATTCGTGCTAGTGGATCACCTTGGGGAGCCCCGATGCTTCTTGTGAAAAAGAAGGATGGTACGTCCAGATTATGTGTTAATTATATACCTTGAACTCAGTAACAATCAAGAATAGATACCCTCTCCCGACGATAGATGACTTGTTTGATCAACTCAAGGGGGCAGCAGTATTCTCGAAGATTGACTTGCGGCCAGGATATCATCAGAATCAGAGTCAGAGAGCAGGACATCCCGAAGACAGCTTTCAGATCTAGATATGGGCATTGGGAGTTCCTTGTGATGCCATTTGGAGCAACCAATGCACCGGTCGTATTCATGGACCTCATGAATCGTATCTTCATGCCTTATTTGGATCAGTTTGTGATTGTGTTCATAGACGACATCCTGGTCTACAGCAAGAGAGAGGCGGAGCATGAGCAGCATCTTCGTGTGGTTCTTCAGACTCTCAGGGAGCACCAGTTGTATGCCAAGTTTAGTAAATGCGAGTTCTGGCTCGATCGCATTTCATACTTGGGTCATATCATCACCAGAGGAGGAGTAGAAGTAGACCTCCAGAAGATCGTGGCTATTGAGACATGGCCAGTACCTAGCACAGTTGCAGAGGTTTACAGTTTTTTTTGGTTTGGCCGGCTACTACCGGCGATTTGTTTCAGACTTTGCTCGGATTTCAGCGCCATTGACCCAGTTGACCCGCAAGGATGTGCAGTATGTTTGGACAGCAGAATGTCAGGATTCTTTTGAGAAGTTGAAGCGAGGCTTGATGACGGCACCCATTCTCACGCTTCCATATGGGACTGGGGGATTCTCAGTGTATTGTGATGCTTCAGGCAGAGGTTTAGGATGTGTTTTGATACAGCAGGGGAAGGTAATAGCTTATGCATCACGTCAACTTCATGATCATGAGAGGAATTACCCAACCCATGACTTGGAGCTAGCAGCGGTAGTGTTTGCACTTAAGCTTTGGAGACACTACTTGTATGGAGATAGGGTGGAGATTTTCACCGATCACAAGAGTCTGAAGTATGTATTCACTCAGAAAGATCTTAACATGCATCAGAGGAGATGGCTAGAGCTGCTTGTGGATTATGACGTCAACCTGTAGTATCATCCTGGAAAGGTCAATGTTGTTGCAGATGTATTGAGCAGGAGAGCCAGAGTTTATTTTCTAATAGCGCAACCAGAGTTGTTAACAGATCTTCAGAAGATGGGAATAGAAGTTATCCTTCCTACCAGTGTGACACTGATGGCCATTATGCAAGTTCAGTCCACTATAGTCGAGAGGATCCGGATGGCACAGTCAGCAGATTCTAAGCTTCAGCGACTCAGAGTAGAGTGTGAGGCAGGACGGCGACCAGAGTTATGCATTCACTAGGTCCCCGACCGGATGAGATGCTATTTGGGTTATAGTTGACAGGCTTACGACGATGGCTCACTTTTTTCCGTTCAGAGTTGGTCAGTCGGCGGCTCAGCTAGTGGAGATGTACCTCAGGCAGATCATCAGATATCACGGTGTACCAGTCAGTATCACCTCGGACAGATATTCCAGATTTATGTCACACTTTTGGCATAGTCTGCAGGAGAGTTTAGGAACTCACCTCCAGTTCTGCTCAGCTTATCACCCGCAGACAGATGGTCAGTCAGAGCATACTATACGAACCTTAGAAGATATGTTAAGATCTTGTATGCTCGACTTCGGTGGTTCGTGGGAAGATCACCTGCACCTGGTGGAGTTCTCGTACAATAACAGTTTCCAGGCCAGTATCCAGATGGCACCATTCGAGGTACTGTATGGTAGGAAGTACAGATCTCCGCTAGCATGGAACGATGTTGGAGAGAGGCAGATGCTAGGTCCGGAAATGATTGCTCAGACAGTTGATGTGGTCAGGAGAGTCAGAGATCATCTTCGAGTTGTCCAAGATCGCCAGCGTTATTGGGCCGATTCCCATCGTCGTCCCCTTGAATTCTCGGTCGGCGACCATGTATTCCTGAGGATTTTGCCTAACCGTGGCGTCATTCGTTTCGGCATACGGAGAAAGCTTAGTCCTAGGTATATAGGACCGTTCGACATTCTGGAGCGAGTAGGTGATGTATCCTATCGTCTTACTCTTCCGCCGTCGCTATGTGAGGTGCATGATGTGTTCCATGTATCCCAACTATGACGGTATATCCTAGACCCGAGCCACATCCTGAATCATTCAGAATTGGTTATTGGTGCCAACCTTTCGTATGAGGAGTGGCCCGTGTCTATATTGGACCGGAGGGAGAAGATACTCAAGAACAAGACTATTAAGTTAGTCCGTGTTGCTTGGGGTCATCACTCTTTGGGTAAGTCAACATGGAAGCGTGAGGATGATATCCGATCGTGATATCCTGACCTGTTTGACTCGTAAGGTATAATGTCTTGCTTATGCCTTATGCTCTCAATTCCTTGTTTGAATGAATGATTGCTTGATTGATTGCCTTGTTATAGCTTGCATGTGATTAGTATAGCTTGTCCTTGCTTCTCTAGTATCTTGATTAAATTTTGAGGATAAAATTCTTTTAAGGTGGGTAGAGTTGTAACGAGCGTGGTTCGTATTACGTATTTTGGTATACGTATACGTATATTGCATGTTTCCTGGCATAGTTCATCTTGGTATTTCTCTTGCTTGGTTCGGCTTGGTTGGCTTGGTTCGGTTTGGACTGGTTTTTCTTCATGTTGACCAAACCCCCACCTACCCCCACTCTTCTCCTTTATAGCCGCCCACTCATTTTCTCTCTTCATTTACTTCTCTTTCTTCACCATTACTCTCTTCACCTACCAAAGAGAGAGAGAGCCTAGGCAAGTAAAGCTTGCTTCATGGAGGAACTCAGTTTTTATTGTTCCATTTTCTTCCTCACGAGATTCTAACACACTTTAATACTTAGCATTTCTAATTTCCATGGTTCAATTTGTGTAGATCTAAGTTTATTCTATTTTCAGATTTCTTGGGTTTTGATCTATTTAACCTTGTTATTATCTAGTTTTGATGGTTCCATGTTGTAGAGAATTTGATTCTGCCCTATTTTGACATATGGAAGTCTGGATTCTGACCTCGGATGAAAGATTTAGGAAGCATTGAAGCCATGGATTTCATGGCTCTTCTTCTCGGACAAGTGGGGAAGAACCACAGTACTTGACCGCATGGATTTTTATGTGGCAAGTTTTCCTTATCCGTATGGCAGTCTTTGTCGCATAGGCCACGGGCTCCTTGCCTTAGCCGCATGAACTTCTGTCCTTCAACCGCATGAATTCATCCCCTGGCCGCATGGCAATAATGGCCGTATGGCAAATCCAGCCGCATGAACTCAATCATTCGCTGCCGCATATGACCCGTCTCCGTGCAGCCGCATAAGGCCTTGGCATGACTCAGCCGCATGGCCTTATTAGTCCCTAGCTGCATGGATGCCTTGTCTTTATTTGTCGCGTGAACTTCTGCTTTCCAACCGCATGGACTCAAGTTTTCTTAGCCGCATGAACTCTGCTCGACTTCTAGCCGCATGCATCTTGTTCCCCCACAGTCGCATGAGCGCCATGTTCTCTTGCCGCATGAGACCCGCACTCCACAGCCGCATAAGCTCGCAGTCTTTTCAGTCGCATGCGCCTAGTCCTCCCTAGCCGCATGAGCTTGTTCCTCTCCAGCCGCATATGCTTGCGTCTTTCCAGCCGCATGTACCCTGTGCTCTTTGCCGCATAAGCCCGCATCTCTCTCCTAACCGCAGGAGCTTAATTCCCCTAGCCGTATGGTCCTTCCCTTAATCCTTGTCCTCTTTGAGTATTATATTATTATATTGAAATGCTATATAGATTTGCATATATTCCCTGAATACGATAGTGGCCCGCCGCGACGCACTCTTGACAAGTAAACCTGACATGACATCCCCCGATATGCTGTTACGACAGCTAGCCTGGCATGACAAGAATGATTGACCTGGACACCGTAGACGATTGTGTTTGTACAAATAAACCAGTATTGTCTTGCATCATGTCTAGGACAGGGAACCCTGAATACCACGGTCAGGGGTACCTTCTGAAATTTACTAAGGCTAATAACTAGAAAATCCAGTCGTCATGAAGAGATTTCCCAGCTACAGGCAATCTCGTTATCTGGACGCCCCATCATGGGATTTATAGCCTACCGTCGAGTAGAGCACATTTCCAGCACACTGACATGTGTTGCAACCACCAAACTACTTAACGGTACATGCGTTTCCTGGACAATGTACCCACATGAATTCAATCCCCTAATTGCGTCTGGATAACCTGGATGGTCTGCAGGGCTTGTGGCTGTTGGAATAATCTCATTTCATTTGCTAGTAACTAGGCCTGTGATAACCCTAGTTAGTTAAAGTATCAAGCCATACTCATTGCTTGGCCGTGATTGATTGGATGGAGTTTAGCCCAGCTTAGTCTTATCCTGTTCCTGTACAAGATTGTGGCATGACGGGATTATTTATGCTTGCCTTAACAATAATGATCAGGGGACCAATTCTGTTCAGGCGAAGGGTTACAACCCCGGTCCATGTTTAGTTTAAGGGATGTAACCTGGCTCCCGGAGCAGTTCTGTGTCCTCTCTTCGTTTATTATCTTATTGCGCCCCATGCCATGCTCGTCATGTTTTACCTTACTTCAATAGCATGATTATTTATACTGGCCTTAACAATCAAGATCAGGGGTCCAGTTCTATTCAGGCGAAGGGTTACAATCCCGGTCCTTGTTTGGTTTAAGGGTTGTAACCTGGCTCCCGGAGTAGTTCTGTGTTCTCTTTTCGTTTATTGTCTTATTACTTTATCAATAGTATTTGAGACGGGTTCCTATTCAGGTGAAGGGTTGCAACCCCGGTTCTTGTTTGGTTTAAGGGTTGCAATCTGGCTACTTGAATGGTTTCCTCATACTCAATTTATTATTGGTGTCCCTGTTATTATCAGTTTTATTTATAATTATCTTTAATATTCAATATTATATGCTGGTTTTAGTTCCTAAGTGAAGCCTCCTTTGTGGCACTTGCTCTTTCTGGGGTCTGACCCAGCTGATTTTGTATGGCCAGATATCGGAGCAGCTCCAAAGGATCTACCTACCTTCCAGCCAGATGGTGACCACCAGGCGTAACCCTGGCAACGAGTAGATTTATTTTTTGCTCTCCCACTCTATTATAAAATTATTCTTCTGAGGCGTTTAGCCGGCGAGCACGTGTTTAGCTCGATTGCACCTTTAATTACTGTCTGCCTACGGGCTGTAACATGATTGACAAATCCTAGGGTTGATTATGTATGACTAAAACTCTTGCTAGTCTTGACATTTTGTACGACTAGCTTCATGATCATCTAATTATGTAATGTATGGGACGCCTTACTATTGTATATTTGGTGCTCTGATATCTTGTAACTATTATTGCTTGCTTGAGATTGAGACTATAGGCTTGTTCATGACCGTAGGAGACTGATGGCTTGTTGTTAAACCCTCATGTATCTAGACAGCCGTGACCGTATAGAGAGGTGGGTTGCACTTCAATATACGTAGCTGGCTATGTACGCCCCCGCTCTCCAGTATTCGGGTTCTGGGACGTTACAGCCCTCCCCTGTGACGCAGACTTACGCGCACAAGCTTCGACCCGACCTCGCTTCTCAGCACTTCATGCCAGTACCCGATATTGAGCTGCCCGACATCGAAATCCTAACCTCGTCAGACTCTCAAGACATCTTGGTGCCTTTCTCCCTAGAAGACATATCCTCTCTATCAGCTTCTTTTCTTCATACCTTTGTCTTAAAATTTTCTACTGGATGTGCGAAGATTTCACGGGTTCATGAGGTGATTGCCAGCTGGGGCATCTCCTCGGGGGTATAGAGTGGCGCCGATGGACCCCAAACACATCTTCCTTCACCTCTCTTTCGAACCCGACTATAGATTGGTTTGGATCAAAGGGACATGTAGGATTGGCAATCACTTCATGAAAATCTTTAAATGGTCTCCGGACTTTAGTACATCAGTTGACTCAGCTATTGTCTCCGCTTGGGTCACCTTCCTGAATCTCCCCCTCATCTGCCACGCTCCAGCTGATAGACACCTCCTTTGGATCGTTCGTAGCCCTGGCAGAGGAAACTAGAAACCTCTTTAAAGGGAATTATGCCAAAGTTTGCATGGAACTAGACCTTTCTAAGGACCTCCCCAATCAAATTCAAATCTCCCTAGGGAACACAATCCACACCCAGAGGATTATTTACGACAACAGCATCATCTTCTGCAAGCACTGCCACATCAGAGGCCACTCCACCGAATACTCCTTTCGTGCCCATCCGGAGCTAAAAAAGAAGAAGAACACCTAAAAAATAGCCTCGTCCAAACCATCCAAAACTAATCACCATTCCCCTATCCTACCTCTTCCGAACTCCCACATTCGGTTCGATACTAGCCCCGGAACACCCCCCGATTAAGCACAAACCTCCCAAGAAAGAACCATTGTGCTCTACAAACCGCAAGATATCAATCTTTCCAACAAATTCGATATCCTAGCATCGGTACTCCCAGCCACCCATCAGGACTTCTCTCCTTTTGAGCTCGGGGACCACTACGTAGAAGTTGATTCAGAACAGGAGGAAGACCTCACTAAGGAAACCAACCCGGATACTATTTCTCAGGGGGAGGACCCAAACATCGAAACACTGATCAACGAGGCATCCCTCCATCCAGACATGCTGGCCAACATTGGCCAAGCACTTGTAGCTAGATTGAAATAGGTCACGAATGTTGGTTTCACCAGTCCGACCAGTTACTTCAGGACTTTGGCTGAAATTGCCGATGAAGCATACTTGCATCCTAATGAGGATATCATCGCCTACAACGAGCATACCGGAAAGGAAGACTCAACTTCCAAAAAATCCTCCATAATTAGCTCTAAAGAGGTTACGACCAGGATCACCCGATCGGCTGCTAAACTCACCAAACCCTTCCTCTCCAACAATCTTAATGCTTAACATCCTTTCCTGAAATGTTAGGGGTCTCACGAACAAACCCACCTTGAGAAGACTAAAAGTCTCAAGAAGATTCATAGAATTGACATTCTTATTATCGTTGAACCTAAAATCCCTTAAAAGAGAATCAGGTCCATCCAACTGCAGCTCGGTTTCTCCTCCGCCATCGCTGGCAGTTATGATATTTGGATCTTTTATTCGGCTGATGTGAATACCGACATTATCCTGGACACCAAACAGGCGCTCTCGTGCTGGGTGGAACATCCGATGCTCCAACATTGGTCCCTCCTTTTTGTCGTCCATGGGAGTTGCGACATCATCGAACGAAAATAGCTGTGGGAGACTTTGATCGACACTCAACACAATCATTCCAACCTTCCTTGGCTCTATGTGGGTGACTTCAACGCAGTGGTTGTTTGCCATTAAATATCTAAACAAGAATTATAGGGAAACTCGATTTGATTGCAAACTTTAAAAGTACAAAAGAGAGCCTAGAAATAAATCCTAGGAAACAATCTAAATACAATTGTTTTTTTGATTCTGGGGGGCGACGATGGAGGCTCGGGAAAGTGTAGCAACTCTATCTTACTCCGGACTTTCAGACACAGTTTTTGCTCTTGAAGAAATTTGTCAGCCTTTGATTGCCAACCTCTAGCATGGGTGTGGCACCCTGCTATTTATAGTGATTCATGCATAAAGCAGATTTTGGGCCGCATAAAGGGCCACGTAGCCACGTGTCTGTAATAGCACACGAAGACTCGATCATGGACTGCCAGCTGGTGGGGGTTGTTGAGATTTCTTTGTTGTAACAAATCTGGGTGGTTGAGACTTGGTCAAATTATAATGTGTCCTCCCCACAAAGTAGAGCCTGAATCATTTTGTCCGCATAATGGCCTTAGGGGCCTTTCTTCTGCGGCTCGGCTCCGCTTGGCCGCATGGGATCTTTGAGAACCTTGCTTCTGCGGCTTGGTTTCACTTGGCCGCATGGGATCTTCGAGAGCCTCGCTTCTGCGGCTTGGTTTCACTTGGCCGCATGGGATCTTCGAGAGCCTTCCCTCTGCGTCTCGAGTCCACTTAGCCGCATGGGGTCTTCGAGAGCGTTGCTTATGCGGCTCGAGTTTTCTTAGCCGCATGGGGTCTCCAGGAGCACTGCTTCTGCGGCTTAGTTTTACTTGGCCACATGGGATCTTCGAGAGCCTTCCCTCTACGACTTGGTTTCTCTTGGCCGCATGGAGTGATGATCCGCATAAACTCCATCTTTTCCATGCTTCTACAAGACCCCCTTCAAAGTTTTCAAATTACAAATTTGGAATACTTTGAATAAGAAGCATAGAGACATGCATAAAACGTCAAGCCGCAGGGAAGCTTCGATCTGCAGGAAAATTTTGAGCCGCAGAGAGACTCTGTCCAGCTGTCACTGCCGCATTTAATGCTCGGATTTGCTTTTTAGATTTGGATTCTCTTTTCAAGATAAAGATGATGGTTACTGAGGATAAAATCCAAAAGGTCATCATTGTCTTTAATGGCTCGATAACCGAAGCGGCGCCTATCCGTTTTAGCCTATAAATACAGGCTATGTGACAGAAAGAGAATTTTTTTCTTTTCTCTTTTGAATTTGTTTCTCTTTGCTGCGTTTGCTTCATCTTCTCCAAAGAGCCATGGCTCACAAAGCTTCTAAAGCCACTAGCATCGCCGACAAAAGGAAGGGGCCCGTTTCTGAGAAGTCACCCTCCTTCCACCCAGACGTTCATCCTCCTATCAAGGGTAAGGAGGGAGAATGATCACTCGAATTTAAACATCCATGTCGCATATTTTATGCGCGGGTCTGACCACATTTTACCGCTGTGCCATGGCTTCAATGTCATTAGTGCATAGTTGGTCTCCATGGGGCATGTACCGCATGTGCTCTGTGTGACTGGGCCACATGGACCGAGCCGCATAGGTATCAGAGGACATGTGGCACGTACCCTGCCTGTATCTGGGCTGCATAGGTGTCATATGACTGAGCCGCATGGATCCTCCCATATCTGGGCCACATATGTTCTGCTTGCCTAGGCAGCATGTGTTCCTTGATTTGAGCCGCATATGCTCCCTTCATAGCTGAGCCGCATAGGCTCTGTGTATTGCTTAAAACCCATTTATTTCTGTTTTCTTTTGAATGTCTTCTTTCTTCGATCTTTGCAGTGACCTTGTCCACGGCTCCTTCAAGGAAGATTCTGGTAGGATATGCTCAGTCTGCCTTGGGTGCTAGATTTGACCATATAGTCCAAGATGTATCGACTCAGATCACCCGAAGTCAACCTGAAGACAGATTGAGGAAGATCAGAAGCCAATCCTTCTTCTACTTACTTGGCATGATGAACTCTGGACAGCTGAATGGCATTCATCTGAAGCCTATGTTTCTGTTCGGGGATGTTCTGGCTATTTCAGACCTGAGCATTATAGAGATATCTAAAAGATAGGACTTCTATTTTCAGGGGGAAGCGGTTTACATACCCCTAATGGAGCACTATTTCCCCTATCAGGTTTCAATATGGTACCTCTTGAGAGAAAGATGCCGTGTTCCCTAACTCTGGATCAATAGGGAGTCTTCGTGGGCCATATCCGTTTTAATAATCCTACGCGGTCAGTGGTTGCAGTAAGGGAGACAATGAGCTACTCTGTCGTTGGGCTGGCTTCTGGCAATCTCATCAATGAACTGAAGCCCAACATTCAATTCTCCGAGGCTGACACTTTTTTGAATCGGATTGCTAGCAAAGGGTCAACCCTGCAGGATGATTGTCGCTATTGAACTGGCTGCACCGTTCCCCTCCATGGGTCAATCTGACCTCTTGGATCTTGGCAGAATATGAGGACACCCTACGACAGATCAACCTCTATTACGCCGTTAGGGGCTCTTGCTATGGCTTGTTTATGAACCCGAAGTTGTTTATAGCATTGCTCGAGGTGTACAACTATCAGACTGGGACCTTCTTTACTCCTAGGGGAGAGATGGGGCTTGCTCTTCATGAGATGCAAGATTTGTCCAAATTGTCTTGGGAGATGAAGCTTATGAGGAGTGTACCCCGACAAACGAAGAGTTTGAGGAACTGTAGCGACGGTTCCTCAGATTCCTTGCCCTATACTAAGAAGTGCTATGTCACCATAGCACTTGTCAACAAATATCCAAGAAGAAGGATGAAAGCTCAGAATTGAACCTTCCTCATACCAAGGCTTGGATTGGTTATCTTTTTGACCTTAGCGCCTCTGGTCAGGTTATCGTTAGGAGTCCCCAGTCTCAAAAAAAAGTGGGTTTGAAGCACCAAGAGGGCCGGGGCTGCTGGTGACAGGTTCGGGAGTCTGAGCGACACTTTCAGCTATTTTTATCATGATACCCAACATTTGTCTGCTAAGGCCATCCTGGCCGGGTACCTGATGATATGGTTGAGGATTTGTGTCATCTCGGGGGGCTCTGGTTCGATTGAGAGGATCAGCCGCAACCTGATCCTTCTGGCGGTGAAGCTGGTCTTCGGAGGCAAGTTGGCTATGTTTCCAACTATGGTATGCAGCATTCGGGGTCTTCGTATTTTCACGTCAAAAGTTATCGCTCATGAATTTACGAAAGCCTTCAACAGAATTGTGCTGTCATACCATTATTTAATGGGGTAGCTGCTGATGCATTGCCCCTCTCTGATGCAACCTGGCCCGAAGGGTAATGCGACAAGTGACGATGCCTTCATCTATTACTATCGCGACATTCCCTGGAACTATACCATCTTTTTCGACTGTCGAGCCGCTCTTGTACGGGTGGACAGATACTCCTTTTTTTGTGTCGATCCCGTCTTTTACCGATGAAAAGATGGAACGCGTTCACCTCGATAGTTCTGTTGCACCTCAGGCCCTGTCCGAAAAGCTGTTTTGCTGGTTACAGAGTATTCGCCCCTCACATCTGGTGTACCACAACCGCAACATTGTATACTTGGAGCCATACTTACCCAGTCGATACTCTCGAGAATTTGGGTATAGTCAATTACATTTGAATAACCCTAATCCCTGCCTGGGTTTCGAGGGGAACGTCTTGGATTGTATTCGGGCCTGGCACTATTATTCGGCGACCCACACCCAGGCCAGCTTCATCCTGTCTGACGTCGGGACTTCGGGGCATATCTCGTATATGGCGACCCTTCGTCATGTGTCTGTGAATGTGCCCCCTAACGACTTTGATCCATGTGCCAGTTTTATTGTTGGGTACAAAATTGGAGAAACAACAGAGGGAATCCCACAAGAGGACGGGAAAGAGGAAGAGGAAAGCTTCTGATTCTGACTCTGACAGCACGAAGGAGGAGGAGGATAACTCTGAAGATCTCCAGCCCTCTATAAGTCCTTTGGCGATGCGCACGCCTTCCCTGTACCGAGCCCTCCGTGTAAACAAAACAGGCCTGGACCCCCTGTCATCGATAGACCTCGTTCCCAGAAGCGGGTTACGACTAGGTTACGTGGGCCTGCGGTCGTGGAAATGGATAGTGACATCAAAGTCAATACGGGGGTAAGTTCTTTCAAGACAAGCCCCAGTGTTGTTCTTGGAACATTATCTGAAGGCTCTTCTTTGCAGGCATCAGAGGAAGCAAACATTCTGTCACCAGATGCTGCCCACGCGGTTCCCTCTCTGGGATCTGACCCGGGAGCTGTGGGATCCCCACAAACTGGTGTCGATATAATTACGTCTATTCCCGGAGCAATATGGGCTGAGAAGGTTGACGTGGGCGGTTCGAGCGCCGTTGTTGAACTTACAGGGGATGTGGAGGTGGCGAGAGGAGTTGAGACTACTCCGACTGAGCCCCAGTCTTTGCCTTCCACCTCTGGTAAGCTATGTCACATTCTTACCAATAAGGAGATTTTTTTTTTGCTTCAACTCCATCTTCTTCGGGTCAAGCTGATTGTCGGTTGTTCTGGACCTATAGGGCATGCATCTCCACTACCGATGGCAGATGTGGCCATGGAGGAAGGGATAGAAGAGGACCCAGGTGCTGACCTGGTACAAACAAAAAGTATTCCTTCTCCCCTTCCAGCTCGAGTCGAGGGGCCCTCCACTGTATTGAGTACAGAAGTCGCGGCTCCTTCAACCTCTTCGATGGATGCGAGGTCGATTGAAGCTGCCTCTTCCTCGAAAATTGAACTTTTCACTTTGTCCAGTTTTCTGCTTCTTCGGACCGCAGAGGAGAAGATTACCGTTGCACAAAAATCTCATCGCTCGGAGTTTGTTTCCCTTCTAACAGGGTCGTCAAGCTCCGTTGCACCTCCTTTCCAGACGCCTTCAGCTTCCTTAGCTATTATCCCTTCGACGCCGTCCTCTTTGGAGAACTTAGACGAGTCGTCAAAGGACATAATCGAGAGCTTTTACCGCCATTTGATACGGGGGGTTGAAGCTGCTTTGAAGAGAGGAACGTCATTCGCTGTAGCTCGTCATTGTGCATGCGGTCAGATTGAACTGCTGAAGATGCTCCCGGTGGAGAAGGGATGACTACTCTTTTAGAACACAAACTGGCAGAGGCTGATCGACGCCTAACCTAATTACAATAATTACGGCAGGTCGACGTGCCCGCTGCAGTAGAACAGGAGCGTGCCTTTCTTATAACAGCCGTAGAAAAGGTGAAGGTTGTACTGGAGATGACCAAGCCTACCTTGGAGAAAGACCTCCAAAACTTGTCTCTTAAGTATGACAAACTGAGCCGAAAGGGAGAGGTTTGCCTAGCTCGTATGGAGACTACCGTTTGTACTATGGCTGAAACTAACGAGCAGATCCTCCAGCTCCAAGCCAAGCTGGCCTCTCTAGAGACTGAGCTCCAAGCCACCCGTCGAGAGAGAGAGGATCTGCGAGGAGAACGATGAGGTCACACGAGCCTCTGCCGCTCTGGAGGGTGCACTGAAGAAGGTGGAGGATAACTGGCAGGCTCATGCACATCTTGAGGATGCTGAAAAGCTGACTCAGGAAGCTGAACGTCGAGCCAAACTGAAAATCGAGCGCTCAACAGCACAGCTGGAGGACATACTCATCAAACTATGTGTTGTTGATGAGTAGTGGATTTTCTTTTCTTTTTTTTTCTTCTTTTTTTCTCTGGAGATGTAGCCCCACCAATGTAGTTGATGTTTACTTAAAATAAAGAGATACATTTTCTCCATTCTTTTGCTTATGATATCTGAAGTTCTTGTACTAGGGGGCCTAATACAGCATTTGTGGTTGGTAGAGGACATCCCAATGGGGGACTTTTGTGGACCTATTGCCCTTTTGTGCATCTGCAGATGCTAGCAAATAGATTTGAACAATTTTTGGTGGACCTATTACCCATTTGCGTACTGGTGGTGCGAGTACTAGATTTTGAGACAAAACCCAACAGAGGTAATATGGACGTGATAGGTTATATGGTCTTAACACCATGACTTTATCCCAGATTGGGTACAGGTGTTAGATGAGGAGACTATCTATATTAGAGGTAATATGGATGTGACATACGACAATCATGAATAATTTTTGGTAGACCTAATACCCTTTTGAGCACTGGTGGTACGAGTAATAGATCTTGAGACAAAATCCAACAGAGGTAATATGGACGTGATAGGTTTTGTGGTCTTAACACCATGATTTATCCCAGATTGGGTACAGGTATTAAGTCAAGAGACTATCGGTATCATAGGTAATATGGACGTGATATACGATAATCAGGACCAGGGATTTTGCTCAGAGATGGTAATAAGCCTGGTAAACTCCGGCGGGATGAAGCATTAGGGTGGAAGTTCAGAGGTATTAGTATACATGACTTGTCACCCAGGGGAATGCAATGTGAATCCATTCGAAGATAATAGAGTATAAGTTCAGAGGTACTTGGTGTACATAACTCGACAGTCTAGAAGATTTGGTGGTTTGAGGAAGTACCAGCATGCCTTTAGACATAATATTTCTTCAGGAACTTGCCGTTTATGGGCATCATGAGCAAGTCTCTATTCTATTTCATGAGTCGGTATGTGCCGTTGGAGAATACGGTCTCGATGATGAATGGACCCTCCCATTTGGGCAGGAATTTGCCGGCAGTTTTGTGAGTCATGACCATCGGTCTGTGAACGACCAAGACGAGATCGCCTATTTGGAACATCCTTTGCTTGACTTTCTTATTGATGGCTCGAGAGAATGCGTGCTTGATAGAGCTCGATGCTTTGTTGAGCTTGCAAACGCTTCTCATCTAAGGCTTCCAATTCTTGTAGCCGTCGGCGGTAGTTATCATCCGACGTCAACCGGTAAGTAAGGGCCATACGGAGTGAGAGGATCTGGGTCTCCAATGGGAGAACGGTCTCGCTCCCGTAAACCAGAGAGAACGATGTATTTCCTGTAGCCGTTCGAATTTTAGTGTGGTACGCCCATAAGCATTTGCCCAACTTTTTATTCCAGTCGCGCTTGTTTGAAGACACAAACTTTTTGAAAAGCTTGATTATGGTCTTGTTAAAAGCTTCAGCCATACCATTAGCCGATGGGTTGTATATCGTTGAAGCCACATTTTGGATCTGATTCTTATCACAGAATCGATAGAAAGCATGGCCTGCAAAATGCGGACCATTGTCATGAATAATCCTCCGGGGCAGTCCAAAACGTAGATGACGTGATATTTTATAAAACTGATCACATTTGATGTCTTTACCTCTACCAGCGGAACAGCTTCCGTCCACTTGGAGAAGTAATCGGTAATTGCAAGTATAAACCGGTGTCCCCTAGACGACGGCGGGGTGATTGGGCCAATGATGACCATTCTCCATGCTTCAAATGGCCAAGAGGCCACTATTAGGTACAAGAATTTGGATGGCAGATGTATGAAGTTTGTGTGGATCTGACAAGCCTTACACTTCTTTGAATAATCGACAGATTCTGCTACCATGGAAGGCCAGTAATGGCACATCCGACGGAGACAGTCCTGCAACTTTGGGGCATGTTAGTGAACCCCGCAAACGCCATCATGAGCCTCACGTAGGGCTTCTTTAGCTTCTGTATTTGACAGGCATCTTAAAAGTAGCCCATTGTAGGATCGTCGATATAACATTTTTGTTTCTGTGTCATAAAAGAATCTGAGAGAACGCCTTCTGATTGAAGTTGCTTCTTTCATATTCTCAGGCAGGATTTCGTAGACTGCAAAGTCGATGAACGGGAGTCTCCAGTCTTGCACGTCATTGGTTATCTGGGCGGAGTAACTCGTATCCCGTTGAACATTGTTTTTGGGACAGACCAGCTCATGGCCTATCATGTCGACTAGATGATGAGCATGGTTTGGAACCGCCAAGGAAGCATCGAGGCCTGCTAGGGCGTCGGCTTCAATATTTTTGAGCCTAGGTACATGCTCTATAAAGAACCCCTCAAAGGTTGTAATGATGGCAATCACTGTCTGATGATAAGGAATCTGGTCCGCGTTAAGAACCTCGTATCAGCCTCCGATTTGATTAACAATCAACTGTGAGTCACCATATGCTTTTAGGTATCCGACCCCCACTTCTTTTGCGAGTTGAAGTCTGATGAACAAAGCATTATATTCAGCTAAATTATTGGAACAGGGTTCTGTAAGAGAGTATGCCCGATTGACTACCAATCCACAGGAAGAAATTAATAATATCCCGACACCAGCGACGATATCACCTTGGGGCCCCGTCCTTGAAGCACCGTCGAAGAACATTCGCCAAACGTCATCATGTGAAGTCATGTTTGAGTTAACGACTTCGTCTGGGATATCTTCATAGATTCTGGCTGTTTCTGAGCCTGGATGGGCTACTAAGAAGTCGGCCATGGCTTGACCTTTGACAGCCTTCTGTGGAACGAAAACCATGTCATAGGGGACAATAGTATCGGCCTGGTGGCTAGACGAGAACTGAGTGCGCCTGGCTTATTAATGAGAACCCTAAGAGGGTTAACTTGTGAGACAACATGGATGGTCTGCCCTGTCACATAGTGTCTTATTTTCTGAACGGCGAACACCAAGGCAAGGCATTCCTTCTCCACGGCGATGTACCTATGCTCTGGCCGCACCATCATTCGACTGAGGTAATAGATGGCTTGTTCGTGCCTTACATCATTGTTCTGTGCTAACAAGGCACCGAGGGAGTGTTCTATTGCCCATACATAGAGAAGGAAGGGCTTTCCGGCGAATGGGGCTACTAGAACCGGCAGATTCGACAGGTATTTCTTAATGTCATCGAAGGCGCGTTGACATTCCTCATTCCATATGAAAAAGGACTTTCTTCATGAGTTGTGTGAATAGTTGACATCGTCCTGAGAGGTTAGATATGAACCTCCTGATGTAGGCTAGTCTTCCCTGAAGGCCTCGAAGTTCGCTGAGGTTCCTCGGTGGACTCATCTCCAGGATTGCTTTTGGTTTATCGCGGTCTATGTGAGTAGCCCGGAAAGTAATGACAAAGCCCAAGAATTTTTCGCTGGACACGCCCAGGAAGGACTTGGTGGGATCCATCTTCAGATTATGCGCTCGCATAAGGTCGAACACTGTCCTCAAATCATGTAAGTCCATCCTTGGAGCGGCTTTTAACGGAGATGTCGTCAACGTAACACACCACCATCTTGTGCAATTGATCTCTGAAGATGACACTCATAGCTCGTTGGTATGTAGCACCGGCATTCTTTAGGCCGAAGGGCATGACTGTGTAACAATACACGCTGATTGGTGTTCGAAATGACGTATGCTTCTCATCGTCAGAAGACATTTTGATTTGATTGTATCCTGAAAAGCCATCCATAAAGGACATGCGCTCGAAGCCACACGTATTATCGATCATTATATCGGTGATCGGAAGAGGGAATTTATCCTTAGGACAAGCCGCATTCAGATTGTAGAAGTCGATGCAGATTCGAATCTTTTCTTTCTTCTTGATGACTGGTACTATATTAGCTACCCAGTCTAGGTGCTGCTCCTCGCGGATGAAACCGCTAGCTATAAGCTTGTTTACTTCCGCTTCGATGGAGTTCATGATGTCTGGACGGAATCGTCGTTGCTGTTGTTTGACTGGTTTTATGTTCGGATGAATATTGAGCTTATGAAGTACGATCTCGGGGTTTAGCCCTAGCATGTCTTCATAGCTCCAAGCAAAGATGTAGATATATTCTCTGACGAGTTGCAACAGCGACTCCCGTTCGTCGTCCGTCAAGCTTTTACTAACGAAGATTGGCTTTGGAGAGGATTCGTCGCCGAGGTCAACTTGCATGACTTCGTCTTCAATGGGAGGGTCTCGTTGTTCAAAGCGCTTCTCCCATTGTGCATCCAGTTGTTGGGCCCATGGCTCCAATTTGATGGATTCTGGCAGATCTTCGTCCTCTTCCTGAATGTCGACGGATACCATATTGACAGAGAATGTCTGCCTAAATATATCTCCAATGCTATCATCGAATTGTATGTCGGTGATTCGGATGAGTGAGAATGCCACTCGTATTCATCATCGGAGTTCTCGTACGTTGTTGCTGGTGTAACATAACCGAGACCGTGTCTGGACTTGCTATAATAATCCTGAGGTTTTCCAGTCGGGGCTGACAGCTGCAGAGGCGATCGTCGACCGTTGCCGTAATTCAGACCTGGGGTAGTTTCCATGTCGTACCCTTGCTTTTGCATGAAGTACTTAGCTCGGAAACTATATAAGTAGAGCGGAAATCTTCCAGTGTTAGGTTCGAGATCAAATTCTTCTGGCATGAAATATTGAGGACCTTTTTTTCGGCCAAAGATGATCGTGTGATCCCTTTTTTTTTTGCCTGGGACCAGGAAGTAGACACCTCTAATGGGAGTAAGTCGGTTTGCGGTATGGACGGTTGTCACTTGTTTGTGCAGGTTAATGTCCAGATCGTGCTCCACAACATACATCAGATTGCACTCAGGGTAGTTCAAAGGTAGCCTCTTATTGATGAAATAAGAAATTTTGTCTACAGGGATTACATCATCAGGAGAGGGACTATCCACCTGTGTAGCCAGATATTTTGTGAGTTCTGCCTCCTCTTCAGCTACCCCCCTGCGTGATCGAAGGTCGGGACGCTGTCTTGGGCAGCTTGACCACCAAGGGTTCTGCTTGTGGCATTGGCTTACCTGAGGGCCTCGGATCAATAATTGGTTGCCGGCTCATCTTTGGGAGACGGATAACCATCGGCTCGACAGAGGACTTTGCATCTTCCGATTGCCTTCGATTGGATTTTGGCAATCGAATCACCATCGGCTCCACAGAGGGCCTTGCATCTTTCGATCGCCTCTGATTGGATTTTGGCAATCGAATCACCATCGGCTCCATGACGAGCTTTGTCTCCTGGCTAGACCTCGAGAGTCTGATGACCATTGGTTCCAACTAGGCAGCTGGGGCAGGGGAACCAGGCACCTCTTTATGCAAAGTTACGACAAGGGGTTCGGCTTTGCCCGATTTACGAGCCTGGAGATGGATTTTCAAAGGTTCCTCTGACCCTATTATGGCCTCCAGTTCGTCAGTTATGTGCATCTTGGATTCTTCATATAGACAAGCCTCCGAAGAATAGTAAGACTCAACCCCTTTGAAGGGATCGATGTCGGCGAATGCTGTGCTTAATGACATACTTGAAGCACTAGTGGAGTGTGGAAGACACAATCATATAGTCATGTATCGCCTAGCAGAGGTCTTCCCGTCATAGGAATCAATATGAAATAGTTTGTACCGCGGAGGATAAGGAACGTCTCTCCATGCAGCGGGATACGGCTGCCGTATTCTGAGGTCCCAGGAGGAGTCTCGGGCATTGAACATTGCTCGAAGCTCCTGGACTTCCCTGCTTGCCTTCCTGGCTTCGTCTACAGCTGAAAGAGCGGATGATCCTAGAGGATTGTCACCCAAAGGAGGAGCGATCATTTTGGAGTCCGCGTTGACTGTGGGTCCCAAGCTTGTTTGTCCAGGCATCCTTGCTGGTTGAGTCGGTAAGGCAGCTTTGATTTTGTCTACTATCTTGACCAAGGATAGGAGCATGGCTTCAAGTACTTCTAGACGTTGTCGATCAGTAGGTCCTTCATGATCATTGTCGGCCATAAAGATTGTCCGTACATGGGTAGACGTGGAAGGGACCGTAGAAGAGGTGCTCTTTGTGTCATATTCTCGTACAGTAAAATCATCGAAGAACGTTGGAATGTTCTCCTCCTCGGACTAAGAAGGGGTGCTACCCCTGTGCAGGAAGCTGCATCGTCTTGGCGAAGGCGGTTACTCTCGGAGACGTCCAAGTCTATTGCATAATTCTAGTGGATTGTTACCCCCTGTGTACCCTCTTGGAACACTGGATTGTTGCATATATTCAGGGGACTACTACCCCCAGCTTCGTTCACCCCAAGGGAACTCGAGGATGCACTCCTGGGTATTGGAAGCTTCTTTCTGGAATGGGTGCCTAGGTAGACACCCCCTCTAATTGTCGGCAGCAACCCCCCAGATGAGAGTTTCCTTGTCGTGCCGGCTGATATTGCCGAACTGGAAGAGCCTATCTTCTTGCCTCCCTTGCCAGCAGGAACCTTTAGAGTAGAATTACAGGAGGCAAAGGGAAACTCTTCATCTTCCAGACCGAGTTGTTGTCGGACTGGTGCTGGCTGGTACAATCGTTGGAAAACGGACTGTCGATCTTCAGGTGTTGCCGTCTTATTGCCGCAGCAGTTGATGATGACTTGGGTGCAATGATGTCCTAAAAAGGGCTCATCATATTCTAAGGTTGCTTCCCTCTCCTTGCGTTTGTGAGTAATCACCTCACGCAAGTCGATAGCAAATTGATCTACCTTTGCATCCAATTTGTGGACTCGGGTATCCCGAGCACACGGGTGCGTAGGTATCATGTTTGCTCCCTGATCCGAGGCTAGTAAAAGAACTTGCTTTCGCTCATAATTGGAAGACTTTTGGGACCCACCCTGTCCGTTTGCCCCAAAGGGCTGGACATGGGCAGTTCTGTACAACTTTCCATCAGGAGCCCGCATAACAGTTAACGGTGCCCACTGACGGTCAGCAGCTTGGACAGTTGACTAGGCTTGTTGGGCCCGTACTGCCCTAGACTTCTTCGACTTAGCACCCGAAGGTGCGTAGTAAGAAGAGTCCAGATTAGAACATTCCACATTCTCAATGGGCCGCTTGGAGTCGGGTCCGCATAAGAGATGGTCGAAAACAGAGCTCCTGACAGCGCCACATGGGATAGCCTGTCTGCGGCTAGGATTGGCTACCGCATAGGCCATCTGCCTGCGGCCAGATTGGCTGCCGCATAGGCAAACTGCCCATTTTTCTTATACGGCCTCTTCTTCGTCCGCAGAGGTTTCCCTTGTGCCCCCAAAAGCTCAGCATCGTAGTGTTTTCTTCTCCTGGATTTGGGGATAGTGGAGTTCTCTACGATCTGAAGCAAGGCCGCAGGAGAGCTTTGATCACCGTCTTGGGCCACAGAAGGAGCCTTTTCGAGAACCTGGCGAGGGGCAGCAGTATTGCACTTCGATGTCCTACGGGTTCTCTTCGGATTGGCTCGCTTCTGTGATGGGCTAGCACTCCCTTCAGAAAGCATTTCTTCGAATGCTTGTTGGTCAAAACGAACCACAAGCATTTGCTGCGTAGAGCCGAGCTTGGATTCGTCGGATTGCGTCACCAACTTCTCATCAGAGAAGAAGGAAGTCCCAGCAGAGTCGCCATCGTGTTTGCTATTAAATATCAAAACATGAATTATAGAGAAATTCTATTTGATTGCAAACTTTGAAAGTACAAAAGAGAGCCTAGAAAGAAATCCTAGGAAACAATCTAAGTATAATTGTTTTCTTTATTCTAGGGGGTGACGATGGAGGCTTGGGAAAGTGTAGCAACTCTGTCTTACTCCTTGGACTATCAGACACAGTCTTTGCTCTTGAAGAAATTTGCCAGCCTTTGATTGCCAACCTCTAGCATGGGTGTGGCACCCTGCTATTTATAGTGATTCCCGCATAAAGCAGATTTTGGGCCGCATAAAGGGCCACATGGCCACGTGTCTGTAACAGCACACGAAGACTCGATCTTGGGCTACCAGCTGGTGGGGGTTGTTGAGATTTTTTTATTGTAGCAAATCTGAATGGTTGAGACTTGGTCAAATTGCCATGTGTCCCCCCCATAAAGTAGAGCCTGAATCATTTTTTCTGCATAGTAGCCTTAGGGGCCTTTCTTCTGCGGCTCTACTCCTCTTAGCCACATGGGATCTTCAAGAACCTTGCTTCTGCGGCTTGGTCTCACTTGGCCGCATGGGATCTTCGAGAGCCTCCCTTCTGCGGCTTAGTTTCACTTGGCCACATGGGATCTTCGAGAGCCTTCCCTCTGCGACTCGAGTCCACTTAGCCGCATGGGGTCTTCGAGAGCCTTGCTTCTGCGGCTCGAGTTTTCTTAGCCGCATGGGGTCTCCAGGAGCACTACTTCTGCGGCTTAGTTTCACTTGGCCGCATGGAGTGATGATCCGCATAAACTCCATCTTTTTCATGCTTCTACAGTCGTTAATAGAGAGGACAAGCTGGGCGGCCGGCCTTCTCCTCCCCCCCCCCCCCCCGGCTAGCTATGCGAGATTTCAAAAACTTTATTTTCAACTCCCACCTTCCCCCCTTCAGTTCTTCGGTAACGCTTTCACGTGGTGTAATATGTAGGAAGGTAATCGAAAATAATTCTTCCGTCTCGATCGAGCCCTCGCCAATCAACTGTGGTTGGTTAGTCATGAGGATAATCTCCAATCTTACTCACCTGAACGCGACCGAGTTCGACCACTCCCCTCTCCTCATCGAGATCATGAAAAATACAAATCAAATCGAAAAGAACTTCTGCTTCCTCGACCTCTGGAGCCACCACCCCCAGTTCCATAACACTGTGGCTGCCGCCTGGGGCATGCACTGACGCCCTCGACCCCCTTGTTTGTATCATCGCTAAACTCAAAGCCACCAGAAAGGCGCTCTCTTTCCCTTTCTCTCGCTCTGGAGCAAAGAGGCATTTGGCGACATCTTCCAAACTGTCTGCGATGCTGAGGACGATATCATCCGTGTGAAGATTTTGTTCACTCATGACAGATCGCTCGCGGCTCGTGCCTCCCTTAACCTCACCAGAGTGTTATTCAAGTTTCGGCTTAAAGTGGAGACAGAATTCTGGAAACAAAAAGCCAGGCTCACCTAGGGCATTGAAGGCGACCAGAACACCAGCTACTTCCACTCGTGCGTTAAGGGATGCAGACAATAACTCAACCTCCACCAAATCACTAATGAGAGCAGCCGCATTCTCAAAGAGCAAAAGGACATCCACCTGGCTGCGACTGATTTCTACTCCAAGTTGTTCACCAAAGACAATATTGTTAAGGACGTAGAATTTCTCACAACAATCCCTAACCTCATCGAGGAGAGAGACAACATCCAGTTTAGTCTTCAGCCCTCGAAAGCAGAAGTTAAAGATGCAGTTTGGGCGTTGAACGAACATAGTGCCCCCGGACCGGATGGCTTCACCAGCATTTTCTTCAGATCTTGTTGGGACATCATCAAGTCTGACATCCATGAAGCGGTTATTGCTTTCTTTCAAGGTGCTAGGTTCCCCAAATCGATCTTTAGCACCAACCTCATCCTCATCCCTGAGAAGGACAACCCGGAGTCTTTTATCGATTTCCGTCCCATAAGCCTGTGCACCTTTACCAACAAGATCATCTCTAAAATTATCTCTAACCGCATGACCGGCATCCTTCCGAAGATAATCTCTGAGGATTAAAGCAGCTTTGTGCAAGGCTACAATAATTTAGACAACGTTCTGCTCGCTCAGGAGATGATCACCTACATGAAGTTCCCTGCCATGGGAGGAAACATCACCATCAAACTGGACATGGAAAAAGCTTACGAGAGGCTGGACTGGCAATTCATGATATGGGTGTTCAGGGCCTTTGGTTTCTCGGAGACCAGGATTAACATTATGTGGAGGTCGATCAGCGACTCCTGGTTCTCCATCGTGATAAATGGCCAAGCTGATGGCTTCTTCTAATCCAGTAGAGGAGTCAGGCAAGGTGATCCTCTCTCCTCCACCATCTTCATCACCACCGTTGAAGCTCTTAGCAGAAATCTGAACAACATGGTTGGCACGCACCGCTTTCAGCATTACCACACCTCCAGCGGATGCTCGATCATCACCCATCTTGCCTATGCCGACGACATCCTGATCTTCTCTGCCGGCGACACTAGTAGCGTCGAGGCGATCAAGTCCACGTTACAGAGATACATCAAATGCTCTGGACAACGTATTAACCCTACTAAGAGTGTTATTTACGGCCATTATTCTGCAAATAAAGAACACTCCCTCACTCTTACTGATATCACTTCTTTCTCAGTCGCGTACCCCCTTTTAATTATTTAGGCTGCCTCCTGGTGTACGGCAGATCTAATGCGGGCATTTTTGAAGGGCTACTAGGCAAAATCAGAAGAAAAAAATTGAAGGATGGCACAATGTGATTCTATCTCCAGGAGGAAAGATGATTCTGATTCAGCATGTGCTCTCTTCCATCCCTATTTATGTGAGACTCGTCTCACTGTATCAGTATTTATGTACGGGTATGTATTTTGAGCCGTATTTCATATTTCTTGGTTTTCAAATATTTTAAATTTTTTCCAAAGTATAGGTTAAACTTGATTTGGTTTAATTTAGTTCGGTTCAATTGGGTATTGGGCTTGGTTTGGTTTAGGTAGGTTTAAGATGAGAAGGTTTGTATAAAATCCAACTCCTCTTTCTCTCTCCTCCATTATTTTCATTCTCTTTATCTTCTTCCTCTTCATTTTCTCCTCCAACCTAAGGCAAGTACATCTTGCCAAATGTTGGACAAATATTATTTTATTTGTTCTAAATACTTCCTTACATGATTCTAAGCATCTTTAAAACTTGGCATTTTTTATTTTGGTGGATAAATTTTTGTAGATCTAAGTTTATAGCCTTTTCGGTTTCCTTGGATTTTGATCTACTAAACTTTATTATTTTTAATTTTTGATTATTTTATGTTGTAGAGAATTCGATTTTACCCAAAATGGACCTTTGAAAAGTTAGATTTCGACTTGTTTTGAGGAAGTTATGGCCAAAATAAGATTTGGACATCTATGTTCATCTATCCTGATTCTGGCAGGGACGATGAATAGTACTGCAGGATGAATAGTATCGCATGAATGAATAGTGTCGTAAGAATGAATAGTAACGTATGGATGCATAGTGCCGTAGGAATGAATAGTGCCGCATGGATGAATAGTGCCACAGGAATAAATAATGTCGCATGGATGCATAGTACCGCAGGAATGAATAGTGCCGCAGGGATGAATAGTGTCGCATGGATGAATAATGCCATATGGCTTGCATAGTATAGCAGGCTTGCATAGTGCCGCATGGATAAATAGTGTCACAGGCATAAATAGTGCCGCATGGATGAATAGTGCCGCAGGCTTACATAGTGTCGCATGGATAAATAGTACCACATGGATTGTATAGTGCCGCCAGCTTGCATAGTGCCGCATGGATGAATAGTGTCGCAGAATGCCGCATAGTGTCTACTTTGGCTGTTTTGGACTGTTTTATGTCCTATTTGGCTGATTTATGGCCAGAATTTTTTCCAACTCCCAACATGAAAGTTGTAGGTCTTTTCCTTGGCTTCAAGAATATGTTATCAACTATTTTATGCTAGTTTCTTTTATTCTTGATATAGAGCTTATGATTGTATTGCATATTTTCTATCTTGGCCTAAATTGTGACGACCCTACTTAATAGCTTGATATTTCTTTAATAAATGAATTTCTTAACATGATTTGATAATATTGTACAGTTACAGAATAATTGTACCCCTCTCATACCCTTAACACTAGCACAGATTCAATTGGTGTTTTAGGCCAAGTAGTTACCTCATTTATTCCTTCTCATATGTTATGATGCACCTTTTATCAAGATCTATCTACAAGCTTTCTTACGTCTACGATTGCTTAACATGATAGTGACCCATGGTGGGGCACTCATAATTTATGTCTTTCTTCTTTGCTTAACATGATAGTGACCCGTTGTGGTGCACTCATAATATATGTCTTTCTTCTTGCTTAACACGATAGTGACCCGCTGTGGTACACTCAAGTCACGTGTCACTTCTTTGCTTAACATGATTGTGGTCCATCGTGGCGTACCCCTAACAAGTACTCTTAACATAATAGTGACCTGTCGTGGTGCACTCCAGACAAGTAGTATGACATGACAAGACATGAACCATGAATGCTATTGCGACGGCTTTATTGGCTTACAAGTAATAAATGATTTGGACACCATGGGTGTTTCTCTTAAGTGTGTTTGTACAAGCTACATGTTCTGTATTGTATCATGTCTAAGGCATGGATTCCTAATAACCACGGTCAGGGATTCATACTGAATCTGGCTAGGATTAATGACTAGATTGATCAAGTAGTTCATGAAGAGACTTTCCCAGTTACTTGTTGCCCGTTTGATCCCGGCCTTATATATATATATATATATATATATATATATATATATATATATACATGGGATTTGGAGCTATCTGTCATGATGAGCACAATTCCAGCCCGTCGTCGAGGGGGACACCTCCTTCGGACACATGTATCTTACTGTAGTATGTCTACTATACTTGTTTTTCTTTTGCTGGGGTCACTCCGGTAGCAGCAGACGGGTAACTGGACTTGGAAATCTCTTTGCATCTTGTTAGTAACTAGGCTTGTGATAACCCTAGTTAGTTAAAGTATCAAGTCGTACTCATTGCTTGGCCGTGATTGATGGATGGAGTCAGTCCAGTCCAGTCTAGTTTTATCTAGGCAGTGTCCGTATGTTTATTTCAGTACACTATGATTTATGTCTTACTTTTATCGATGAATGGTCGGAGACAAAGTTCTATTCAGGAGAAGGGTTACAACCCCGGTCCTTGTTTGGTTTACGGTTGTAACTTGGCTTCCGGAATGGTTCCTAAGTTATCCTGTTATTTGTCGTCCTGTTTAGTACTCACATGTTCTACATGATCCTTATGCTGCACAATGATTAGAGACTAAGTTCTGTTCAGGAGGAGGGTTACAACCCATGTCCTTGTTTCGTTTAAGGATTGTAACTTGACTTTCGAATTAGTTCCTAAGTCCACTTATCATTGTCTTTCTATATAATTCCTACATGCTCACATGTTCAATTATCTCACAAGCTATACATGACTCCCTATGCCGGGTCACTATGCTCTTACGACCCGTACTACCAAAATAAGTCATATTACCGACGAAATTAGCGACGCCTATGGAAAACGTCGCTAACATGAAGGACATTAGCGACGCATAAGTAAAATGTCACAGGATGTCACTGTTAGCGACGATCAGAGATGTCCCACGACGTTTTTTAAGTAAAAAAATAACGTTGCTGATAAGTCGATGAACGTCGCTAATTTGGCTAGAAATAGCGACGTTTACCGACGTATATGGTATGACGTTGCTAAGAGAAAATAATAGTGACGTTTACCGATGTCTCATAGTGACGTCGCTAAGTTAAAAATATAGGTCATTTGAGTTTTCATTCCCCCCCATTATTTCGAAACCCCATTTGAGTTTTCATTCCACAGAAGACCTCCGGCCCTCCCCCCCTCGACGACCCTTCCCTCCGGCCCCCGACCCTCCCCCTCGGCTCGGCGACCCTGCTCCCCCCTCGGCGACCCTCCCCCCTCTGCCCCCGACCCTCCCCCCTCGGCTCGGCGGCCCTGCTCCCCTCCGTCTCTAGCTCCCTCCATCTCCAACTCCCTACCGGCGACCCCCTTCCCCCTCGACGACCCGCTCCTCCTCGACTAAGTAAACCCTAACTCTCTTTTGGACACGACACTTTGACACAGTACACTTTGACACAGGACACGACTGGTTAATTAGTTAATTAACCAGGACACAGGACACTTTGTTGACATACGACACTTTAATTTTATTAAATTTCAGTTATAATTTCAGTTAATTAGTTAATTATGTTGACAGAGGACACTTTGTTGCTTTAATTTCAGTTATAATTAGTTGATTATGTTGTATGAGTGTGTGTTCAAGTAGGGGAAACCAACAAGTCTGAGTGTGAGAGTGTTATTGTATGAGTGTGGCTTGTGTATGTAAAAGTGAGTGAAGAATGCAACAAGTGTGTAGGCTGCCTGTGGCATTAGCATTATAAGGAGGGCAAGGCTTGGTTTGTGCAGGATTATTGGTGTATAGGAGAGAGTGATATTAGGTAATTTTGAGATAGGCACTTGGTTTACCTATATAGAAAAGGTAAGGTATTCCTATAAGTATTAGCTATAGCTATATATATAGTGATGATCGGGATATGAATCTATGTAACATATATAGTTATAGTATGAGTATCGTTGATATAAAAATGGTGTAAGGGTAACCCCATAGGTATAGCCTATAGCAATGCATGTATTTATGATAAATAGATAATTATAGGACTACATAGGTATAACATCATGGATAGACAACCATGGGTACCATATCTTGTATGCATATAGGGTATGGATTAAGAGGGTATGTCCATTGAGGTTGGGTTATACCTTAGGTAAGTGCCTCTAATAGAGTATCCTAGTATCCTTGGTATAGGGTATTAAGGGTGTTAAGGTTTTAGGCATAGGCTAAATGTAAATATGGGTAAAGGGCATAGTGTGGTATCATGATATGGTACCATAAAGGTATACTTAATATGGGTAACTAGAGAGTAATGCATGTGTGTAGCATATGGTATGGCATGGTATAGGATATTAGAGAGTAAGTAAAGGGTAGATGGCTAAGGTAATTCCAAATAGTAGATATCTATAAATATAAATCAGATAGATACGTTTAACACACCGAATATCCTAGTATCCTAGTATCCTTGTATCCTAGTATCCTTGTAATAGAGTATCCTAGTATCCTTGTATCCTTGTTGTTTGTATCCTAGTATCCTAGCTAGTATCCTCTAATAGAGTATCCTTGTTGTTTGTATACTTGTCTGACAGGTTTCTCGTTATCACACATCTGTCTATTTTTACATTTTTACTTGTTCTCCCTATCACATAATTGTTCCTTATTTATCTGTTCTTCTATTTTGTACCTTGCCCCTTATAAATTGCTCATCAAGTGTTGCATTACAATTTACTGTTTCATAGCACTTGTCAACTAAGTTGGTGCTTGAGCTTACTCATGTATATATTAAATAAGTTCTTATTAAAGTTGTCATCCAAATCATTATTAGACTTCAAATGGAGACTTGAGAGCTTCTTGTGTTGCATTATCGGAGGGCTACACCCTAAGGTCCAAGCCCGAGCTTGCTAAACTTTATACATAAGCCCATGTCCATGTTTGATATGGACACAAATCTACCAAATTTATTGATTAAACATTGTGCTAAAGAGACTAGGATTAATATTGGCGAAAATACTGACATATATCACGTCTTCATATTTAAACCTTTAACTTGACAATGCAAGACTTTGTTTTTTGACATGCTATAAATAGCCTCTAACTCATCTCTTGGAAAAAAAGGATAGATACATTCATATGCATGTGTTTCCACGATGTGCTTGTATCTATCTTACAAAATTATTCTCAAATGGATATGGAGCAGAATTACTATCTGCAGAATCGTTCGTGGATGTACAATCGTTATCCTGATGACATGTGCGGCGTGCGGGATGAATTCATAGAGGGTGTACAACAGTTCCTGCAGTTTGCCAAGGCGTTCCCTCAGTACATGGACGGTACCAAAATTAAGTGTCCGTGTGTGAGATGTCACAACTTGAAATATCATCCAGAAGTGGAAGTCATGTATCATTTATACTCGAAGGATTTCACGCCGAATTACTATCAGTGGAGCGCACACGGAGAACTTGTGTCCTTAGCATTGGAGTATGAGCCTTATGTGGATGTCTACAACCACGCTGCTTACGACGATGGGTTGGTGAACATGGTTTTTGACACGGTGGTGCCTAGTTTCAATCCGGACAATCATGATGTACCTGAGGAGGCACCGAACGCCGATGCTGCAAAGTTCAGGGAGTTGGTGGAGAATGCAAGGACTCCATTATATCCTGGTTTTTAGGATTATTCACCGTTGGAGGTAGTTACAAGATTGTTGAGCATCAAGTCCGATTTTAATATGTCGCAAGATTGCTACAACCGACTTATGGAGTTGATTATAGAAATATTGCCTGAGGGTGCTAAGTTGCCTAAAGACTTTTACCGGTCTAAGAAGATGGTGAGATCGCTCTGGATGGGATATGAGAAAATCGATGCATGTCATAACGGGTGCTTGTTGTACTACAAAGACGACAAGGATGAAGACGCCTGCAGATTTTGTGGTGCTGTCGCTACAAAGGCAGTGGTAGTGGAAAGTCTGTCGGTGAAAGGAAACCTATCGATTCGATGCACTACTTGCTATTGATGCCGCGGTTGCAGCGATTGTTTATGGTAAAGAAAACTGCAGAAAATATGAGTTGGCATAAGCGAGAACAGACCGGAGGACTGTTGGATCACCCATCTGATGGAGAAGAATGGAAGCACTTTGATCGAGAGTATCCAGATTTTGCTTCTGATCCGCGTAATGTCAGATTGGGTCTCTGCTCCGACGGTTTTACCCCATTCGGACTTTCGGGATCCCAATATTCGTGTTGGCCTGTGATCGTCACTCCGTACAATCTACCGCCTTGGATGTGCATGAAGACTCCGTATATGTTCTTCACCGTTATTATCCCAGGTTCGAACAATCCGAAAAGGAACATCGATGTGTATTTACAGCCATTGATTGATGAGTTGAATCAGCTGTAGGAAGTAGGTTCTAGTACGTACGATGTATCTAGAAAACAAAATTTTTAGATACGGACAGCACTTATGGGGACCATCAATGACTTTCTGGCCTATGGTATGTTATCTGGATGGAGCACGCATGGTCGTCTTTCATGTCCGTATTACATGGACCACACTAAGGCTTTCCGTTTGAAACACGGAGGCAAACCGTGCTTCTTCGATTGTCATCGACAATTCCTGCCGAAGGATCATCCGTACCGGAGGAACATGAATGCTTTTCGTGCTGGCATTGTGGAGAAGGCTAATCCCCCGCCAAGGTGGCCCGGATACACGATATGGAAAAAGGTAAAAGATTTACCAAGGGCTATTGAAGAGCCTACTACAGGCTACAAGTGTGATGGATTTGGTCGCACTCATAACTGGACGAAGAGGAGTATATTTTAGGATCTGCCATATTAGAACACCAATCTGATTAGACATAACCTTAATGTCATGCATATCGAGAAGAATGTGTTTGACAACATAATTAATACTATAATGGACGTAAAGGGGAAGATGAAAGACAATCCAAAGGCTAGATTGGACTTGGAAGAAATATGTAGACGTCCTGCATTGTATTTGATAGAGGAGGGGAATGGAAAGTTGAAGCAGCCTAAGGCATTTTCTTACTGGAAAAGGAGGATAAAGTCAGACTTGTAGGTGGATTCAAGGTCTGAAATTTTTAGACGGGTATGTTTCGAACTTGAGAAGATGCGTCGACATCAAGGAGAATAAACTGACAGGTATAAAGAGCCATGATCGTCACGTATTCATGAAGTGGTTAATTCCAATTAAATTTCGGGAATTCTTACCCCAGGTTGTTTGGGATCCATTGACCGAACTTAGCATATTCTTCAGAGATCTTTGTTCTACTAAGTTGCTCATCGATCGTCTAGAAAAGTAGGAGAACGATATTGCGGTAACACTGTGCAAGCTCGAGAAGATAATTCCTCCTAGATTCTTCGACTCCATGGAGCATTTGCCAATTCATCTTTCCTACGAGGCACGTGTTGGTGGGCCCGTCGGTTATCGGTGGATGTACCCGTTTGAGCGGCATTTGAACCACCTAAAGAGGAAGGTGAAAACAAGGCTTGGGTCGAGGGTTCTATTTGTGAATCCTATATTCTCGAGAAGATTACAAACTTCTGCTCGACGTATTTCAAACCTCATGTTGCTACGAATAGAACGAGGGCTCCGAAAAATAACGATGGATCATATCAAGAATCTAATGATGGAATACTGAAAGTATTCAATGCGTCCGAAAAGCCTTCGGGGAAAACGAAGAAGAGATATTTGAATGACGAAGAGCTAAGGGCTGCTCAGTTGTATATATTACTCAATTGCGACGAGGATGAAGTGGAGAAGCTAGAGGGATAAGTAATTAATGATGAGTTTACGTCATCTCAACGTAATAGTATAAGCTAATATTATTGTACTAATCGGCGGTTGCTTCGTTGTTTTTCAGCACATATAATGATGAGTTGAGGTCGGTTAGACCCTACCTAACAGACGAAGCATTAGAACAAGAAATGAGACGTCATTTCCCTTCTTGGTTGAGCGAATATGTAAGCAACTCGGTAATTACTGGCCTCTTCTAATGCAACTGCGCAATAAAAAACTTACTATCTCTTCTTTGGTATTCAGGTCGATCGTCTAATTTCACCAAAGATTGAATTAATTAGAACTCTTACCAAGGGACCAATTACTTTTGTTAAAATATGGCCAAGTTACTGTATAAATGGCTTTAGGTTCAAGTCGATAAATGCTCCGATCAGAGACAGCTTCCTGGATCTTGATTCTACGAAAAATAGTTGTTTATGTATCAAATCTTCGAACTACAAAGACGTCGATCCAGGAAATGATTTCTTTAGCATCTTGCGAGAGATTATGGAGTTGACATATAATTATAGTAGAGAACCAGCAAAGATCGTATTGTTCAAGTGTGAATGGTTCGATCCAACTGAAAATCAAGGTTGGAAAATTGACAAGCATGGTCTTGTGGATATAAACTACAAGCGTAGATATCAAGGCTATGAACCACTTGTCCTATCAACTCAGGCTCAGCTCGTGTACTTCACAGCTTATCCAAGACGGGGAGCAACGAAGTCTGACTGGTGGACAGTATGCAAGACTAAAGTTAGAGATACTTTTGATGTTGACGAAAAAGCTTATCAGGAGGACGAGCTACCTCTTGTAACCAATATTGTTGATGTGGATGTAGGAGCGTAAAAAGTGCTTCATAGAATGAGTCAAAGAAATGGAGCATTTCATTCAAAATAATCTACTTTACGCCTAAGACAGGCTAATCACTTTACGCCAGGGTCAAGCCAATGGTTTTACGCCTAAGACAGGCTAACCACTTTACGCTGGACAAAGCTGTCGAGTCTTGCATTTAATGCAAAGTCTGACATGAAGATTTAATGACGGCATATATCACAGAATTCGAAGGGATTTGTTTTACACAGAGACCAATGTTGTCGTTTAGTATGTGGACTGAGCTATTTTACGCTCATAGTATGGCTTCTTTTACGCATGGAGACTGTATGAGTTTTTACGCTCAAAAGTTGACGTGTGCATAAAGTTTATTTGGGCTACTTTTACGCTCAAGGTTGTTTAACAACCACTTTACGCGGGAAGTCCATGTCAGGGCTATTTTACGCCTAGTCTACTACTTTACGCTCAGAGTATATTTTGGGTTATTTTTACGCCCTATTCTTCTTCACCAATTTGAAACGTAGTTTGCCTACATGGATTTCATGCCACACATCTCGAAGAACGTGTGTACGTGCATCCTATTTTTATTGAAATGATGGGACACGTGTCAACATATGCAGAGGATGACTTCGGTCATGGGTGGCAGTTATTAGCGTAAAGACGGAACTTTTGCTGAGTTTTTACGCACAAGAAGCCAAGTCTATAAATAGACTTATTTTTCTCATATAGCAAGCACAGAGAGACAGGAGAGAATACATAGAGATTAGAGCCCAGAGACTTTGATTTTTTTGAGCATTCTTCTTCAACTTTTCTTCCAGAACAGAGTGAAGCAAAGCAGGAAAGCATTCGACCTCGCCATCAGTGCCCAAGTGCGTCGATACCTTTCTGGTGACTTAGTTCTTCCAACTGTTCATCTTCTAGCAGTGATCTTCATCATCATCGTATGGTCCAAAGAACAAAGTGATCGCCTTCAGATCAGACTTCTATAGCAATACTTTCCAGAATCATATTTGTACTCTTTTGTACTATTTCAAGTTTTATTTTCAAAAGCCGATTTCCAGGCATTTTGTTAAGTGAAACAAAAATGGCGACTCTGCTGGGGACGACCTTCTCCTCTGACGAGGAGGCAATTGCTCAATATGATGATGTGTCGATTGGATCGACAAAGAAGACTCTGGCTGTATACTTCGACCAGACTGCTTATGAAGAGATGCTCCGAACTAGGGGTGGTTCTCGCTGCTCCAATGTTCAAAAATCTTGCAAAGCACGAAAAGTTTGGATTCCTAAATCCAAAATAGCTTCTGATCTCTCTGTTGCTTCTGATGGCAAGGGAATTCTTCCCACTCCTGTCGTAGGGGCTCCAGTTCGTAACGAGGCAGTCCTTACTTCAGCATTGCACTCTAAGTGTGGCAATTTATCTCCCGTCTGTAATGGTGAAGATAATCAGGTTTCACGCCCACTGCGTAAGAACCAAGTTTTACGCCCGGTGCGTAAAAATGATGTTTTACGCCCAGTGGGTAAAAACCAAATTTTACGCTCAGTGCATAAGAACGAGTCTTCCATTTGTAATGAGGCAGACTCTAATGCTTGTGCTTCTAAGTATAAAAATAAGTCTCCCGTCTGTGACGTGGTAGACACACAAAAATTACGCTCTTCGCGTAAAGGAAAATCTCCCATCTGTGACGTGGTAGATAATCAATTTTTATACTCTACGCGTAAAGGTAAGTCTCCTGTCTGTGACAGTGTAGATAAAATTCGCAACAATGTTTTTACATCTAATGTGAATGTACCTAAATGCATACAGCATAAAAATGTTGTTGGTAAAGCTTCAGTTCTACACCAACAACCTTCTTATACTGCTCTACGTAAAGTACCAAACATACAAATCACACGCAATGAAAATGGAGTCCTTCGTGCTCAAAAATCTCAAGATTTGTGCACACAACTCCAAACGCGTAGAAATGTACAGTTTGGTTCTTCGAATGCAGCCAGTAATCTTCTTTATACACAAGGGACTAAACGTTTTGCTACCCCAAACGTAATAAAGAAGACTACTCCTTCTGATTTACGTGAATTGCTAATGCAAAAGCGTAAGAACAGACAATCTCCGGTGATATTCCCCCAAGAAAAACACCATTGTGAGTATCACCAGGTTGTAATCAACTGTTGTTGTTCGGCTTTAAAACGGTCAGTTTTTGATCGATTGAATTTTAATGCGCCCCAACAACAAGCTGATGAGTTGTCATATGCATCAGTTAATATGGCAACTCACACCAACAAAGGACGACGTCCTAGACGGAACATATCCCAAACCCCAGGTCAACAATAATTCAATAGTCTTCTTGATTCTTTTGAAGGAGTATATCAGAATACTCGATCAAGAAGACAAAGACAATTGCAGACTTCTGATTCAGAAGCTGGGGGTACTCAATCTCTTGAGTCCGAAACTGATAGTATTGATTCATACTTCTATATTAATCCCTCTGTATCTTCAAGAGAGGTTGAATCCTACGCTATTGGAGATGAACCAGAGACGTCATCTGTTAATACAGAACAACGTCTCACTGTCGTTAAGAAATCATTGAAAGACATGCTTAACATGATGCAAAGCATACACCAGATAATAACGGCTCAGCAAACTGCTCAACCGGCAATAGTAATATCGGTACAGGTAGCAGCACCAACTCATGATAGCCAAGGGGTTGATATATCTTTGAATATCCAAGAGCCTACTGTTAACCAAAATTTTGCATCTCCAGATCCCATCATTCCAGAAGATGTACCATCTCCGGTGGGGATTACGGTACAACCAACAACTTTTCAATCAAATATGCTTCCGCAAACTAGTGAAGCCATTCAAGCAGTGCGCGAGCTCAAAGCACAGTTTAAAGTTTTGAAGCAAAAGGATCAACTCGAAAGGTTAGGGATTAAGCAACCTTATCCTCCTTATTGGAATGATGTACCCTTTCCACCGAAATTCAAGCCACAATCAATGGTATAGTTTGATGGAAAGGCTTCTCCTAGTTAGTATATCAATTACTTTGATATTATGACTGTACATTTGCAGAAAAATGATGCTCTTCTCACTCGAGTATTCATTGGGTGCTTGACGGGTTCAGCTTACGACTAGTATCGTAGTTTACCTAACAACTGCATTTCATCATTTGATGAATTTAAGGCAATGTTTCTCTCTCGTTTCTATGAAGGAGGTATGGACATGAACATGTCCTCCTTAATAGAAATCAAGCAAAAGGAGAAAGAAAATAATCGGACGTTCATTGAATGTTTCCGACATGTGACTCTAAAGATGCCCCCTGGTATGCCAGATTCAGCACTGATTGATACATGTAAGATGAATCTGCGACCATCTATTGCTGTCTTTACGGGTTCCCAATTCACAGATTGGGCTTCGTTTATCATAGCAGCAGTTTCTGCCGAGACCAATGGTAGGTTGGCTCGTGAACATGGGATGATTTTCGCCTCAGAGAATAAAGGAAAGAAAGGTAATCCTGGTAATAATTCCGGCAATCGTAATATGAAAGGAAAAGATACTCTTATGTTCAATCTTTCCAAGAATAAAACGACGCCGAATAATCAAGAATCTTCCAGGCCAAAAGAAGAATACTCTTTTGACGAAAGTGATATCCCAGGGATATTCCAATATCTGGTGAAGAGTGGCAAACTCCAGATTCCGGAGCCAAAGAGGCCTAATGAGGTGAATCGAAATGACAATCCCAAATATTGTATCTATCGTAGATAAATTAATCATCCTACCAGTGCTTGCTATGTTTTGAAGAAGAAAATCCAAGAGCTGATAAATGGTGGTGCTATCGCTTTAACCAATGATGACCATACGGTTACAACCAATATGGTTTCTCTTCAATTTGGAGATTTTCCTCCACAACAAGTACCAGATGGAATTGTCCCAATTTCGAAGGCGACGATGAAGATTGTGAATATTCCGTCTGCTAGGAAGGAAAATGAAGGATTGTTGCCTCTTACATTAAAGAATGGTAAAATTATGTGGGTACATCCTGACTTAGTACCTGAAATGGAAGATGAAGGTAAAACTTTAAAATCTAAGAAAGGTAAGAAAGTCAAAACCTGTAACATGATTTCTCATGTTATTCCAGATCCTGATGATTTGGATCATCTATGGGATGGCATTCCTTTGGAAGATAAACTGAGAGGATTGAACATATGTCCTCCAAGTCTGGCTCCTCCTGCCAAGCTCAAGCTTATTCATCAGCAGTGGCTAGCCATGAATAGTATTCCCTTATACAGGGCACAACAAGTCTTTGCTGCTTATGAAAAAGCCCCTATAGGGATTTTTTCTCGTATCCCGAATCCTTCTCCTCCTGTAACTACAGAGAATTCTATTCCTTATTCTCATGTAGTTACAGAGATCTCTTCTTCTTCCTCTGTTGAACCACCTGTTAAAAGTTCATTACCTACTCACTTGTACAGTCAGCAATCTGTCCTTCTCATGAAGAAGATGGGTTATGATTTTCAAAAGACAGAAGGTTTGAATTATGATAAAGGAATACGACTTCCTTTACAAATTCAAAGTCAAAAATCCACTGTCGGATTGGGTTCTGAAGTTCCTCATAACAATCCTCACAAAAAGAAGGCTAAGGAAAGGAAGACTAAATCCTGTAATATGGTACTTCCTTCTCCTGAGTCCGAAGAAGAAACTTTTACTGGTACAAGATCTGGGAAAGAGTACCATAAAGATTATGAGGGATCCTCCAAAGAAACAGAGGATGTTGAAACACTACCAGCTCAACCTTCTCCTCTTCCTGTTAAACCATCTGTGGTTGAAAAGGAGAAACAGAAAGTGGTACGCTTCGACGTCCTGTTGAAGTCTACTTTCAGTCAGGGGGTGGTGATGAAACCCTATAAATTTGATATTCTAGCCCAGTTAGCTAATACTCCGGTTAGATTATCTATCTTCGAGTTGCTTCGCCTTTCTAAAGAAAGTTGCGAAACTTTGAGTGAAGCTTTGCTGCAAGCTGATTCCTGCTTAGCTCAACTTAAGACTCCTGACAACATACCAGTGTCATGCCCACAATGTCATAGTTGAAGCATAACAAGCATGACAGGCCTTTGTGCTACACCGGGTATATTGAATCCATTGAAGTTAACAGAATTTATATTGATCTTGGGTCTTCCATTAGCATAATTCTTCAAAGTATGCTAAGACCATTGAGGATTCCTACTAGTGACTTAACTTACACTAGTACTACGATAGTTGGTTTCAACTCTGGAAAGAGCAAACCACTGGGGAAGATTCGTCTGAAGATTCAGATTGGTGATCTTCGAACTATGGCAACATTCTATGTTATTAATTCAGATGTATCCTACAACATCCTTCTTGGAAGACCATGGTTACATGACCATAACATCGTGCCTTCAACTCTCCACCAATGCTTCAAGTACGTGGATTCCCAAGGGGTTGTAAAGACTGAGTTTGCTGATATCAATCCTTTCAAGGGTGTTGAAGCCTATTTTTCTGATTCAAAGCTCTACAAACAAGAACATGTAAAGGAAATATCAGACATGGCTAAAGATCGATCATTTGTCGAAGATCAGTCTATTAATAAAGATTTGCCAGAAGAGCAACCTTTGAATATCAAAGTCAAAGGGCAAATCCAACCCCAACCTGTCAACAATCAACCTTTGATGATCAAGGTTAAAGGAAGAACTTAAGCTTCATCTGAGGAATCAGTGAATGTTCCTGCTAAAAGCCAAGTTCAACCTCTTGTGATCAAGGTCAAAGGGCATACTTTTCGTACGAATGATCCAGAACCTCCATTGATTGTCAATCTTGGCAAATCTACGCAGAAGACGGATGATAGTCCACTAGTGATTAATCCGAAGCGTAGCAGTCAAATTATAAATGATGTAAATATTGATCATTCTGTACTTTTTGATATCAATAAAGATTTTCTTTTCGAGTATATGGCTGTCAAGTTTATTGAAAGAATGACTTTATCTTCTGATAAACAAAGTCATCAATATAAAGACGACATAGAACCAGAAGAAACCTTATACATTGACAATAGGGAAAATTCTTTTCCTCCTCATGTCGATGTTGGACCGTATGCTCAAAGGTTTCTAACATCTTCTCCCTATCTTCTTCCTGTAGTTGCTCCATCGCAAGCTTGTGTAACTTATAGACGTCACGAAGAATCTTATTTTGTGGTTCCGTTTGATAAGAAAAACAAGTGCCAAATTGTGTTTGGGCTGGCTAGAAATATTCCTATTGCTCAGACAGATGATCTGAAAGATAAAGATAAAGGAAGAATTCGAATTGACAAATATAGTCAACATTCTATCAAGATTATCCAGAATATGGGACATGATTTAAAGACTATGCAAGGTCTTAATCAAGGCAAGGGTAGACGATTACCATTATGTGGTGATCCATTTTACCAGAAAACTCGTCATGGGTTGGGATATGATCCGTCCCATATGTTTAATGACGATATTCAAGAAGAATTCTCTTCTAGCTCTTCACAATCATCAGATTCAGAAGAAATCCAATTCATCAAATCCGATATATCTCACTCCTCGTGTGTTAAAAGAGGTTATTATGATGAATCTGAACAAATATTCTCAGTAAACATGGTTCAAACTGATGGTGAATCTGGACCATTTGAGAATGATCCTTGGGCTCAACAGATGGACACTCAATGGAAACTTCATTTTGAACAACGACAACCACCTACAGAAGACGAGATTGTCCAGATTGACGTTGGAGATGGAACTACGCCCAAACCAATATTCATCAGTAAAAATCTTTCTGAAGATGAAAAGGAAGAATTGATAAAACTAATCAAAGAATATATTGATATTTTTTCATGGAGTTATGAGGATATATCAGGTCTAGATCCCAAAGTTGCTACTCATAAACTCAATATTCTTCCTAATGCTAAGCCTGTAAAACAACAGCAACGGCATTTTCGACCAGATATGATGGATGTAATTGAAGCAGAAGTCAAAAAGTTGATCACATGTGGCTTTGTTCGTGAAGAACAACACCCAGATTGGGTTGCCAATATTATTCCTGTTATAAAGAAAAATGGAAAAGTTCGAGTTTGTATAGATTTTTGAGATCTTAATGTAGCTTGTCCAAAAGATGAATTTCTACTTCCAATTACTGATGTCATGATAGACAATACATGCGGTTTTGAACGCATGTCCTTCATGGACAGATTCTCAGGATATAATCAAATTAAGATGCATCCAGAAGATGAAAAGCATACTGCTTTTCGTACACCCCTTGGGGTTTACTGCTATACAGTTATGCCGTTTGGTCTAAAAATGCCAGTGCCACGTATCAACGGGCTATGAGCAACATCTTTCAAGAATATCTACGGAAGACAGTAGAATGTTATGTAGATGACATTGCTGTTAAGAGTCGATCAAAAGATGATCACATTCAAGACTTGAAGACAGTATTTGAACTGATACGACAACATCAATTGAAAATGAACCCTACTAAGTCTTTCTTAGGGGTTTCCAGTGGCAAGTTTTTAGGATTTGTCATTACTTCTCAGGGTATCCATGTTGATCCTGATAAGGTTAAGCAATTCTTGAAATGTGTCCTCCTCGTAATTTGAAAGAACTCTGTGGCTTTTAGGGTCGCATTGCTTATATCAGGAGATTATATCTAATCTCTCTAGGAGATGTCAACCTTTCTCTCGTCTATTAAAAAAGGTGTATCATTTATTTGGGATGAAGCATGTCAGAAAGCCTTCAATGACATCAAGCAATACCTTACAAATCTACCTGTTTTGGTACCTCCAGTGATAGGAAGACTATTTTTGCTCTATGTTCGAGCTTTGGATCATTCACTTGGTGCTCTTCTTGCACAAAAAAGTGATATAGGGCATGAACAAGCGATTTATTATCTTAGACGAATGATGGTCGGAGCAGAACACAGGTATACTCCTGTAGAGAAGGAATGTCTGGCCTTAGTTTTTGCTGTCCAAAAGATAAGACATTATGTGACAGGACAGACTATTCATGTCATCTCCAGAATAAATCCCATTCGGGTATTGATGAGGAAACCGAGCATTCTTAACTCTAGGTTAGCTACCTGGGCGATGTTGCTCACCCCTTATGACATGGTTTATGTACCTCAAAAATCAGTAAAGGGCCAAGCATTAGATGATTTCTTAGCTGCTCACCCTATACCTGAAATATCGAAGTTATATGAGGATATTCCAGATAAAGTTGTAGATTGTAATATGACTCTGAAAAATGATATCTGGCAATTATATTTTGACGGAGCATCACAGGTTGGACCTAAAGGTAATATTATCTCTGGGGTAGGAATCGTCTTGGTTTCTCCTGACAAAATGGCCATATACCGTACCTATTCTCTCAATGAGCCATGCTCTAACAATGTAGCAGAATATAATGCTTTATTGATTGGTCTCCAAGTCGTAAAACAATTGGATATTGAATTCCTGGAAGCCTATGGAGATTCTCAACTGATTGTTAATCAGGTTAGAGGGACTTATGAAGTCAGAAATCCTGATCTCATCCCTTATCATCAAGTGGTAGTCGAATTGGTCCTTTTATTTAAAGGATTCTTTATTGAATTTATACCACGTTCTCAGAATGTAGAGGCTGATGCTCTTGCTAGCCTAGCTGCAGACTTGGCTGTTCTAATCCGAAGACAAAATACAATTACTTTATTGGACCGAGACTTATTCTGTGTCAAGAATAATTTGTGTATTGAACAGAGTTATACTACAGAGTCAAGCTCCCAGTAGAGGGATTGGAGAACTCCATTTATTGATTACGCAGTTTATGGGATTTTACCTGAAGATTCGAAAGAAGCTGCATCAATTAAAAGACGATCATTTCGATTCTATGATTTATCTTTACATATGTTATATCGTCGGTCATATGATGGACTCTTGCTGCGCTGTCTCTCAGCAAGTGAAGCCAAACAAACACTCCGAGAAGCTCATGATGGTATTTGTGGTGCTTATCAACCGGGTCCGAAATTATAGGACCGTATTCGAAGAATGGGGTATTATTTGCCTTCCATGATAGCAGATGCTGTAGATTACGCCAGAAGGTGTAAAGCATGTCAGATTCATGCTAATTTTATTCATCAACCATCTGAATTTCTTCATCCTACAGCAGCCTCTTGGCCCTTCGAAGCTTGGGGTATGGATGTCATTGGTCCTATTAACCCTCCTTCTTTTAAAGGACATCGGTTCATATTAGCTATAACCGATTACTTTTCTAAGTAGGCAGAAGCAGTTCCCCTTGCTGAAGTAAAAACATATAATGTGATCAGCTTCATCAAATATCATGTCATTTATCGCTTCGGGATTCCTCGACGAATAATTCATGACAATGGTCCACAATTTGCCAGTCAGACATTTTATCGGTTCTGTGATAAGAATCAAATTCAAAATCTGGCTTCTACGGCTTATAATCCAGCTGCTAATGATTTAGCTTAAGCCTTCAATAAGACGATCATTAAACTTCTTAAAAAGTTTGTCTCTTCTAATAAACGTGATTGGAATGAGAAACTTGGAGAATGTTTATGGGCTTATCGAACAACAGCCCGGACTCCTACTGGTTTTACACCATTTTTATTGGTTTATGGATGTGAGGCTGTTCTTTCCTTGGAAATCCAGATTCCATCTCTACGAATAGTTATTGCTAATGAGCTAACTATAGAGAACAATGATCGCTTACGACTCCAAGAACTTGAAGGATTGGACGAGAAGCATCTTCAAGCACAACAGCATATTAAGCTGTATCAAGCTCATATATCTCGAACTTTCAATCGTAAAGTTAAAGAGAGGGTATTCAAGATTGGCGAGTTGGTATTAGCCATTCGAAGACCGATGATTATGACTCACAAAAGTAAAAGGAAATTCCAAGCAAAATGGGAAGGCCCTTATGTAATTGAGACCGTGTTTTCCAATGGCGCCTATCGGTTATCAAAGCCCAATGGAGATTTACTCATGATGCCGATCAATGGCAAATTTATTAAGAAGTACTATGTATAAAAAAAAGAGACAGAATGAAAATAAAATTTTTTTTATTATTATTTTTGTTCTGAATAAAGGATTAAGGACGAAGACCACTGCCTTCCTTATTGAATACATAGTCAGCCAATGCTTCGAAGGCATCGTTGCCTGAGTTCATAAAAAACCTATAGGCAGCCATCCTCAGCGCTTCTTCTTCAGGAGTTTTCCCTGGCTCTACTAAGAAAGCAAAGATGTCTTGTGGTGGCTTGGGAGTAGAAGAACTTTCGCCTACTTCTGTTAGGCCTGATACAGTTGGCTCAACGGGGTGCGTCTCGATGACGTCCTCAACCTTCTTGGAGACTTCATTCTTTTGTTGTACGCCCATGGAAGACATTTCCGATAGAGGAGTGGAAATAAGAATGAAATGTTACAAAGAGTTCTCACCTATTTATAGGAGAGATCTATTAATGAACCAGTCTTTGAAGTTGAAAACAACTGTTCATTCCAAAAAGACCTGTCCGTTCATTACATCAGATTCATCCATTTAATTATGGAATTGAATTAACCTTTTTTTTTTCGAAAGATATGTCGGTTCATTCATTAATATTGGCATATATCCTCAAATGACATCTGTCTTCTTAATCCCCAGCTACCAATTTTTGGTTAAGCTGATTACTCGTCTCTTCGGAGAGAAATTTTGATCTTCTATCTTACCAGTTGGTATAGAAAGTTGGATTTATTATTTATCACATTTTTATGACCTCTGAATAAATACTAAATTTGTTTGTATTTCCTATCTATCATGTCCCTTTGACCTCTGCATAGATATTAATCTACTTTTCTTTGAGTTCTTACATACTGTCATGTCCATATTACCTCTGATAGCATTGTATACTCTAAAAATAGAAAATAAGATTTTATTATCTATCATGTCCATATTACCTCTGGATAGATACAAATCATTGAGCATAGAAGACTTGTCATTTTTATTTTCATTTCATCATAAAAGTCTATTACATTTCTTAGACTTTCTTACAAATCATAATAGAAATCTATTACATCTTGGATTTTCATTCTATACAACAACGATGACCTAATCGAGATCTATTTCTTCTTTGGATCTTCTTCATCGGATTCGTTGTTGGTGTCAATTCCTTACTGTCTGAGCCTCAATGGCGACCAGAACAGTAGGAATCAAACTCTGGTCTTCTCTCTCAGACGAGAGGAGAATCCAAGAGTATGGTAGCCCGAAGACGTGTTGCTGCCAATACAATTGGTGGAGAAATGGTGGCCTTTCAGAAGAGATAGGAATGTATCCAGCATTGGGATACAATTCTTAGTCCTACCGTGAAAGGAACTCTACTACCCAATTTCTCGGGATAGAGTTGACTCCACCATCCAACTCTCCGTGTATAAAAGCTCTTCCTACCAACAGAGGAAGACCCATCTATCCCACAAAGAGTTCTGAGTTGTCTGATTTGCGCGTCAAAAGCGTATGAGCTCCCTGATGTTGATGTCAGAAGAATGCTCCTCACAGCGTCAAAATCGCCAATACCGGTTCTAAAAAAGTTCTTCAGCCAAGCTTCTGCAGAAAACAACAGAGAAAAAAAAATTCAACAGAAGTATCATCAGACGCTTATCAGTCAATTAAAACTAAAAAACAGTTGCTTACGCATCTTGTTTTATCTTCAACAGGCGTACCTTATCTACAAGGTTTTTACGCCAGTGATTCATGTGCACCTAATCTACGAGGTTTTACGCCAATGTTTTACGTGCAACAAGGCTTTTACGCCAGTGATTCATGTGCACTTAATCTACAAGATTTTATGCCAATGTTTTACGTGCAACAATGCTTTACACCTGAGGTTTTTATGCCAGGTTTTACGCCAATGTTTTACGTACAACGCTCCATATCTGTTAAGGATTTGCGCTCGTTTAAAGATCGGCATCTGTTTTCAACAAAAAGTTCAAAAGCAGACGATCGATTTACGAATCAAACTTACCATTAAGGTCATATGATTCGTCTCTAAGAGTGGTTGAATCAACGTCTGGTGACCGGGCATACAGAGAGACGGCATCGGAAAGCATCATTATTTGTTGAAGAATGAAATCTTGCAAAGAGCTACTGGGCGTACAGAGGAACGACATCGGAAAGCATCGCTATTATCAATCTCTTGTTGGAGAATGAAATGTTGCAAAAAGCTATCTTCGGAAGAATGAGAATAAGAATGTATAAAACATTCTTTAACTCAGCTATTTATAAGGGTTGAAGAAACGTTTGGCGTGAGTCTATTTCGGGAAAGATCCTACTAAAAGGCGCTCGTGACCACAAGACAGATGCCACGTGTTGTTTTGTTTCTCTTGGGAATGAACAACCATAGATGCAGTCAAAGGAGGTATAGAACAATTCTATATACCAACAGATGAGATCAATATCAAGATTTTATTTACAAAAAGGGGAGTAGGCCCCTACAGATAAGTTGAAGAGTCGCAACACATATACGACACTTCTATATAAAACATTATTTTTTTTCTCCTTCGTTGGGCTGACGAAGGGAGGCACCTAACTCGTGCATGTTGCGGATCCCGGAACGACGCATTAGATTAAGAAATGCTTCTGCATCACCTGATCCTTCATACGCAGTTGAGGGACCACCATTTATACGACCAAAGACTGCCGGAGTCAGTCCAAAGCACTCTATAAAGTTGCGTGCCCGCTCAACCTCTGTCTCTATATCAATCATGGAGCTCGGAGCCTCTTCTTTGTTAATCTCTTTCTTTGGTGCCATGACAGTATGAGGATGAAAAACAAGAATGAAGAATTTCTCCTTATATATACAATCAAATCAACTCTTCATATTCCTTATGGGAAACTGATCATTATTAATGCAAACTCGGGAAGATGAAGAAGCATTCGAAAGTTTCGAGAGAAAATTCATTATGACGGCTAAGTATTGACCGGCATCATTTCTCGAATTTTTACGCTGACTGATTAAATCTTGACTTTTACGCTTCTGTTCAAAGTGTTTCAAATATTGAAGATATTTGAAAACTTTGAAGGGGGACTTGTAGGAGCGTAAAAAGTGCTTCATAGAATGAGTCAAAAAAATGGAGCATTTCATTCAAAATGATCTACTTTACGCCTAAAATAGGCTAATCACTTTACGCCAGGGTCAAGCCAATGGTTTTATGCCTAAGATAGGCTAACCACTTTACGCTGGACAATGCTGTCGAGTCTTGCATTTAATGCAAAGTCTGACATGAAGATTTAATGACGACATATATCACAGTATTCGAAGGGATTTGTTTTACACAGAGACCAATGTTGTCGTTTAGTATGTGGACTGAGCTATTTTACGCTCACAGTATGGCTTCTTTTACGCATGGAGACTGTATGAGTTTTTACGCTCAAAAGTTGACGTGTGCATAAAGTTTATTTGGGCTACTTTTACGCTCAAGGTTGTTTAACAACCACTTTACGTGGGAAGTCCATGTCAGGGCTATTTTATGCCTAGTCTACTACTTTACGCTCAGAGTATATTTTGGGTTATTTTTACGCCCTATTTGGAACGTGGTTTGCCTACATAGCTTTCATGCCACACATCTCGAAGAACGTGTGTACGTGCATCCTATTTTTATTGAAATGATGGGGCACGTGTCAACATATGCAGAGGATGACTTCGGTCATGGGTGGCAGTTATTAGCGTAAAGACGAAACTTTTGCTGAGTTTTTACGCACAAGAAGCCAAGTCTATAAATAGACTTATTTTTTTCATATAACAAGCACAGAGAGACAGGAGAGAATACATAGAGATCAGAGCCCAAAGACTTTGATTTTTCGGAGCATTCTTCTTCAACTTTTCTTCCAGAATGGAGTGAAGCAAAGCAGGAAAGCATTCGGCCTCGCCATCAGTGCCCAAGTGCGTCGATACCTTTCTAGTTACTTAGTTCTTCCAACTGTTCATCTTCTAGCAGTGATCTTCATCATCATCGTATGGTCCAAGGAACAAAGTGATCGCCTTCAGATCAGACTTCCATAGCAATACTTCCCAAAATCATATTTGTACTCTTTTGTACTCTTTCAAGTTTTATTTTCAAAAGCCGATTTCCAGGCATTTTGTTAAGTGAAAGAGTGGACTCCACGAAAGTTACGCATTACACGACTAATGTAGAAGATGTAGAATTATTCGAAGAGGAAGGTGAAGCCAACGAAGGCGAAGATGAAACTGAAGATGAGGAGGGGGAGGAAGAGGAAGATGAGGTCGAGGAAGACGAACAAGATGAATATTCTGAAGATGATTGGGAGAGATGTACTTTCATTTTTTAGATGTTTCTTTTAGAATGTACTATCTGGACTTAGATGTTTCTTGTAGAATGTACAATCTGAACTTAGATGTTTCTTGTAGAATATACTATCTGGACTTTGATGTTTCTTGTAAAATGTATCATCATATGTTGTCTTGGTTATTATCTTGTCGTTGTTGTACTTTCATATTTCTAATGTACTATTATTTGTTGTATCTCATCATATGTTGTTATCAGGTATGACAGGTCATCGCGGATCGTTTTGCATGTCCCGACATGGGGGATGGGGTACTACTGGCAGAGGATAGGGTACTCCTTCGGTACCTCCTACTGGTACCGGCTCTGGATCCTCGTCGCCCAGTACTCCTGTGTATCGGAAAGTACCTCCACCTGCCACGACGCTACGTGGCATATCTTCTTGGACGAGTTGTTCCAGGCCTGAGACTGCTCCATCGTCTAGCGTTCCTCCTGCTGATACGACGATGGACACAAATGAGCATATGGAGGTGGCTGAGTCGACGACCGACCAGTATCAGGAAGATGATGCATGCGCACCTCCGGATGAGACGAGGACGGAGATCTGGGCCGACGGTACAAAGTAAGTGTTTTCGTTTATCATTTTTTTCCTGTGTTTATCATAAATAAACTTTTTGCTTGAATATAATATGTCTGTATAGATATCGTCTCCCGTCGGTACAGGGACGCCTAGGCCACTTCTTGAAGACTAATTTTGGTGGTCCTTGGATAAACTACTCTGATGCTCCGGACGAGAGGAAGGCCTACTGGTTTGCGCGCTTCAAGGTTAAAATATATTTTCTTTTAACATGAATCATATAATTTTTGCATATTATATATAACTGATAAATATTTGGTTTGCACTCTTCTAGGATATATTTTTCTATCCACCGTACCGGGCCGAGATGATCGAGGGGATGTTTCCTGTCGTCGCTGCTAAGCTGATCTGCGACGCTATTAATGATCAGAAGACTCGTGATCGTGTCGGAAAGCCGATCCAAGGTTGGATCACCCCTGAGCAGTGGACTGCGATGAAGGCTCGATTCGACGAGCCAAGGTACAAAAAAAAGTCTGAGAAGGCCAAGACGGCTAGGAAGCAGGGGTCAAAGTGGTGCGGTAGGTCGATTCCGATGACGAAACATTTCCATCATTTGGTATGTTTTTTTATTTTAGAAATATTATTTTAATGCAACTCCGATAAATTAGTAAAAGGTGATGTATTTAATTACAGGTAAGGAGGGGTGATCACGCCAATATGGTGACTGTCTTCCTGGCCACACATCGGAAGGGCAGGAAGCTTATTGACAAGAGGGCGGAGCAGGTCTATGTAAGTATTAAAATTCTATTTATTAATTTTAATACTTCGTGTTAGTTTTGATATAACTTAGTAAATATGCATGCAAATAGATATTCATGTTGTTAGTAATAATAAGTACATTAGAAGTTATAGAGTATCCATGCTTTCTAGGTCGAGTTTCAACGGCTTAAGGAGCGGGCGGCTGCTAGAGCACATACTGTGGGAGAGGCCGGCACTTCCTTGCAGGCCGCTCCAACTCTGTCGGAAGACGAGCTGTGGGTGACCGTCGCTGGTGGTCTCCAAAGGGGTACATACTACGGTACGAGATCCTATGGCGCCCTATGTATGACACAGTCCTCTAGGGCCTCCCATGCCAGTGTGCATGGCTAACAGCCCTACCAGGAGTCTGCCCGAGTCCAGCAGATGGTGGAATCTGTCCGTGATGAGCTACTATGATGGATCCAGGAGCAGCACTAGATGGACGATGCTGCGCTCATAGCACGATTGGATACGCTCGACCACAGCTTTATGGAGCTCAGGGAAGTGACAGAGAGGACAGAGCGGGGCGTCACTGATCTTAGAGCGTCGATAGAGCGCAGCGTGACGGATCTACAGGCATCACAGCTGTCCATGGGCGAGAGGCTCACGTTGATGCAGGATTCGATGGCTGATAGCAGTACGAGGCTGTTATCTACCATAGATTTCTACCACCAGCGACTAGCAGCGTTGGAGCGTTATTATCCTCCGGGTACGCCTTCATCGTCGTCGACTCCGCCGGCGTCACTACCTTCGACTCCACCGACGTCACTACATTCTGCATCGGTGACAATTTCAAGGGAGGAGTACGAGATGTTCCTATCCTTGAGGCACGGCGGTGCCCCTCCTCCAGATCTGCAGTAGTCCGAGTTAGGACTGTTTTACGAGATTGTAGTATTTTTTTTAGTATTTGTTTATATTGTTTCAGTATTGGTTGTGGATTATTTGTTTGTGTAGACTTTCATTATTGGTTGTGGATTCATGTGGATATTGGTTGTATACTTTGGATCGACGATTACCGACTTTGGATATTTTACTCTTTTAGACTTTTACTCTTGTTTATGTTGATACATATGTATATTGTGATGTACCGGTGTTGAGTGTTCCACCGAAGGGGTCGGCGAACCCAGGATGAAAATGTGCTTCTATGTATTTATTGTTATTTATTAAACTGCAGGAAGAAAATATGATTCTGTGGACATTCTGTAATTTATTTTTTATTTTTTTGCATTTTAGCGACGTTTACCGACATTTACCGACGTCTATATGCGTCGCTAAACGTCAGTAAACGTCGCTAAATTACCAGGTATAGCGACATTTACCGACCCAGTTTCCCTCTTCTACAGAGTCAGTAAATATCGGTAAAATGTAGCATACGTTGCTACATTCACCGACGTTGACCGACATCAGAGAGACATCGCCATTTTTCTGACGTGGTGTCGGTGAACGTTGGTGATTAGTGACGTTTATTTAGCGTCGGTAATGGCGACGATTATCGACATTTTGCCTGCCAGCGACATAGCTTTCCGCGACTACAGGAAAATGTCGCTAAAAACGTCGGTAAATACGATTAGTGATACTTTTTGTCATTTTAGCGACATTTTCTGGCATCGTTAATATGACCTATTCTGGTAGTGCCGGCTATCTCACAAGTTCACAAGTTCAATTGCTTTTACATATTCTCAAGCTTCTGTTTACGTAACATGTCTACACTTTACATTATGTTGCATGATAATTAATTTATATGCTCCAAGATGCTTACTTATTGTCTTCCTATGTTCGTGATAAGTACATTGGTAGTGCACGAGTCTCGATCTGCCCTTACTCATTTGTATCTCTAATTGCTGATGTTAGTGATTGTGGTTTTAGTTCATAGTTTGGCATCCTTTGTGGTACTTGCTATTGGGTTCTGACCCCACTGGTTTTGTTTGGCCAGATCTGATAGAGAAGCCTAGAGGATCTTCCGCACCATCTATTCGACGGTGACCATCCAGAGCGCCAGAGTACCCAAGTGGGTTTCTCATTTTATTCTCCCACTGGTTATGTACATTATTCTTTTGTGGCGTTTAGCCTCCGAGCACGTGTTTAACTCATGTTTTGGTCCTTGACATTTAGCCTACGGGCATAAACATGACGAGTGTATTCTAGACTGCAGCTAGAGCTATCATGTATGACTAATACTCTTGCTAGTTTCTCCATTTTGTATTAATAGCTTCATTATCATCCATGTATATATGGTTTGGGACGCTTTACTATTATATGTCTGATGATCATACTTCTTGTACCTTGCATAGTTGCCTGTGATTGAGATACCTAGGATTGTTTTAACCTAGGATCGACTGTTGGCTTGTAGAAGTAACCCCCATGTCTTGACAGCTTATACGTAATTCCAGAGTACTGGTGTACTTTGGTATTGCGTAGCTGGCCATGTCCGTCCCCATTTGCCAATATTCTAGTTCTGGGACGTGACAATTTACACCCTTGCAGCCTCCTCCGAAGAAGGTTCTCACTACCATTGAAAATATGTTCGCCAACTTCTTTTGGGGGCACAGCGATGGAAAGTGCAAACATTACTGGGCCAGCTGGGATACTATGGCTAAGCCAACGGATATAGAAGGTCTCTGTTTCTGAAGGTTGGCTCAGATCGTAGACGCTTGCTCAATAAAGATGTGGTGGAAACTCTGAGTGAATCGATCTCTATGGACGCGGTTCATGAAAGCCAGATATTTCAAGCACACTGACTTGGCTGTCGCCACCGCGAATAGCAAATCATCCGCCGCGTAGAGACGTATGCTGAATGGTCGTCGTCTCGACGAGCCTTTTATTCATCTTTGGCTTGGGCCAGGAGAGTCGTCTCTATTCCACGAGAATTGGCTCAACGATCACCTTCTCCTCCGACGTCCGGCACCCCCCCAATAGCGTTATCAGAGATGTCTGCACCAGCGTGGGTGGGTGGGATTGGGCTAAGGCTCGGGCCTGGATCGGGGATGACGATGCGGAGAGTCTCGCTGCTTTTGGCTTAGAAATCGGCTCATCCCCTGATTCTTTGAGGTGGTCCCTTTCGACCCACGGCTCTTTCTTCGCAGCCTCTGCGATCAACGTAATTCGTGGCATTGGTGGTCAGTGTCACGTTATCGAACCCTTCTGGCAGATCTGTATTCCCAAAAAATAGTCTATCATTACTACTAAAATATGGCAAAATTGCGATGAATTTAGCGACTCCATGAAAGGACGTCGCTAATTTTTGGAAATTTAGCGACGTGGCAATTTGACGTCGCTATTCGTCGCAGGTGGCGACTACTAGCGACGAATAGTGACAGTAATTTATTAAATGAGAATCTGTGTCGCAATATCGTCGCTACATGTCGCTAATTATTTAAATATAGCGACGTTTAGCGACGTCTCCTCATGACGTCGCTAAAGTTTTTTGCTTAGGGCACGTTGTTTCATTTTTTTCCCATCACTCGAAAATTTCTAAAATTTCTAAAATTTTTCTCTCCCCCCTCCCCAGCGACCCCCTCGACCCCCGACGACCCTCTACCCCCCAGGCGACTCCCTCCCCCCCGGCGACCCCTTTCCCCCCCTCGGCGACCCCTACCCCCCCCCGTCGAGCTCCTCCTCCTCGAGCTCCTCCTCCCCCAATCCGAGCTCCTCCTCCTCTTCCTCAGGTAAACCCTAACCTAACTCCTCTTCCTCCTCCTCCTCCTCTCCCACGGACACACACACACACGCACACAGACACACACACACGGACACACACACACACACGGACACATGGTTAGGGGTACAACTTGGGCGAGCTAAACCCGAACCCAATCGGATAAACCCGTTAATGGGTCAGGTTAGGGTTGAAGATACTCGGGTTCGGGCTCGAATTTGGGCTAAAATATTTGAAGTTTAATGTACATATGTGTGTATGTGTGCCCATATGTGTGTATGTGTGGCAGCATACAGTGGTGTGTGTATGGCAGTAAAGATAGTGTGTGTTCTCAGCTTTGTGTGAATGTATGTTTGAGTTCATGTGTGAGTGAGTGACTCTATGTGTGTGTATAGATATCCGGAATTTATGTGTGTATGAGTGGACAGGGTGTTAGCAGTAATGTCTACACGTGTGTGTGTGAATAGGAAATCAGTAAGCTAGTTTCAGTCCAGGTTTACCAGTGTGTGTAAACAGTACCTAGGTTCTTAGGTCAGTGTGTGCATGAGTGTATAGCAGTACATGAACATGTGTGTGTGTGTGTAAATGTGTTCTCAGTTCATTGGGTACATGTGTATGAGTGTGTGTATAGGGAAATCAGTGCAGCAGTAGGTAGTATAGGTTCTCAGGTTTTAGTGTAATTGTGTGTAGATATCAGGAAATCAATTTTCAGTCGAGTGCACATGTATTCTCAGGTCAGTAACAGGCTTGTGAGTGTAAACATGTGTGTGATACATGAGAAATCAATATACACAATCAGTTTACAGGTTGACAATCCAAATGCAATTCGAAAACCCATAAATCCCTATGCATACATGAACCCTAACATGTATATTAAACTCACTATCAGTTTACAGGTTAGATAATATGTTAAGGAAAGGTTTGGTAATGGGATGTGGTTTGTGTTAGAGAGTGAGGAAATTGTGGAAGATATGTTAGTATGGTTTTATATTAGAAGTTTTGTATTACAGTTAGATGTGGGCTAGAGTGAGCGTGACAGGTAGAGGTATCTTGTGATACCCAGATTGTATCACAAGATAATTAGAATTTACCCTATGAAAGGGTAAAGTTCTAAGATACTTCAAGACATGAAATTATAGTATCAAGATAACATGGTATGGTATCGAGATACGAGGGCATGGTATTAGGATACCATGTTGCGATAGAAAAGTGCCTAGAAACTGTTGGCCCATTCCATGGTCACACCCGATTTTGATAATCGATATGCACTTAAGTCAATACACAAAATATACAAACTGCTGCTAATCATTTCAAGGTATATGAAATCAATATCAACGGGCGTTGTACTGCAACAACAAAGCATAGACATCATCAATCTGAAGATGAATTTCAATAGGATTTAGTTTGAGTCATTTTACAATTTATTCTGTATTTTATTTTTATTGAGTCTAGGACTTAAAATTGTAAAATCGACAAGGTAATACTGGCTTAGGTTTATCCCAGTCCAAAATTTCTAAAAAACCTACCTATTTCCATTTCATCTTTACAAATATTCCAAATTATTTTTACAAACAATTTTTGACAAATATTTCAAAATTTTCCATGACAAAACTTAAAATCGAGTTCGGCCCGAGTTCGGTCCGAACTCTGCCCGAGTTCGATCAGTTTGAATTCAAATGTCGGTTGCCTCCAAATCTGCATGCAACGTCTATATGCGAAATATTTGCATCAGAACTCTGCCAGAACTCTGTCCGAGTTCGATCCCAGGAAACACCTATAAATAGAAGAGAGTTTTTCATTTCAAATCACTCATTCATTTCTTCATCTTCTCTTCTCTTCTTCAACAAGTGTTTTCAAATGTTCTAAAGCTTTCAAATCACTCATATACTTCTCTTAGCCAAAAGCCAGTAATATCTATGTTGATTTAGAGTCTTTTGGTGTCCAAGAGTTGTAAAAAGGTCGTTCTAAGTACAACAACTATCTTTGTTGTGGAGCCGGTCGTGCGCTCGTCATCAAGCACGGTGTTGTGAAGTTGGTCGTGCACTTGTCACCAAGCACGGTGTTGTAAGAGACTGCAAGCTCTCATTTAGCTTGTGCCATAGTGGATTAACATCGAGCAAGAGTACTCGAGACTAGATTAGTCCTCTCAGAGGGATACCAGTATACATCGCTGTGTACTGAGTTTGATCTCTCTATCTCTTGCTGCAATTATTTATTGTCTCTTATTTACTGCCATAGTTATAACTTTATTTTCTAATTGGTGATTATTTTTTGCTGCACACACACACACTTTATTCACCCCACTCTAGAGGTGCTCAACGGTCCTACAATTGGTATCAGAGCAGGTTATATTCTAATATAACAAACCTCAGAGAGTATATATGGCAGCCGTGAAATCAATATTCAACGGTGAAGGGCAATCCACAAATAGACCCCCACTATTTGATGGTACAAATTATACCTATTGGAAAACACGAATGACTTTCTTTTTAATTCTCTTGACTTTGATCTTTGGACTATAGTCATTGATGGTTATAAGAAACCAGCACCCACAGTGGTTGAAGGCCAGCTTGTAGACAAGCCTCATGACAAATATACAGAAGCTGAAAAAGCTAAGGCTAGTCTAGATGCTCGTGCCATCAATGCACTATTCTGTGCAATTGACAAAATGGAGTTCAACAGAGTTTCAACCTGTAAAACGTCTCACGAAATTTGGAAACTTCTTGAGGTAACTCATGAAGGTATTTCCCAAGTGAAGGAATCCAAAATTAGTTGACTAACACAGGAATATAAATCTTTAAAGATGAAACCCGGTGAGTCAATTACACAGATGTTCACACGTTTCCTTGATATAACTAATCCTTTGCAATCTCTTGGTAAGGATTACAGCAATCATGAGAAGATCAAAAAAGTGTTGCAGGCTCTAACCAAGAACTGGAATCCAAAAGCTATAGCAATCATTGAAGGAAACGATCTCACCACTATGTCCTTGGAAATACTGATGGGCAAGCTCATGACCCATGAGCTTGATCTGCAAGAGTTTGAAGAAGCAACTCCAAAAGAAAATCTATTGCCTTCAAAGCTCAAGCAAGAAAATCAACATGCAATGATTCTGATGAAGAATCATCAAGTGGTGATAAACCAACCCTACTTGTGAAGAACTTCAGGAAATTCCTAAAGTTTGAGAAATCAAACAGAAGGAAGAGAGATATCCAAGAAAGCAATAAAGATGAAACCATTTGCTTTGGATGCAAGAAGACAGGGCACATGAAGAAGGACTGCCCAACTTCAAAGAAAAGCAGTCCATATGACAGATCAAGATCAAGCAGAAAAGCAACAACCAGTCGAAAGTATGCCAACACAAGCATCTGGCATGAAAGTGATGCCAGTAATACAGAGGAAGAAGACAGACCCTACGGAAATGCCAATGTCTGTCTTATGGCATTTGATAAGGCATCCTCAAACCCTCTATATGATGATTTTACTTTCGATGAATTAGAAAATGCCTTTAGCGAATTACTTGAAGATCACAGAACTGTGCTTGATAAGTATAAGCAATCTCGAAAAGAGATTAAGACATACACAACCGAGATAGCTAGACTGTCCAATCTTATTGAAGATATTAAAGAGACGTCTACTACCGGTAACACGGAAGAGATAGCCAAACTCAAGGTAGACTATCATGAGGCTATCCTCAAGATTGAAAAGAAAGAAAGAGATTATGTCAAGATGCAAGAATTATATGACAGAGAGAAGAAGAAGCACTTAGTCACAGAACAAAGACTCTCAGATATGACTGCTAGATATGAAGAGTCTGTTATAATTTCTAAAAAATTAGAAATCAAGTTAGGCAAACAGGCAATACCTGTGACATAGCCTAAGTATAGTCCTAATGCTAAGCATACACCTAAGAGGACTAAAAAAAGAAAGTACAGAAGAAACACGACTATCATCATGCTTTCACTTATAGGTTCTCCAAGAAACCAAACAAGCATGTGAACACAGTTTTAACCACTACTGGTTCTAAACTAACTTGCAGTTATTGTGGTACACACGGACACATATCACAGCATTGCTTGGCAAGGAAACTTGTTGACAATCATACTTTATTCTGGAGACCTAAAACTAATTGTAATGGACCCTTCAGTAAATGTGTACCAAAGGATTCATCTACTTGTTTTGTAGGTGGACCCTCAACCCTCTCATGCTAAAAGTAAATGGATCATCGATAGCGGATGTTCGCGGCACATGACTGGTGATGCATCTTTGTTCGTCACGCTATCGATGAAGAAAGAAGGAACTAATTTAACAGGTGATATTATTGGTAATGGTACTGTCGGTATTTCTCATTATCCAGTAATAAAGGATGTTTGTATAGTAACAGAATTGAAACATAACCTACTAAGCATATGTCATTTGGCTGATAATGGTTATGGTATCAATTTTGTGAAAGACAAATGTACTATATATGATATGTTATCTGGTGATCCCGTATATAAAGGGATTAGAGAAGACAATATTTATGTTTTCTTTTTGAAGATTACTAATAATGCAGGTAGATGCCTAGTAGCTAATCTGGATAAAAGCTGGCTATGGCACATGAGACTAGGACATGCAAATATGGACACTATCTCACGACTCAGTACTAAGAAGTTGGTAAAAGTACTCCCCGAGATTCCATTCAAGAGAGAGATGGTATGTGCTGACTGTGAAAAGAACAAAGCACATAGGTGTACATTTAAATCCATCAACGTTGTCAGTACTTCTAGACCTTTGCAGTTAATTTATATGGATTTATTTGGTCCTAGTAGAGTCGCTAGTCTTGGCGGTAAGCTCTACGCTTTTGTTATTGTTGATGATTTTTCTCGTTTTACTTGGGTTTACTTTTTATCAAACAAAAGTGATGCTATTTTTGAATTTCATATATTTTGCAAAAAGGTACAAAACGAAAAAGGCTTCATGATTACTCGTATCCGAAATGATCATGGTGGCAAATTCATAAATTCTGATTTCAAAACGTTTTGTGATGATAGTGGATATTACCACGAATTTTCTTGTCCTAGTACTCTCCAACAGAATGGTATTGTGGAGCGGAAGAACCTTACTCTAAGCAAAATGGCTAGAGTCATGCTGAATCAGCATAATCTTCCTAAGTATTTTTGGGCAGAAGCTGTTAGTACAGCCTGTCATATTTTGAATAGGGTGTTAATTCGACCTATCTCGAAGAAAACACCATATGAACTTTGGTTTGGAAGGATTCCAAACATTTCTTATTTAAAAGTTTTTGGATGTCGTTGTTTTATCCTGAACACCAAGGATAACTTGGGAAAGTTTGACTCTAAAGCAGATGAAGGAATATTTCTCGGATATGCTGCTAAGAGTAAGGGATATAGGATTTTTAATAAAAGATCTATGATTGTTGAAGAATCAATTAATGTTACTTTTAATGAGCTAAATAGTCACAGATCTAGCGACAGTGATGATAAAGATGCACATTCAAAAACTGAGAAGAGTCATGTGGAAGATCTGACTCAAAAGGTTGATTCGTTAAAGTTCTTACCAGATCATCTAGAGACACTCATTATAGGTGATGTGTCAAAAGGTGTAAGTACACGCTCCTCTCTTAAGGATTCTGAAATAGCAGCAAATGTAGCGTTTATTTCTCAAATAGAACCTAAGAATATAGATGATGCATTTTCTGATGAGTTTTGGATTGATGCCATACAAGAGGAACTAAATCAATTTGAGAGAAACCAAGTTTGGGAACTTGTTCCTAAACCTATTGGTCAATCAATAATTGGTACCAAATGGGTGTTCCGAAATAAACTCAGTGAAGATGGACAAGTTCTACACAACAAAGCACATCTAGTGGCACAAGGTTATAATCAAGAAGAAGGGATTGATTATGACGAGACTTATTCTCCTGTTGCTAGACTAGAAGCCATCCCCATGTTTTGTACATTTACATGTTTTAATAATTTTAAATTATTTCAAATGGACGTGAAAAGTGCATTTTTGAACAAATTTTTAAAAGAGGAAGTTTTTGTGAAACAACCCCCTGGTTTTGAAGATTTTCAAAAACCTGATCACGTCTTCAAGCTTAAGAAAGCACGCTATGGACTCAAACAAGCACCTTGTGCTTGGTATGAACGCCTAAGTGTCTTCTTAATTGATAATGGTTTTTCAAAGGGAAAAGTTGATACTACTTTGTTTATCAAATCTTTAAATAATGACATTCTCCTTGTGCAAAATTATGTAGATGACATTATATTCGATTCTACTAATAAAAAACTTTGTCAAGATTTTGCTAAGTGTATGCAGAGTGAATTTGAGATGAGTATGATGGGAGAGCTAAACTTCTTCCTAGGACTTTAGATCAAACAACACTCAAAGGGAACATTCATCAACCAAGCTAAGTACACGAAGGACATACTGAAAAAGTACGACTTCGAAAACGTAAAGCTAATCGGGACTCCAATGGCTACATCCACAAAGCTTGATTCTGATGAAAGTGGCAAACCTGTCAACCAGCGTAAGTATCGAGGTATGATTGGTAGTTTATTATATTTAACTGCTAGTCATCCTGATATTATGTTCAGTGTTTGCATATGTGCACGTTATCAGGCAAATCCTAAGGAATTACATTTAAGTGTCGTTAAGCGTATCTTCCGATACCTTAAAGGAACTTCTACAGTCGGCTTATGGAATCCTAAAACCAAATCCTTTGACCTGATAGGTTACTCGGATGCAGATTTTGCTGGATGCAAAGTGGACCGTAAAAGTACCAGCGGTACGTGTCACTTCCTAGGAAAGGCCTTAGTCTCTTGGTTTAGCAAGAAGTAAAATTCCGTAGCATTATCAACTACTGAGGCTGAGTATGTCGCCGTAGGTTGTTGCTGTGCTCAGATTTTGTGGATGAAGCAAACCTTAGAAGACTATAATCTGCACTACACTAAGATTCCTATTTATTGTGACAACACTAGCACCATTAATCTGACTAAGAACCATATTTATCACTCACGCACAAAACATATTGAGATATGTCATCACCTTTTACGTGATCATCAACAACATGGGGATATCTGCTTTGAGTTCATTGACACAGATCATCAACTAGCAAACATTTTCATAAAACTATTGGCTGAAGATCGGTTTAACATAATGAGGCGAGAGCTCGGTATACTTGAATTTTTAGATTCATGATGTAGTATGGCAATTAAATTTGATTTTATGACTTGAAACTTTGAAATTTATTTAACGGAAATTATTTTGGAGTACAAGCCTAAAAAGGGTCTGTCTGTCACCACAACTACGATCGAAGCGAAGCGGTATTTAAGAGTTCCCCGGTGAACCTACGTTAGCTGGGACAATACCCCTACAGCTAAACCCAAAATAATGCACGTTATTAAACATAGGAGTCAAAAAGTCATAAAGTTAAAATTCAAATACCAAAACTGCATTTATTGTCTCGGAAATGCAAGTAGCCGAACTCGGACCGAACTCTGACCGAGTTCGGGCCAAATTCGGGCCGAGTTCGGTCGGCACTGTATTTACTTCCAGAGCTGAACAGCCGGCCCTAACCCATATTTAAACCCCACTTCTCCTCTTCTTTTTCACTCACCAAACCGAGAAATTATCTCCTTCCTCCCAAAAACACTTTCCTACTCCTTCTTTGCAAGTTTTCTAGGAGATCTTGTGGGCTACTCGATTTTGTTCTCTTCCTCCTTTATTAAGGTACTTTACTTCCTTTTTCTTTTCTTCCATGGCTCCTAAACGTCAGAGGGGATCAATTGATTCTTCCCAAGCTGGATCCTCCTCATCTGACTATACTCCAGCTAGTCTGTTTAGTCCAGCCAGACCAGTAGGATCAGAGGATTTTGATTCCACTTTGTTTCCTGATAAAGAATTCTCTGACCTATGGTTTGATTCTTTCTCCAGTCGAAAAATTTGTTATGGAGCTTTTGTTAACTTTACAATTTTTTCTGAGTATGCTCCTACCTTTGACCATCTAGGCTACCAAGATTTTTTCGAAGTAGCTGAAAACATCTTTGACAATGCAGTCCGTATGTTTTACTGCAACCTGCAAGTAAAACCTAACGGCAACTTCTATTCTTGCGTTGCTGGGCAAGAATTGGAATTTAATGCCACTGATATCAGTGAATACTTTCATGTTCCTGATGTTGGTGAAGCTCTGGTGGATATTCATCATGTCCAATTTCCAGAGGATGTCACCCTTACCTCCTTCAAGGAATTGATTTGTCATCCAAACCCCATTCCTCGAAGAGTATTTTCAAAACATCTAAACCAAAAAATTTATGAACTTTATCGTTTCATTTTCTTTGTGCTCCTTTCTAAGAAAGGATCTACTGAGGAGATTACTTTCTTAGAGCTCTCTGCTATGTACCATATTCATTTTGGTATTCCTTTCTTATCTCCAAGACTATGATGTATGATGGCTTGGATGCTGAACTGCAGAAATGCAGGATGCAACCGGGTGTATCCTATGCACCTGGCCTCTATCTTTCGCAGGTTTGATATTGATCTTCAAACCTGTGCCTACTTCTCCACTCCCATCGAGCTCACCAGATCACGTAGATATCCTGCTCCACCTCTGTCTCCTGGAGCTCAGCCTGCTCCAGATGTCGGTGCATAGGCTTCTGATGCTGCTCCTGCTCCAGCTCTGCTCCGGGATTCGATCCAGGATTCTATCAGTGATTTGATGACTTTGTTGATCTTTCTGCGCAACATCATCAAAGCTATCTTGACTCGGAGTTTTGCCACATCTATCAGGCTCAGGTGTTGCGAAACGGGATTACGGATCTTTACTGGAGTCTTTCTCAGGATCCAGTTCATCCAGTCACTATTCTTCCTCACCCAGGCTTCACAGGTCCTAGGTTCGAAGATGAGGCATCTTTTCCTTACTTCGATCCTACTGCAGCTTATTTTCCTCCTGATGCTCCTGGCGGTGATGACCCCACTATGTGATGCAGACTCAGCTGATGGCTAGTGGATAGGATGTTAGTAGATGATCTTTTGCTATGATGTAGTTCCTTTTATTTTGTTATGTTTAAACTTCTTAGTTAGACATATTTAGTACTTCATGATTGTATCTTTGTACTTTTAGTGAGATATTTCAGTACTTTATTTCAACACTTTATTTCCATACTAGTTCTCTATTTTTGCTGTGTTTATAGATATCTTCTGCTTCACTTTGTCTTTTTTGGTTTAAATTGTTGGCTTCACACATTACGGGGGAGCCAAAGCCATTTTTATATTGACAAGGGGGGAGAAAGAGCCATAACAAATAGCACAAGAATAGCACAAGCATACTTTCAAATCAATCTATCCAAAACAAAACCAACCATCTCAGGTATTTTGTTTGTTCTATTTTTTTAAAGATATATTTGGTATAGACTCAAGTTTGTCAATTATCAAAATGGGGGAGATTGTTGACTCATTCCATGGTCACACCCGATTTTGATAATCGATATGCACTTAAGTAAATACACAAAATATACAAACTGCTGCTAATCATTTCAGGGTATATGAAATCAATATCAACGGACGTTGTACTGCATCAACAAAGCATATATATCATCAATCTGAAGATGAATTTCAATGGAATTTAGTTTGAGTCATTTTACAATTTATTCTGTATTTTAACTTTATTGAGTCTAGGACTTAAAATTGTAAAATCTACTAGGTAATACTGGCTTAGGTTTATCCCAGACCAAAATTTCTAAAAAACCTACCTATTTCCATTTCATCTTTACAAATATTCCAAATTATTTTTACAAACAGTTTTCGACAAATATTTTAAAATTTCCCATGATAGAACTCAAAACCGAGTTCGGCCCGAGTTCGGTCCGAACTATGCCCGAGTTCGGTCATTTTGAATTCAAATGTCAGTTGCCTCCAAATCTGCATGCAACGTCTATATGCAAAATATTTGCATCAGAACTCTGCCAGAACTCTGCCCGAGTTCGGTCCCAGAAAACACCTATAAATAGAAGAGAGTTTTTCATTTCAAATCACTCATTCATTTCTTCATCTTCTCTTCTCTTCTTCAACAAGTGTTTTCAAACATTCTAAAGCTTTCAAATCACACCTATACTTCTCTTAGCCAAAAGCTAGTAATATCTACGTTGATTTAGAGTCTTTTGGTGTCCAAGAGTTGTAAAAAGGTCGTTCCAAGTACAACAACTATCTTTGTTGTGGAGCCGGTCGTGCGCGCTCGTTATCAAGCACGGTGTTGTAAAGTTGGTCGCGCACTTGTCACCAAGCACGCTGTTCTAAGAGACTGCAAGCTCTCAACTCTGGTTCATACCAGAGGGAGTGGAAGGGAAGTCCCCCTTCGTGCGGTCCTGAGCACAGAGAGTGTGGCTGTGTTCTAGATCGTGTCTAGAGGCAGCACCAGACCGGGTGTACACACATATAGGTCTGATTCCCTCTAATGATGGTCTCATCCGAAAGGATGCAAGTCCATACATTGTCTTGGTTAACTACCTAGACGCCCCCTTGGGGAGACCAGGTGTATCCTCAATTAGGAGAGTTTATGAAAAGAGTTTTTGAACTGTATAGGTTGACGAGTTTGGTGGGGCTAGGTCCTATGGACCTCCACCTCCGCAATGATCGCGGATTAGCTACGACTAGGAGAAAATCGAAGAATGACTAAACAACCTTTCAACATTATACTGTGCCTTGCTCTACCTACATGGCGTAGGACTTTTGAAGGTCCTAAGGCAGTGATAGGCCTGCTGTCAAAAGCGACCTTGATTGTCTACTTTGGCTTTACCAAAGAGACTTGTATCGCGACTTACCAAGAGGGTAGGTACCATTACCGTACTGTTTGTAGGAAAGGTCTAGTCGGATCTACTTCCGCTTTAGAATTGCTCCTTCCCTCCTCTAGAAATGCTTCTATCCTGCACTCCAATACTGGCACTAGCTGCTCTGGAGCGAACTCGGGCTTGAACTTAGATTTGTGCTGCGCATGAGCTGAAACTGGTCGAGTACTTTTTTTTGATTCACTTTTCATTACTTGTGAAAGTCTCCCTTGAGCTTGGACAGTTGGGCAAGCCGAACCCGGTACAGTAGAAGTTTCAGTTATTGATCCAGTAGCCACCTCTTCACCATGCTTGGATGACACCGGTTCTTTCGAAGCAGATTAGGGCATTGATGGATCGTCTCACTTGCCTGCGAACATAGCGAAAAACTATTTCAATTGAGCTTACTTTACCGTCAGCTACGTGAAAGAAAGCCTATCTTCTATGGGACAGCCATTTCCGTACCGGGAAGCAGTTAAGGTCTCAAAGTGCGGCACTAATCAATCTCGTCAGCAAAGCTAGTCTGGAGATTTTGTCTCAGAAAAGGATCTGACCATATAGGAAATGCTTGGTCTGAATAATACGTACGCGGACGGGATTCCCCCTTTTTTGCCTTTATGGGGAAGCGGGGTGTAGCTTGTCTTCCTAGCTGCCTTTCTTTCTCCTGCCTTATGACTATCGTACATAGAAGAATGATTGGCAAAGCACTCGACCAAAGCCCTTAGCTTCTAACTTCATTCATTCGAAAGGTCGATCATAGCTGGAATTTAGGAGCAAATCCTGAAGAAGGCGAGAGCTAGCTTAGGGGCCCGCCCCCTCCTAAAGCCATGAGAGTTGGTCAAAAAAATGTTCTCATCGACTATATTGAGGAGTAAGGAAAGGGCTTCCATGACAATGAGGTCCTTCTCAGAGGGATACCAGTATACATCGCTGTGTCACTGAGTTTGATCTCTCTATCTCTTGTTGTATTTATTTACTGTCTCTTATTTACTGCCATAGTTATAACTTCATTTTTTAATTGGTGATTATTTTCCGCTGCACACACACACACACTCTATTCACCCCCCTCTAGAGGTGCTCAACGGTCCTACAGAAACTAAGGTAGGGGCTTGATAGTGAGTTTACCTTGGTAAGGTAATAGGGTAAGTTTAGGTAATTGCCTAGAAGCTAAGGTATGAGTCTAAGGTGTTAGGATATGGTTAGAAATTGATTGTCTTGGCTGGTAATGGTTAGAATTGGTGCTCTTAGACTAGTTTTGACCTCGGTTGACCGTTTTGACCAAAAGTCAACGAAAGTCAAACTTAGCCTAAAAGTGAGTAGAATTGACCCGAAATCAAACCAAAGTTGACCAGTTGATTGAAAGTCAACAGTTGGTCAACATTACCCGATGGACCCGACCCAACCCGAGTTTAACCCGATCCTCTGGGCTTGGTCTTGGGCTTCATATGTTGAACCTGAGGACGGGCCGGGCTTGGGCTCGGGTTAGGCTTATGATTCATCTGGTTGGGCTCAGGTTGACCTCAAGCTCGACCAAACCCGCCCGAGTTGAACCCCTACACACGGTTACCATGTCTCTCTACTGTAATTTATACTAGGAAGTTCGGACACTGCAAATATCGGTGTTTGTTCCATGTCTATGTCTAGTGAAGGATAATTGCCTAGACTTAGTCAACTTTACCCAGTTTGACTAGTTTGTCCAAGATATTGACTAAGTCAACTCAACTTCACCCAGTTTGCCTAGTTACTGCGCTGAACATGTGTGTCCATCTTTGCAGAATTATTTCCAAATGGATACGAATTACTACTTGCGGAATCGTTCATGGATGTACAATCATCGTCTTGATGATATGTGTGGTGTGCGGGATGAATACATAGCGGGAGTAGAGCAGTTTCTGCAGTTTGCTAAGGCATTCCCTCAGTACATGGACGGCACCAAAATTAAGTGTCCGTGTGTGAAATGTCATAACGTAAAATATTATCCAGAAGTGGAAGTGACATATCATTCGTACTCGAGGGGTTTTACGCCTAATTACTATCAGTGGACCGCACACGGAGAACTTGTGTCTTTAGCATCAGAGCCGGAGCCTTATGTTGAGCCGTATATGCATGCGGGACCTAATTTTGTTTCAGATAATCATGCATACATTGACGGGTGCGTGAACATGGTTTTCGACGCTGCGGGGCCTAGTTTCGTTCATGATGCAGCTGAGGAGGCACCGAATGTCGATACTACAAAGTTCATGGAGTTGCTGGAGAATGCAAGGACTCTATTGTATCCTGGTTGTGAGGATCATTCACCGTTGGAGGTGGTTACATGACTGTTGAGCATTAAGTCAGATTTTAATATGTCGTAAGAATGCTACAACCGAGTGTTGGAGTTCATTATAAGGATCTTGCCGGCGGGTGCTAAGTTACCTAAAGACTTCTATCGGTCTAAGAGGATGGTGAGATCGCTCTGGATGGGATACGAGAAAATCGATTCTTGTCGCAATGGGTGCATGCTGTACTACAAAGATGACAAGGACGCAGATGTGTGCAGATTTTATGGTGCTGATCGCTATATGACAACTAGTATAGGAAGGTCTACCGGTGCAAGAAGACCGACCGATTAAATGCACTACTTGTCTTTAACGCCGCGGTTGCAAAGATTATTTATGGTAAAAGAGACGACCAAAAATATGAGTTGGCACATGTGAGAACAGATTGAAGGAGTGTTGGATCACACATCCGATGGAGAAGCGTGGAAGCATTTTGATCGAGTGTATCCTGATTTTGCTTCAGATCCGCGTAATGTCAAGTTGGGGCTATCTTCTGACGGTTTTACTCCTTTTGGTCTTTTGGGATCCCAGTATTCATGCTGGCCTGTGATTGTCACTCCGTATAACCTACCGTCTTGGATGTGGATGAAGACTCAGTAAATGTTTCTAACCGTTATAATTCTTGGTCCGAACAATCCCAAGAGGAACATTGATGTGTACTTACAGCCTTTGATAGATGAACGGGTTTAGGTTAAAGTCAACAACTTGTCCGATCAGAGATAACTTTGTGGATCTCGATTCCACCAAAAATAGCTGTTTGTGTATCAGATCTTCGAACTACAAAGATGTTGATGAGGGCAACGATTTCTATGGCATCCTACGGGAGATTATGGAGCTGACATATAGTTATGGAATAGAGCCTGCTAAGATTGTGTTATTCAGGTGTGATTGGTTCGATCCGATTGAAGGTCAAGGTTGGAAAGTTGACAAGTACGGTCTTATGGATATAAACTATCGGCGTCCATATCAAGCCTATGAACCATTTATCCTATCAAGTCAGGCTCAGCTCGTGTACTTCACAAGTTATCCTAAACGGGGAACAACAAGGTCGAACTGGTGGACAGTATGCAAGACCAAAGCTAGAAATACCTTCGAGGTTGACGATATAGCTTATCAAGAGGATGAACTACCTCTTGTAACAAATATTATAGAAGTGGACACGACGGAAGTTCCTCATCACACATCTAATTGTGTAGAAGAAATAGAATTATCTGAAGAGGAAGATACAGATGAAAGTGAAGATGTAGAGGAGGAAAAAGAAGAAGAAGAAGAAGAAGAAGAAGAAGATGATGATGAGCTAAACGAACTAGATGAATTTTCAGAAGAGGATTAAATATGTACGTTTGTTTTATCATCATATTTGACACTTTAGTGACACTTTTGTAACTATGATATTTTTCAAACATCTGTGATGTCTATCATATAAATATGTATATTTATTTTAATATCATATGTTATTATCAGGTATGACTAGACCCGGACGACGTGGAAGATATTATGTTAGGCAGTCCCGTGTGCGTCAGGCTGGGGATGTATATTCCGTACCTTCATCCTCATCTCCAAGTATGCCAGTGTACCATTCAGTTCCCGGTCCATTACCGGGACAGGATAGTTCTAGCAGGTTGGCGACTCCTCCCTCGTCGTCCAGTATTCCTCCCGCGTCCAGCATTCCTCCAAACGACGGCTCCATGGGGAGAGCCGATGCCAAGCATATAGAGGACGGCGATCAAACTGATCCTGGTCAGGTTGGAGGTGTGAGCGACCCTCCATGCGCTCCCCCGGACGAGACGCATATGGAGATTTGGACGAACGGGCCTACGAAGTAAGTTAATTAGTTAATATATATTCTCAAATGATTATATGTACATATATATTCATAAAATTTATTATTGTATAGATATCGGCCTCCTATAGTACAGAGACAGCTGGGGTTATTTCTGAGGAAGAACTATGGTGGGGCTTGGATTAACTACTCAGATGCTCCAGCAGATAGGAAGGCCTTTTGGTTGGCCCACTTCAAGGTAAAAAATTTGTTTATTTTCAAATTTTAATAATCATTTGTGTATATTATACAACTCTTTCTATTTTACTTCTTGTAGAGGACCTATTTCTATCCACCACACCGGGCAGCGAAGATCGAGGCCCAATTTTCTGTCGTCGCAGGCAAGCTCATCCGTGATGCAATCCGCGACCATAAGTCTCGTGATCGCTCCGGAAAGCCGATCCATGGTTGGATCACGCCAGAGCAGTGGACTACGATGAAGGCTAGATTCGGCGAGGCCAGGTACCAGGTGCGGTCTGACAAGGCCAAGGTGGCACGGTCGAGCGCCAGTAAGTGGTGTGGTGGCTCCATTCCTATGACGGAGCATTTTTGTCGTCTGGTACATTTCCTATGACGGATATTATTTTATATATAGTTGGATAGAATGTTTAATACTAATAATAGATAATATATTTTAACAGGTAAAAAAGGGTGAGGACCCTAACATGGTGACCGTCTTTCTGGTCACCCATCGGAGGGATGGGAAGTTCATTGACGAGAGGGCGATGCAGGCATATGTACATTCTATTCTTTATATTAATTTATTATAATTTAGAAAATAGGAAAATAGATATCAATATAGACTTTAGCAAACACTTAGACTTTAGTAAAGGGAGGGGCTGGTACTTTCTTCCAGCCGCCTACAGCTCCATCGCCGGACGACATCTGGATGACCACTTTTGGTGGTCTTCAGAAGGGTACGTACTACGGTACGGGATCCTACGGCACCTATTTGGCTTCAGAGTCATCCCGGGCCCCCTCTGTTAGTGCGCAGTCTCCAACTTCGTAGGCGTCATCACGAGCTCAGGATATTGGTCGTCAGATCGACGAGCTGCGTCGCGAGTTGCAGCAGCATATTTTTGATCACCATACCGTAGAACGACGATCCGATGATCACCGGACGATTTGATGCGGTCGAGCGCAGTATACAGGAGCTGATGAGTCTGCAGCAGGCTACAGCTACCAGCTTGCACACACTTACCGAGTCTACGGAGCGCACAGAGCGTAGACAGGTCGAGCTGGAGGGATCGCAGAGGACCATGTATGCCTCACTCACTCAGATACATACTTCGATTGAGGAGAGTTCTCATAGGATGGTGAGTACCCTTGCTGCGCATGCTGAGCGACTGTGAGAGCTAGCGCAGATACGTCCTTCCGGTCCATCGACAGCACCGACTCCAGACGTTGTACTGCCTCCTACTGTCCCTATGGTACAGCTCACACAAGAGCAGTATGAGTACATGCTATCTCAAATGCGCAGCAGGGGTCCTCAGTGATCCAGTAGATTTTTTATCATCTTTGTATGTATTGGCCCTATGGGCCCATTGATCATTGGTACACTGATTTTTATTCTTATTTGACTTTGTTGGACATGTATGTTTGTTGTACATGTATGTTTGTGATATTTACTTTGTTGGTATTTTTATTGAGTACATGTATGATATTTAGTTGTAGACTGTTTTGATGGGAGACCGTTATGATGGGAGACTGTTATTCATCTATTAGTTGTAGACTGTTATGATGGAAGACTATTAATTATGATGATATCTGCGACAGGGATAACAAATATTCCAACGCTGGATTATAAGCGATGATCTGATATACAAAGGAGGTGTTGCCCAAATTTTAAAAAAATATAATGTGTATTTTTGTGATGATGTGTGTCTGCGTTTACAGTGTATGTGAAATGCAATATTCAGAACCATCGATAGTTTCGATTACTGTTGTATGCTTTATCTTAGACAGAAAGAGCAACAGTTCAGGGTGTACTTCTGAGAGCTTAATTTTCACTTCCTTTACTTTCTCGGGACGTCGTAAAGGATCCCGAGAAGGTGAAGGACGTGAAGAGGAAGATCTGATAAGTGCACCCTGAACTGTTGCTCTTTCTATCCAAGATAAAACATAGAACAGTAAGCAAAACTATCGATGGTTCGAATACTGCACTTCACACACACTGTAAACACAGACACACAGCATAACAAAAAAACACATTATATTTTTTTAATTTTTTATAATATCTGCGACGTATAGCGATGATCTGCGACGTATAGCGACGTATCCTGACGTCGCTAATTAGCGCCATTACATCGCTATCTGTCGCAATCCATCACTCAGTAGCTGACGTGGCAGAGAGTTGATGTCGCTAATTTGGTCGTTGTACGTCGCTATACTGATGATGTGGCAGGCATGCCATGTCATCACATAAAAAGAAATAACGTCGCTAAGTAGTCGTACTACGTCGCTAATTTGGTGACGTACAATTTCGTCGCCCTCCGTCGCTAATTTTGCGATGACCCAGCGATATTGTGGTGACATCGCAAACAGCGACGGAGGGCGACGAATTTGTCATCTACCAAGAGCTTTTCCGCGACCTTCATGTTTCGTCGCTAAAGTCGTCGCTAATTACGATTAGCGACGTATTTTCCTTAATTAGCGATGTATCCTGACGTCGCTAATTTGCCTTATTTTAGTAGTGCATGATCTGGAGAGCGCAGCGCTTAAAGCATCCAACTGATAACGCTCTCACCACCATAGGGTTCAGCCTAGCATCAGCTTGTATAACACCCAGTTTCTGGAATGAGGGTATTTTTGAAATTTTATAATTATAATTATTAATTATTGATATTTATTTCATATTATAATTTTTTGTGATTTTTAATAATTTTTAAACTATTTAAAAACTGGGTTGAGTCATGACTTGTGATTTTGACGTGCTGCTAGTGAAACCCTAGTGACTGCATGACCTAGAGCCTGACCATGTCATTAGGATGATTTAATTATCATTTTTAACTTAGGGATATTTTGGTTATTTTGACTTTTTTGAATTATTTGATAATTTTTTGAATTGGTGAATTCTAAGTTGACTTAACTTGTTGAGACCTAGTGAACTAGCCTAGAAGCTAATCCTAGCCATGGTGACCCTAGTTTAACTTAGGTTAACCTACTTTTAGTCATTAAAAACTAATTTTAGAATGAGGGGACTTGGTTTAGTGAATTTAAGTCATGGCTTATGGTTTCATGGAATGGCTTATGACTTCATGACTTGATTAATCATAACTTAAGTCCATCGGCCAATTTAGGAAACCCTAACCCTAATTTATTCCTTTATGACCAACCATAGGGATCCCCACCCTATATAAACATTTATTCTCTAGGGCTTGCCTCTTTCTTTATTCATTTCAACATTGGAAAAGAAAGGTATTTGTCCCTCTTCCAAAAATCCCCATAAATCTATTTTAATTTCTTTTTAATCTTAGTTTCTTGCATTAGAACCTAATACTCTCCTATTTTCTGATTTTTGGGGTTTAATCCCAGCTTTGGGTCAATTTGGAGCTTTTGCCATCAAGAGAAGGAATCCCCCATTTGAAGCTTTTCCAAGCTTTTTGCATATATAGGTAAAACCCTTTAAATTGATTTAAATTTCGGTTTTCTTTGCATGTAGGGCTAGATCTAGGAGTCCCCTAGATGTCCTCGAAATTTGGGTAGATTTCGTGTTCGTTTGGTGTCCGTATCAGACACGTGTCGTAGTGTTGTGTATGTGTTTGTTGAAGTGTCTCAATGGATTGAATGTTAATTTTTTTCGAAACAAATTATATATTTGGGTAGCTCTTCATGTGTAGATTAAATATGTTTATGACTGAGCAGGATTTTGCAGATTTTTCGTGTCCAAAACGGACACGTACCTCGTGCACGATACTGCGCACTGGCCCCGTGCGGCTGTCCTGCTGCTCGGGTGCTATTGCGGACACGACACGGATCTCGTGAGCTAAATTTTGGTGGACACGTTCTTCTAGTGATTGACACGACACCTGTAAAGTTTCACGGCTTCTCGTTTGGTGTGCACGAAGTAAATCGACCCGTACTGATCTTCCACTGTCACTGCACACACGAAAATTATTCACTAATACGGTCTCGTATCGACACGTAGACACCACTTGGACACAAGAAAGACACATGAGCATGTCCCCCTATACTTGGCGAACACGTGGGCACGATCATGAGCTGTGTTGTGCCCTGTGTCGCGTGCACGAGGCCGTGTCCTCGTTGCACGAGGCTGCCTGTGCTGTTTACTGATACTTCAGTTTTTAGGAATTCTTGGACACCTTCGTGTCCTATTTTCTGGACACAATAGGACACGTGGACATGCCTAGTATGTTCCTAACTCTGTACATGTCTTTTGCCATATTTATTTCAAATTTGTTGGTTTCAAATGGTTTGTTGACATTCGAACTTAAGTTCTCTGATACTGTTGATCAGTATTCAAACTGAAGATTCAAATTTTTGAGATGTTTTGATCTCGTTAATTGGTTTGTGATGATTTCATTAGTTAGGTTATTTGGATTATAGATGAATTGATTTCGAATTTGGCATTTCTGATACTTCAATTTAAAACCCAAATTCAATGCATGACAGTATACAAAACCTGGGTTTTCTTATACCTGGGTTTTCTAATAAGATTTATTTTGGGTTTTGAAATTGGATATATTCATTGCTATTGATGTTGTCTCCCAGTTAGGATTTGAATAGTTCATTTCAGTTAGGGTTTCACTTGTTGTGTTCGATTTCTGAAATAAAATATTCCTTGTTAGACTGGTATGCAAGATGAATATATGAGAGTACCATGTATGCAAGTAAACCTGTATATATCATCTAATGTAGGTAAATTGAATGTATGCAACTGAGTTCTAACTGAGATTGATATTGGAGTTGGGGTTTTGGGATGCAGTGTTCAGTCTTGGGATATACTTCACATGTTCAGTTCTCATTTATTCACTGTTTCTCGATTTTTTTTTACACCATTGGATTCAGATTTTCAGTTTCTACGCACATTAATTCCTGATGACACTGAAATGTTTCCCTATTTAATGATTCATGAGTTTGTTCGAAATCCTGAGATTTCACTCATTGTTTTGTAAATCTGTCGCACACACTCTACTGCATGACAACACATTTTTTTCCCTATCACGGTTGGTTCAACCCACACACACATGTGCACTCAACACACACATAAATCTGGGATTTGGTTTGATATACATATATGTACAATAGTTAACCTGTAAATTAATATTACAATGGACTGAGATGCATAAAACTGGGAAACAAATGCCATTTCACTTGTTGATTCACACATTGGTTCAATGTGACACTAACACATTTCAAACTAAGGTATACACACACACCCACTGTTTGGAATACACTGTCAAGAATTATGACACTGTTCAGCCATTCCTTTTCCCAAATACCTGTAAAGTTATATATATTCAGGTTGTATATATATATTATAGATATGGGTAAGTATATCTGTTATGAGGGTATCAAGTGCTAGGAAGGGGACTTGTGAGTATGAGTGAGTGTATTAGTGAATGTATCACTATGAGTGTAGGATATGATGAGGGATATTGGATGTTAGGTAGGCTTGGCCCCTTTTGATTGCCATGCTTGCTTGGGTTAGGCCATTTGGCATGTTGGCTAATGGGTGTGGTGTTGGGGAGTTAGGAAGGTTAGTTTAGTTCATGGTTGTGTTAGTGCTAGGTAGGAAATAGATTGGTTATTGATATATATGTCTAAGGATTTAGTCTAGTATTGTATGAATATATGTGGTAGATGTATATTTATGATATGGTATACATGGTATCCTAAGTTATGTAGACCTATGGTTTAGTTGAGTTAGACTATAGAAGTTGACCAACACTAAGTTGACCATTGACTTGACCAGTTGACCCAGAGTTGACCAAGTTGACTTGGACCTAGTTTGACCTAGACAGTTGACCAGGTTTGACTTAGAGTTAACTTTGACCTAGATTGGCCTAGAATTCATGTAGATGCATCATAAACTTTATCTGTCTTATTTTTAAACACATTATAACCTATATTGTTCTATTTAGGACATTGTGACTCCGGTGCAGGCATCTGACATTATACTACTCTTTTCAGAGTATCAGGCGAGTACATTCTCTGATAGTTCTCCTATTTACTTGTCAATTACTGTACTTCAGTTCTAGTTAGTTGTATGCGATTCTATGTTATAACACGTATGGATATTTCTGGATTTATGTATACGACACACATTTATTATCTGGCCTCTATTACTGGAATCATTCTAGAATCATTTACTGGTATCTTCATATCACTGGCTGGACTCATCTTGAATCATTGTGTCGGAATTCTGGATTCACTTGCTGGAAGGGGAAATACTAGAGTAAGACATGTAGACATACCCCATTTCTGGAATTACCCTTTGCTGGAATCAAACTGGAATGATAGTCATCTCACACCCGGCCAGGTGTGTGATGTGTCGGATTACCTATAGCCGTTTACATGTCGATCTCAATATTTTAAAACATACTACTAGAGTATAGGCTGGACTCACCCTGGAATTATTGATCACTATAACTGGACTCGTCCCTTACTGGATTCATCTTGTATTAGATTCATCTTCTACTGGACTTACATTGGAGTTACACTTGTCTACATTGCTGTCTGGACTTTATATCATATTATCCTGGTTCAGCTAGTTCTATTTTTACAGTCTTTATTGCTATGATTCTTCTCTTATTTAGTTATTTACTTTCCTTGTACTTTATCTGTCTTTCTTACCCTCACCTGAACATAAACTGCCATATTCATCAATACAACTACCTATAACTGCTTTATAGTTCTCTGTCATTTACTTGGGTTTTCTAGATGAGATGTGCTCATTCCTGTCCTGACTGGACCTGTTATAAATTTTACAGATAATTGCCCTGAGGACACGTGCCCTACATATTACTGTCCAGGAGATGGTTTAGCTACCTTCGGCCCCGACACTTAGGGGTGATCGGGATTTAGTTTAGTAGACTTGCATTTATTTTCATTTAGAGCTTGTTATATAGAATTGAGACTTGAGATGTATTTGAGATTATTCAGATGTTGTTATTAGTTCAGTAGTTATTATTGTCTTCAATTTCTTAGTTATATTTCTGTGTTATCTTATCGTGCTTAGACTGTGATTGAGTTACACCATATCTTATACTTGTCCTCCGTTCGGAGTTGATCATGATGAGTACATTATATACTGCATGAGTTGATGGTTAGTTAGAGACTTAGAACAGCGTTCTACCGCCGATACTGCGGCGTAGGCTGGGCGCTGTTACGTACTCGTACCCTCACCGTAGGTGCGGGTCGTGACACGTTTTTAGTGGTGGCCCATGCAGGTCGAGAGTCCCATTAGTGCGATATCGTGGTAGTACGGCGACTTAGCTGTACTACTGCGAGCCTGTGATAGGACTGAGAGATAGGCTTTACCGGAGAGACACTCAATCACAGTTAGGAAAATTCTGCTTTAAATCATGCCATCTACATATCGTACTGATTTGCCTTCTTTGAAATAGTTGTCCTCCGTTGATATATCAATTCCTGCTCAGTATTGACTTCCTTGTTCGATCTGTCTTCAAGATGATGGAGACACGATCACATCGCTCTGGTGCAGCAGTTGCTGTAGAGGAGACTGCCACCTCTCAGCCAGTTCAGCAGGGTCAGGAGGCTGCAGCTCCTGCCACCTCTACTCATATTGGGACTTCAGCAGCAGCAGCAGGGGGTATGCTTCCACCAGCTCGGAGGCAGGACCCAGTCATCCCAGAGATGAAGTTCCAGCAGCCGCCGCCTACAAGACACGTGGATGCAGCATAGATGTTCGCCTACTTCTAGCAGTTTATGGACCGGCAGCAGGCCCGACAGGACAGGGGCATGGAGTTGGCCCTTACGACAGTCGCAGCTCGACCAGTGGTCCAGCAGCCGAGGACACCGGGGATAGAGCAGTTCCAGAAGATGAGCCCCAGAGACTTCCTAGGGACAGAGGGGATTTTATATGCTGACGAGTGGATCGAGCATATAGAGGAGATCTTTCGCCTTGCCCGGATATCGACAGATCTCCAGATAGAGGCAGCAGCTAGCCGGATGCGAGATCTTGCTCGCACCTGGTATCAGTCAAACCCCAGGGTGGGGGTAGCTGGACAGACTTGGGAGGAGTTCAAGGGCTTCTTCAAGAAGAAGTTCTTTCCAGATTCAGCGCTCAGAGCCTTGGAGTCGCAGTTCGAGAGCTTAGTTCAGGAGAGCCTGTCAGTGGAGGAGTACGCTGGGGAGTTCGGCCGTCTCAGCAGATTCATAGAGGGCTTGAGCGAGGCGGCGAAGGCCCAGAGGTTCCGGAAGGGTCTGGTCAAGGAAGTCAAGTCCTTGACCAAGGGCAACAGGGATGCCACTTTCGAGGAGATTTTGACGGGAGCTTTATTGGCTGAGAATGATCTTGAGGGGACGAGACGCTCACGGTACCAGCAGCAGTAGAGGCCAGGCCAAGAGGCCTCATGTGCATATTCAGCAGACGAAGGCACCAGTGGGAGTTCAGCAGGTGCAGCATCAGTATCGTGGTCAGGACCCGAAGGCGATCAGTTGTTCCTACTGCAAGAAGCCGGGACACATCTGGGAGCAGTACAGAAAGAGGTTGAAGGTTTGCTATTTATGTGGGTCAGCTGCCCACCAGAAGATAGATTGTCCCATTGTACCTCCTTTTGAGGGTGCTAGGCCACCTGTAGCTCAGCACCAGAGGGGTGGAGCTTTTGTGATGGCAGTCGAGGAGACTGACGTTGCAGGTGATGGATTAGCAGGTTTGACCTTCTCATTCTTCCTCCCCACTTTCATGTGTGATTTCCCTTAGTACCTGCCAGGATATTTCTTGTGATTGTTAGATAGTGTAGCTACCCTATTCGAGGCTGTGGAATTACAACCAGTAGGATTGTATTGCTTCGACTTTGATTGATTGGGGGTTTGGCCTAGTAGGGGTGCGATCATTTTAATTTCGAGGACGAAATTTTTCTAAGGGTGGTAGGATTGTAACACCCAGTTTCTGGAATAAGGGTATTTTTGAAATTTTATAATTATAATTATTAATTATTGATATTTATTTTATATTATGATTTTTTGTGATTTTTAATAATTTTTAAACTATTTAAAAACTGGATTGAGTCATGACTTGTGATTTTGACGTGCTACTAGTGAAACCCTAGTGACTGCATGACCTAGAGCATGACCATGTCATTAGGATGATTTAATTATCATTTTTAGCCTAGGGGTATTTTGGTCATTTTGACTTATTTGAATTATTTGATAATTTATTGAATTGGTGAATTCTAGGTTGACTTGACTTGTTGAGACCTAGTGAACTAGCCTAGAAGCTAACCCTAGCCATGGTGAACCTAGTCTAACTTAGGTTAACCTAATTTTAGTCATTAGAAACTAATTTTAGAATGAGGGGACTTGGTTTAGTGAATTTAAGTCATGGCTTATGGTTTCATGGAATGGCTTATGACTTCATGACTTGATTAATCATAACATAAGCCCATGGGCCAATTTAGGAAACCCTAACCCTAATTCCTTCCTTTATGACCAGCCATAGGGATCCCCACCCTATATAAACTCTTATTCTCTAGGGCTTGCCTCTTTCTTTATTCATTTCAACATTGGAAAAGAAAGGTATTTGTCCCTCTTCCAAAAATCCCCATAAATCTATTTTAATTCATTTTTAATCCTAGTTTCTTGTAGTAGAACCTAATACTCTCCTATTTTCTGATTTTGGGGTTTAATCCCAGCTTTGGGTCAATTTGGAGCTTTTGCCATCAAGAGGACGAATCCCCCATTTGAAGCTTTTCCAAGCTTTTTGCACATATAGGTAAAATCCTTTAAATTGATTTAAATTTTGGTTTTCTTTACATGTAGGGCTAGATCTAGGAGTCCCCTAGGTGTCCTCAAAATTTGGGTAGATTTCGTGTTCGTTTAGTGTCCGTATCGGACACGTGTCGTAGTGTTGTGTAGGTGTTTGTTGAAATATCTCAATGGATTGAATGTTAATTTTTTTCGAAACAAATTATATATTTGGGTAGCTTTTCATATGTAGATTAAATATTTTATGACTGAGCACAATTCTGCAGATTTTTTGTATCCAAAATGGACACGCACCTCGTGCACGACACTGCGCACTGGTCCCGTGCGGCTGTCCTGCTGCTCGGGTGCCATTGCGGACACGACACGAACTCTCGTGAGCTAAAATTTGGTGGACACGTTCTCCTAGTGAATGACACGACACTTGTAAAGTTTTACGGCTTCTCGTTTGGTGTGCACGAAATAAATCGACCCGCATTGATCTCCCACTGTCACTGCACACACGAAAATTGTTTACTGATACGGTCTCGTATCGACACGTAGACACCACTTGGACACAAGACAGACACATGAGCATGTCCCCCTATACTTGGCGAACACGTGGGCACGATCACGAGCCGTGTCGTGCCCTGTGTCGCGTGCACGAGGCCGTGTCCTCGCTGCACGAGGCTGCCTGTACTGTTTACTGATACTTCAGTTTTTAGGAATTCTTGGACACCTTCGTGTCCTATTTTCTGGACACAATGGGACACGTGGACATGCCTAGTATGTTCCTAACTCTGTACATGTGTTTTGCCATATTTATTTCAAATTTGTTGGTTTCAAATGGTTTGTTGACATTCGAACTTAAGTTCTCTGATACTGTTGATCAGTATTCAAACTGAAGATTCGAATTTTTGAGATGTTTTGATCTCGTTAATTGGTTTGTGATGATTTCATTAGTTAGGTTGTTTGGATTATAGATGAATTGATTTTGAATTTGGCATTTCTGATACTTCAATTTAAACCCCAAATTCAATACATGACAGTATGCAAAACCTGGGTTTTCTTATACCTGGGTTTTCTAATAAGATTTGTTTTGGGTTTTGAAATTGGATATATTCATTGCTATTGATGTTGACTCCCAGTTAGGATTTGAATAGTTCATTTCAGTTTGGGTTTTACTTGTTGTGTTTGATTTCTGAAATAAAATGTTCCTTGTTAGACTGGTATGCAAGATGAATATATGAGAGTACCATGTATGCAAGTAAACCTGTATGTAACATCTAATATAGGTAAATTGAATGTATGCAACTGAGTTCTAACTGAGATTGATATTGGAGTTGGGGTTTTGGGATGCAATGTTCAGTCTTGGGATATACTTCACATGTTCAGTTCTCATTCATCCACTGTTTCTCGATTTTTTTTACACCATTGAATTCAGATTTTCAGTTTCTACACACATTAATTCCTGATGACACTGAAATATTTCCCTATTTAATGATTCATGAGTTTGTTCGAAATCCTGAGATTTCACTCACTATTTTGTAAATCTGTCACATACACTCTACTGCATGACAACACATTTTTTTCTATCACTGTTGGTTCAACCCACACACACCTGTGCACTCAACACATACATAAATCTGGGATTTGGTTTGATATACATATATGTACAATAGTTAACCTGTAAATTGATATTACAATGGACTGAGATGCATAAAACTGGGAAACAAATGCCATTTCACTTGTTGATTCACACATTGGTTCAATGTAACACTCACACATTTCAAACTAAGGTATACACACACACCCACTGTTTGGAATACACTGTCAAGAATCATGACACTGTTCAGCCATTCCTTTTCCCAAATACCTGTGAAGTTATATATATTCAGGTTGTATATATATATTATAGATATGGGTAAGTATATCTGTTATGAGGGTATCAAGTGCTAAGAAGGGGACTTGTGAGTATGAGTGAGTGTATTATTGAATGTATCACTATGAGTGTAGGATATGATGAGGGATATTGGATGTTAGGTAGGCTTGGCCCCTTTTGATTGGCATGCTTGCTTGGGTTAGGCCATTTGGCATGTTGGCTAATGGGTGTGGTGTTGGGGAGTTAGGAAGGTTAGTTTAGTTCATAGTTGTGTTAGTGCTAGGTAGGAAATAGATTGGTTATTGATATATATGTCTAAGGATTTAGTCTAGTATTGTATGAATATATGTGGTAGATGTATATTTATGATATGGTATACATGGTATCCTAAGTTATATAGACCTATGGTTTAGTTGAGTTAGCCTATAGTAGTTGGCCAACCCTAAGTTGACCATTGACTTGACCAGTTGACCCAGAGTTGACCAAGTTGACTTGGACCTAGTTTGACCTAGACAGTTGACCAGGTTTGACTTAGAGTTGACTTTGACCTAGATTGGCCTAGAATTCATGTAGATGCATCATAAACTTCATCTGTCTTATTTTTGAACACATTATAATCTGTACTGTTCTATTTAGGACATTGTGACTCCGGTGCAGGCATCTGACATTATACTACTCTTTTTAGAGTATCAGGCGAGTACATTCTCCGATAGTTCTCTCATTTACTTGTCAATTACTGTACTTCAGTTCTAGTTAGTTGTATGCGATTCTCTGTTACAACACGTATGGATATTTCTGGATTCATGTATACGACACACATTTATTATCTGGCCTCTATTACTGGAATTATTCTGGAATCATTTACTGGTATCTTCATATTACTGGATGGACTCATCTTGAATCATTGTGTCGGAATTCTGGATTCACTTGCTGGGAGGGGAAATACTAGAGTAAGACATGTAGATATACCCCATTTCTGGAATCAACTTTTGCTGGAATCAAACTGGAATGATAGCCATCTCACACCCGGCCAGGTGTGTGATGTACCGGATTACCTATAGCCGTTTACATATCGATCTCGGTATTTTAAAACACACTGCTAGAGTATAGGCTGGACTCACCCTGGAATCATTGATCACTATAACAGGACTCGTCCCTTACTGGATTCATCTTGTATTAGATTCATCTTGTACTGGACTTACATTGGAGTTAAACTTGTCTACATTGCTGTCTGGACTTTATATCATATTACCCTGGTTCAGCTAGTTCTATTTTTACAGTCTTCATTGCTATGATTCTTCTCTTGTTTAGTTATTAACTTTCCTTGCACTTTATCTGTCTTTCTTACCATCACCTGAACATAAACTGCCATATTCATCAATACAACTACCTATAACTGCTTTATAGTTCTCTGTCATTTACTTGGGTTTTCTAGATGAGATGTGCTCGTTCCTGTCCTGACTGGACCTGTTGTAAATTTTACAGAAGATTGCCCTGAGGACACGTGCCCTACATATTACTGTCCAGGCGGTGGTTTAGCTACCTTTGGCCCCGACACTCAGGGGTGATCGGGATTTAGTTTAGTAGACTTGCATTTATTTTTATTTAGAGCTTGTTGTATAGAATTGAGACTTGAGATGCATTTGAGATTATTCAGATGTTGTTATTATTTCAGTAGTTATTGTTGTCTTCAATTTCTTAGTTATATTTCTGTGTTATCTTATCGTGCTTAGACTGTGATTGAGTTACACCATATCTTATACTTGTCCTCCGTTTGGAGTTGATCATGATGAGTACATTATATACTGCATGAGTTGATGGTTAGTTAGAGACTTAGAACAGCGTTCTACAGCCGACACTGCGGCGTAGGCTGGGTGCTGTTATGTACTCGTACCCTCACAGTGGGTGCGGGTCGTGGCAGCTTGTCACTGTTGCATGGAACGTAGTTTTGAAAATGCAAAGCACATCCTTAAATCTGGGGACCTGGCTACGCTCCTGTGGAACACCTTCTCTCACAAATGCAACCAGAGTCGGGCGGGTGTGGGCTTCAACGATCTCATGTCGTCTTGGGGCTTGGCCTCTCATGGACACCAGATCGTCGCAGCCGTCATCATTTGGATGATTTGGAAGAACCGCAACGAATTCAGATATGAAGGCCGCCAATATTCTCCAAATCAACTGATCAAAGAGGTGCACAGGCAGATTAGCAAAATCAACAAACACTGCAAACACACCCGGCCAGAATTCTGGCATACAGTCCTGAATTAGTCCATCAACATACATTTTGGTTGGGCGAGAGGCTGTTGGGTCTTCATCCCCGCTTCTTTACTTTTTCCTTCATGGCCATTGTTTTGGCTCATAGCATTGTAAAGGTTTCATCATTTTGCACCTTTATATGAATACATTCCCCGGTTCTAGAAATATATATATATATATATATATATATATATATATATATATATATATATATATATATATATATATATATATATATATATAATAGATCTAATAAATATATATATATAATAGATCTAATAAATTTTACTGACACCCATTTAAAAGAGACATTTTGAAGGAATTGACATATTACTTAAATCGAAAAGCTCATGCTACTTGCTAAGTCTTCTAAGTTATTACTACGAAATTCGAAGAGTTGAATCCATAACCTATATAATTAAAAATAGCAGAGTAAAACCAACTCATGAACATCATCCACTCCAAGTGTCTTTTAATTTTTCTAATTATAATTTATAAATAATAAATACATACAACGCACGTGCATACACAAACACGCAATTTCAGCCGTACGTCAATAGAAATTAATGGTTTAGATTTAAAAATCATGCATGCATTGATTTAGATAATTAATAGGTTGCATATAAATCAATGAGCTCACGATCTGACCGAGACCCAATCTGAACATAATCCGATCTGACTCAAATCGGATTCTAAACTTAATTTCGAATTTTAGTCTTGCATGGACCAATCCGCTTGTCTAAGATCTGACTGGACTGTACAGACCAGCCCGACTCAATTCACACCTCTAGTTCAAGGTGTTGGGTGGGCCGGTCTGGGCCCGGGCCTGGCTCAGAACGTGAGCGACAGCGGGCTGGTCTGGGCTAACCCGGAGGGGGGATGGCTGGACCCAGCCCGGTTCGGTCGGGCCGGGCCGGGCCTTAACCGTGCCGATTCAGCGGTGGACCGATCGGCCCGGTTCGTGTTAGGAAAACCCAAAAGAAATGATTTGCTTTCTAAAAAAAATTTTGAATGACCAAATAAAATTTGAATGACCAAGTAAAATAAAACATAAACTGCGATAAATAACTAATACATAAACTGCTATTAATGACTAATACAACATTACAAAGACTAATACAAGATTACCAGTACATAAACTGTGATTAATGACTGATACAAGATTTCTAGTACATAAACAGAGATGAATGACTAATACATGATTACTAGATGCTGATACACGATTTTAAATATCGTCGTAGCTTTTCTATACCATGACTATGGTCCCATTTTATTCGTTTCCTACAATGCAAATATTCAACACGAACTTTAGTGGTGTATCTTCTTTTGGTACCGCCACTTGCACGACGCTCATCGTAAACTCCGCTAAAATAATGCCAAATTTCTGAATCATCTAGCGATACCGATTGTGGTTGCGGTGCCGATTGCGGTGCAGGTTGCGGTTGCTGATCTTGCGGTTGCTACGGTAGTTGATCATTATCCATGATATAAATCGTCTCTTCACATGAGTTTGCTTGTAAAAATTATAAGAGGAAAAAATTGTGGTGTGATTAAGTTTGAAAACTTATGGCCTATTTATAGGTTTTTTTGG